>JAGFNQ010000984.1:0-262168 GCA_024364735.1 Boesenbergia rotunda | reverse complement strand
ATAATTCGTCTATTTTATTTTAGAAAGATCCCTAGAGACCTTGTATGCATCTACCATAGATGCCCACAAGGTGTTTCTAGGGAAGGCGTTTAGAGCATACCTTATTAGGTCACGGTTTTCAACCTTGTGACCTATTGTGTGAAGACCGTTCATTACCTCTTGGATTCGTGCGTGGAGCTGGGCTGCTGTTTCGTTGTCGGCCATCTTGATAGTGTAGAGTTTGTTTAGTAGCAGATCCCGCTTGCTGATCCGAGTATCTGAAGTCCCTTCGTGCAGCTCGATCAGTTTTGTCCATAGCTCCTTTGCACTATTGAAGGGGCCCACGCGGTTCAGCTCTTCCTTTGTCAGCCCGCATTGTAGGGTTTGTGTCGCTTTTGCGTCGGCTTCTATTTGCGTTTAAGGGAGTTGTCCCATTCGGAGTAGCTTTGTGGTTGTCCTTCAGCGTTTCGGGGATCTCCAGACCGGACTGGATGATGATCCACATATCCACCTGAGTTTTCAGGTGGACCTCCATACGACTTTTCCAGTAAGAAAAGTCTTCTCCACTGAAAAGTGGAGGTCTGGCGGTGCTGAATCCCTCTTGCATGGCCATTGGATCTATAACAAAAAAACTAACAGAAGAACAAATTTTCCAAGACTAGGTCTTGGATTAGTAGTGCTGGATTAGGAAATAAAATATCGAGGGGTGTTGCACCAACCTCGATTAACAAAAAAAATTGAACGAAAAAAAATATTAAAAAAAATTCGAAAATCCGAAAAGAAATTTTCAAACTGGTGGTTGCACCAAGTTTGAATAACCCCGCTCTGATACCACTTGTTGGATCGTGAAAAACCGATAGAGGGGGGGTGAATATCGGAAATCGTTCTTTTTCGGAAAACTAAGAGTAAGTGCACAGCGAAAATAAAATAAGAGACACAGCACAAAGACACGTGGTTTTTACTTGGTTCGGAGCCTGTGTCGACTCCTACTCCAAGGCCCACGGTCGTTGACCGTTTACTTTGGGCAATTCTATATTCGCGCAAATAGGTTACAATAATTTCAATTACAAAGAGAGTGCAATAAATAATAATAAATATTAAGCTCTTCTTACCGACGTCCGGAGTAGTATCGACTCTTTCGGGGCAGCGGACGTCGTCGGCTCGAGGTGAGGTTTCTGGAGCAAGGCGTGAGCACAAAGAGCGTGGAAGCTTTGGACGAAGTTGATGTGAAGCTTGGGGTCGAGGGGTGCTATTTATAGCACCTAGGGCGCCCTGGACGTCGGGGGCGCCCTGCCACGTGTCAGGCGATCCGCAGATTGCTCGGTCAACTTCTATCCCGCTCGAACAGGGATTAAGTTTGACCACGGGGCGCCTTGGTCGTAGAGGGCGCCTTGGCTGACTTCTTCCGCGCAGAAATCTCGGCTGTGGATAAGGCTGGAGCTTCGCAGTCTTGGGCTGGAGGCGCCTTGGCTGCTGAGGGCGCCTTCGCTGACGAGGGCGCCTTCGCTGCTGAGGGCGCCTTGCCCAGTAAGCAGCTGAAGCCCTTTTTGCTTCGCTTGGTTTTGGTTCACCTTGAGGGCGCCCTGGACACTCAGGGCGCCTTACTCAGCTGCTGCCTCACTCCTTTGAGGCTCTCTGAGTTGCAGACACACGTTCCTTCGGTCCTGCATCCAGGGTTAGTCCAAAACACAATAACACAATTAATTATTTATTTTATACAGCCTTAGCTGTCTTGGTTCTGACTTTGGTCTCCAAAATGGAGTCCTAGGTCGAACCGACGCCTACTGTTCCCTCGACGGGGAACGCGTCCTCACCTACTCCTCTCGGGAGAATTTACCTGATGCCAACCGCTCCTTTTGGTTGGACTTTTGCCTGACGGTCCTTTGTCAGGGCTTGGATGCCGAGCTGTCCTTCGCCCGGTGCCTAGCAGTCCTTCGCTAGGTCTTTTGACTCTGGCATTCCTTCGCCAGTGCCTAGCAGTCCTTTGCTAGGGCTTTTTGCCTGGCATTCCTTCGCCAGTGCCTAGCAGTCCTTTGCTAGGGCTTTTTGCCTTGGCATTCCTTCGCCAGTGCCTAGCAGTCCTTCGCTAGGGCTTTCACTGCACACTAGATTAACTTGTTAGAAAACAAGAAGGACTTAACTTTTGACCTATGTTGTCATTATCAAAACACAGGTTTGACTTGGGTGCATTCTGCACCAACATGTTCTTCGCTTTATATTTCGATACACATTCAATTTCGAAAATTCAAAAAGACAAGTTTTTAAATACACGTGATTCACCCCCTCTTCTCCCTCACGCGCAACGATCCTACAATTTCAACGAATAGAGCCATAAAGGGGTTCTCTTTTAACATTTTAAATGTATTTTTAATTATAGATTTGTTATTTTATAAGATCAAATTTATTATTCTTTAATATCTCTCAACCCTAATCTTCTCTCCTTACATTTCTCCTTCGTTAGTGACACTTTCTTCTTGATCAATAATAACATAAATTAGAAATTTTTTATTTATAGAATGCAAAATAAAATACTAGTTTTTTCGATTCCCCTTCTTCTCCTTTTTCAACTCCCCAGCTTTATGCTTCTCTCACTCGTTGATATTGAGGAAGAGAAATCACACCTAACGCTATCACGCTATCCAATTTGTGCTACTATGCTCATTGCTTGAATATGTTCATTCGTTCGTATTATGTTCGATCGAAATGAAGAGTTTATTATTTTTGAGCAATAGCGAGTTAGTTACATCTATCATTTCACTTCCTTGATCATATTAAATTTAGCTTTTATTTAGATGTATTTATAGTCATAAATTTTTCAATTTTCCATTTGTCTCCATTCTATCATTTATAGCCGTTCTAGTTTAGATGATGAAAAACATGGATTATTTTTTCTGTTGTTCTATGCATGAAAAGACTCATTTAGTAATTTAGTTCTTGATAAATAATAATGGTTGGTTTGCTTTCGTGGGTGATGATGAGTTGAGGATGAGAGCATAATTCTTTTTTATTATTGTTTCATTTCACTGTTCTTGTTTCTTCAATTTTGTTTTTTTTTCTTTTTTGTAAGAATTGTTCTCTCCGTCTGTCATTTGAATAATTAGATATATTTCTATATTCCTTCATTTTT
Organism: Boesenbergia rotunda; assembly: GCA_024364735.1. NCBI lineage: Eukaryota > Viridiplantae > Streptophyta > Magnoliopsida > Zingiberales > Zingiberaceae > Boesenbergia > Boesenbergia rotunda. The sequence goes on along the minus strand of JAGFNQ010000984.1, from coordinate 259,062 downwards.
AAACAATTCTAAATATATTTGTTTTCAACTAAGTGAATTATACACTTATTTCTTTGAGGTGTATTATTATATCAAATAATAATATATTTTATTATTTAACGAGGTTATCCAAATACTTATACTTCCTAAGTGTGTACATGTTTTTGATCATATTATAATTTCTCTATGTCTATAATTTATAGAACATTTATACATTTATTACCCTAAAGACAACAGTCGTACTCCTAACTTATAAAAATTGATAATCCTCTCTGTTGGGTATGGCTTGGCAGGTTTCCTAGCGAATACTCGGTTATCCTTGAGAGACCTCTTCATGTCTACGGATTAAAAAATCAATCCGAATGGAGACCCGTCTCCCAACGACCATCTCGTCATCGTATCATTCGGTACGAATTACAACTTGGCCAATCACAAAGATCAAGCCTTGTAATTCTCCTAACCAAACGACCGTGGAAAAGACGACGAGTGAATCGCCGATTTTTGTGTTTATAATCGGGGTCCAAATAATTAATTATTATTTATGATTATCAACAATCAAAATAATTAATTAATACATAAAATGACGAAGCAAGAAACTAGAGCCGAGAGAGAAATATAACTCTCTTTACCTTGTAGCCTTCTACCTTATGTCCCTCCCCTCCCGGACATCGTGTGGGCGACGCGCTACCGAGATCACCAAGGCGTCCAATTAATCGCACCTTCTTCTTCTCTCCTAGCCGAACAAAACCCTAGTCTAGGGTTATTGCCGCTGGCTTCTTCTCCTCCACACCGTGCGCCGCAGGCCCTCCAAGGTCCACCAAGGCTGCGGCCACCAAACTACTGCTGAGGAGAAGATAGAGAAGAGGATGGATGAGAGAACAACACCCTTTCACCAACACAAACTTGGTCACCACCCTTCCAAGTTGGACCGCAACCTAGCACCGCGCACCTCCCCTTGCGCCGGCCGCCCCCTTCTTCTTCCCTCGCCGAGCACCACAAAAGGGAGAAGACACTCCTCCCTTTACCTAGTGGCAGTCGGCCACCGAGTGGAAGAAAGAAGAGGAAGAAAAGATGGAAGAAGGAAGGAGGAGATGAGTTTCTTCCACCTTCACCCACCGGCGCCCTAGGAGAGAGAAAAGAGAGAGGTTGTGGGGAGAAGCCTTGTGTTGGATGATTGATCAATTAGCCTTGGTTTTTTGATCCCATGAGGTTTATATAGGGCTAAGGTAGGGACCAAGAGGAGGAGTGGGATCTTGGCCCACTAATGGATCTAAAACTAATCCATTAATTAAGATTCATTCCACTAAAGGATCTTAATTGAACATCCTCACCAACTCCCATATTTTCATATGAGCTCCACCTATTATGAGTCATACATCCCCTCGTGTTTAAGATATCGAATGCCCGTCGATTAATTTAAATTACTGATAATTTTAATTAATCGACTTCTGGCTCTTTGACTAGTACCACTCAACCTTATCATCATGTCAAATCAAATCCACCTGCTGGGTTTAATATGATGAACCTTTTGAGCTCATCAAGGGGGCATCATCATCCCGACTCACCAGGACATGGATTCTGTCAATAATCAACGACACACCATATAATTAATATTATTTCCCAACTTACCGGGCCTATCGATTTAACAGAATAAATCTCGCCCATTGGTAAATCAATGAAATAATTATTAACTATATGTGCCCGTTATTATATCGGGATTTAGGGATTGTACTCCATAATAAATTCGAGGTCCAATCCAATTATCAAGTTAGTACAAATTGGATGACCTCTGGTTTTGGTCCTGCTCAATGCACACAAAGCACACTAGTGTAATTCTATGGTCAAGATAAACCACACATAATTACACTACAACCATCCCGATGGTTTGTCCAAATCCATCTCGATTGTGAGCCTATTTACTTATACTACGCAAGGGACTGATAACATGATCTTTCGTGTGTCACCACACACCATGTTATCTACAGTGCATAGTATTGGACTTTTATGCATATATTAATATAAATAAGCATCTAGTGTTTGTTGTGATTCTCTTTTCAAAAATTAGATCCAATGATGCAATCTTGGCGACAACTACTTCTCCTCGCTTTATGATTTCTCGTATCAGGTGGTACTTGTGCTCTATGTGTTTACTCGTCTTATGGGCTCGTGGTTCCTTTGAGTTTGCAACTGCACCACTGTTATCACAAAAGATTGTGATAGATCTGGGCAACCCAGGAATCACATCCAAGTCCATGATGAAGTTCCTGAGCCATACAACTTCCTTGGTTGCCTCTGAGGCCGCCACATACTTAGCTTCCATGGTGGAGTCTATTAGGACCGTGACCGTCAAGCTAGAGGCGCACGGGGGGGGGGGGGGGTGAATAGCTTTTCTTCAATTCGTTCTTCCTACGATGTTAGCGCACACAAGCGGAAACAATAATAACACAAATAAAACAAACGCTGACACCAACCTTTACGTGGTTTGGAGATGACGCTCCTACTCCACGGCTGTCCGTAAGGTGGATGATCCCTTGATCCTTCGGTGGATCACTCCCCGGATGCCCTCCGACTAGCTTGTGTAACTCCTTGTGGGTGGAGAAACGTTGCCACAATCCCGGACACACTTCTGAGCAACTGAGACTACTAATGAGCTCTAACCAAGCTCATTTCGTCAAGAGCTCGCAACCAAAATCGAGCCCCTTTAAATAGGTCTCCTGGCTGAAAATCCCGCTACCAGACGACTGCCCCCAGGCCAGTCGACTGGTCCCATCCAAACAACAGCCCAACAGCTAGCTGTAACAGCTAGTTTTCGGGTTTACCAGTCGACTGGTCCTGATGTCTCAGTGAGTTCGAGTTCCTTGCTAGCAATCGACTGATCCATCCCCAGTCGACTGGCCAGCTTACAAATTCACTCTCCCTCACTCCGAAGACCCTCCTTCACGTATGCCTTCAAGTCCACTCCCTTGGCTTGCCCCTTGAAGTCCTCTTCCACCGGCTATCATCCCTTGGATGCGCACGCAAGCCCTCGGCTTGCCTCCATGCCACCCTTCACGTATGCCCTTTGATGTCCACTTCCTCCAGCTTGCCCTTGGAGTTATCTTCCCTCGGCTCTCGTCCCTCGGATATGTCCTCCATGTGTGACTCACCAAGTCCTGCAAACTCAATCACACATATCAAATCACAAAGGTAAACCTAACTTAAACCCTTTTCCCAAACATCAAAACACATGGTCACTCCGGACCATAAATTGCCCCAACAATCTCCCCCTTTTTGATGTTTGGTAATATGTTTAAGTTAGGAAAAATAAATAACAAAAACAATACATGGATCCTATCACAAGGCATCCCTACACCTAACCTCCCCAAGTTAGGAATTTTTACCAAAACGGGTTTTTTAAAACCTTTCCATGGCTCCCCCTATATTGGACTTACAATGACTTTTTAAGAACCTCTCCAAGGTCCCCCTTACGCCATCAAATGAGCAACAATGCTCCCCCTTTACCTAGGCTCCCCCTAGACATAGTGTTGGTGCTCCGGTTGGTTTTGATGCGATCAACCAAGTTAGGTTAGGTCCTGTTGGTTTTAATCCCTCTGCTAAGTGTGCAGGAACTTAGGTACGGAGGAAGTCGAGCGTAAGACGCAGCGAACGAGAAGGATTGCGCGGGGAAGTGAGTCGACGGGCTCGGTACAATCCGAGGGACGCGGAACCTGCGGAAGAGTACGTCGGTGGAGCGAGAAGGACGCGCGCGGTGTCCGAGGGACGAGATGCCGGGAGGAAGGACGCTCGAGGGGCGAAAGGCCGAAGTCGGGTTCGTGTGAGCCTAACTCCGGTTGGCCAGAAATCACCCAGAAGACGAAGAATCAAAAAGACTGGTCCAAGCACCCAAAAGAAAAGAGAAAATTATTTAGTGCCAAGAAGGATCGAACCCGAGACCTCAACAACACACGCTAACCCACTTACCATTTGGGATAAAGGGCGATAGCAATAAAATGTTGCCGATATTACTACTTAGAGATTACAACAGCGACATGGAGATTCCAACAGCCATCTCGAGCCATCTCGAGGAGAGATAAAGTTTTAATTAAACTTTATTTCTTAAAAGATAATGTTACATTATCCTTTAATCAAATCCAATGGATGCAGTTTAATCCCATCTAAGATCAACCATCCAGATTACATCCATGGATCAACGGCCAAGAGAAAAGTCATCAACAATCAACAATCCAGATTTATTCTCTTAGGCTATAAATAGACTTAGAGGTTTTGTTTTTTTTCAATCATTCAATTCATTCTTGTAATTCTCTCTAAAGTCTAGTGTGCTTTTGTTGTAAGGCTTCTCCACCACAAGGAGATTTTAATTGAGCGTCCACTGCCTTGGAAGCAACGTTCTTAGTTGCGACCAAGTTTTTTTTTAAAGACGAGTGCCTTCCATTTCATATTTTGTTTCCGTCTATTCACCCCCTCTAGCTGAACCAACCAGCTCCAACAAGTGGTATCAGAGCCAGGCCGCCGCAGAAGGACTAACCGCCAACTGCAGCAAATTTTAAGATGGTTGGACCAGCGATATTCCCGCCTATGTTTGAGGGGGAGTTCACGGCATGGAAACGGAAGATGCAGGTATTTTTTTACTACGGATTATGAATTATTAATTATTATGAAAAATGGCTATGCAGCTCCCAAAGATAATGAAGGAAAGATCAAGGATCCTAATTCTTGGAACAAGAAGGAACAAGTTGATGCTGTAGCAAACGAAAAGGTAGAATTTCATCTGCTGACCGTTCTCCCAGAGCAAGATGTGAACCGGATCGGTAAGTACGAATCAGCAAAGGAACTTTGGAAAAAATTCTTGGAACTACACGAAGGAACCTCGGAGGCAAAACTTGCGCGACGAGATGTTCTTCGAAGCCGACTGACCAATCTACGGATGGAAGACGGAGAATCTATTGTGAGATTCCATGAAAAGGTAAAAGAACTAATCACAAGCCTCGAAAATCTCGGAGAAAAGGTAACTAACCGCGATGCTCAAAGGTACGCTCTAAACGCATTTCCGAGAACCCCGGAGTGGACCTCGGTAATCGATGTGTATTATATTTCAAAAGATCTAGAAATAAGTACGTTAGAATAGTTATTTTCTACTTTGGAACTTCACGAATCTCGCTTTGTAGAAAAGAACAGGAAAGCTGACAACATTGCACTAAACACAAGGAAGATCTAACTCGATGAAGAATCTTCAGCGGATGATGAAGAAACATCACTAGCAGTAAGAAAATTATGTAAATTCATTAATACTAACCGCTCGAAAAAGGTGCAGAGAAAGAAAAAACAAACGGTCCGATGCTACAACTGCAATGAGGAGGGACACCTGAAAGATCAGTGCCCTAAACTCAAGAACCAGGCAAAGAAGAAAAAGGTACTAAAAGCCACCTGGGACGAGAACTCGTCAGATGAATCGGATGCCGAAGAGTTCGTCGGACTTGCATTGATGGCAAGCCACTAAGACAAAGATGAAGAAAGCACCTCGAGAGAAAGCAGCAATGAAGAGGAAGGTCCTAACTTCGAAACCGACCCGGTAAGTGAGGTATGTCTACTTCCACCTGCTCGAATCTACTCGGTAATAAAATCCATGCTTAAGTCGATGAATAAATTGGAGATAGAAAACTCTGAGTTAAAAGAAATATTTGGCACTGTATGCTCATCTGTTCTATCCGACCAACTAAAAATAGAAAATGAAAATTTGAAGAATCTAGTGGAGAAATTAGAAAATGATATTGCATGTTTAAGAATTAAAAAGAATTTTTATCCTGAAAATCTGAATTGGTATGTTAAAAATGATAAGGGCTAGATTAGGAAAATTTCTAGAAATTATATTCCTCCAAAGTTTTTGATTAACCCTGTAGATGAAAATTTATTCTGGGTCCCAAAATCAATATTGAATTAATTTTCTGGTATTTATGAAAAATAAAATTGACTAATATTTTTTTTCTCTTTATGCCCTTTATCATTTGTTGTATTATCAAATGTTTTTTAAGAGATTATTTCAATCTGAGTTTACTAGAGAAAATTAATTTTATATTTTCCCTTCCCTATTTTTTTTGTCCCATTTTTGCTGTGATCAAAGGGGGAGAGTAGTTTATGTTCGGGGGAGGTTATGTACATGATTGCAAATTTTTTTATATGCTTAATTCTGTTACAATATTATTTTTGTTTGTTGTTTATCCCTAACTAAACTTGGGTTGATACACATCAAAAAGGGGGAGATTGTTGGTGCCCCGGTTGGTTTTGATGCGATCAACCAAGTTAGGTTAGGTCATGTTGGTTTTAATCCCTCTGCTAAGTGTGCAGGAACTTAGGTACGGAGGAAGTCGAGCATAAGACGAAGCGAACGAGAAGGATTGCGCGGGGAAGTGAGCCGACGGGCTCGGTACAATCCACGGGACGCGGAAGCTGCGGAAGAGTACGTCGGTGGAGCGAGAAGGACGTGTTGGTGCAGGAAGCACCATATCGAACCTGGTTTTGATATTGGCAAAGGATTCAAAGTTAAGTTTATTTGTGATCTAACGTTGTTCACTGAGTGTGCAGAAAAAGCCCTAGCGAAGGACTGCTAGGCACTGGCGAAGGACTGCCAGGATACAAAGCCCTAGCGAAGGACTGCTAGACAACTGGCGAAGGACTGCCAGTATCCAAAGCCCTAGCGAAGGACTGCTAGGCAACTGGCGAAGGACTGCCAGTATCCAAAGCCCTAGCGAAGGACTGCTAGGCTCCTGGTGAAGGACTGCCAGTATCCAAGCCCTAGCGAAGGACTGCTAGGCAACTGGCGAAGGACTGCCAGTATCCAAGCCCTAGCGAAGGACTGCCAGTACCAAAGTCCTAGCGAAGGACTGCTAGGCAACTGGCGAAGGACTGCCAGTATCCAAGACCTGACAAAGGACCGTCAGGCAAAAGACCAACCAAAGGAGCGGTTGGCATCAGGTAAATTCTCCCGAGAGGAGTAGGTGAGGACGCGTTCCCCGTCGAGGGAACAGTAGGCGTCGGTTCGACCTAGGACTCCATTTTGGAGACCAAAGTCAGAACCAAGAAAGCTAAGGCTGTATAAATAAATATTCTATTGTTACATTGTGTTTTGGACTAACCCTGGATGCAGGACCGAAGGAACGTGTGTCTGCAACTCAGAAAGCCTCAAAGGAGAGAGGCAAAGGCTGAGTAGGGCGCTCGAAGTGTCCCGGGCGCCCCCAAGGTACATACAAAACATGTCAAAGGAAAAAGGGTTCGAATAGCTGCTGGGCGGGGCGCCCCCGTGCTCCCGGGCGCCCGCGCTGCTCCCGGGCGCCCCCAGCGTCCCGGGCACCCCCATGCGCATGCATCGAACCAAAAGCCCTCGAAGCCAAGCGGATAAAGTTTAACCTGGTCAAATCCGGGCGCCCCGAGCGCTACGGGCACCCCGGTCAAAGCGGATCCAGAGGATCAGACGCGACCGAGACTTTGGCGGATCAAAGGCCACGTGGGGGGCGCCCCCGACGTCCCGGGCGCCCCCTGGCCCTATATAAAGGGCCTTCGACCAAGGCTTCAGGACAACTGTTCTCTCAACACCCCAAAGATCTTCTACGCTCGTGCCTTGCTCCGGAAACACTCCAACTCGAGCCGCCGACGTCCCGCTGCCCCGAAAGAGTCAATCCACTCCGGACGTCGGTAACGAAGATCAAATTTTTTATTATTATTGTTAGTGCACTTACTTGTAATAAATTATTGTAAACTGATTTGCGCGTATATAGAATTGACCAAAGTAAACGGTCAACGACCGTGGGCCTTGGAGTAGGAGTCGACACAGGCTCCGAACCAAGTAAATCGACCGTGTCTTTGTGCTGTGATTGTTTTATTTTATTTCCGCTGCGTACGTGCTCTTTACGAAAATCCGAACGATTTCCGATATTAACCCCCCTCTATCGGTTTTCACGATCCAACAGGACGCACGCGGTGTCCGAGGGACGAGAAGCTGGGAGGAAGCACGCTCGAGGGGCGAAAGGCCGAAGTCGGGTTCGGGTGAGCCTAACTCCGGTTGGCCGGAAATCACCCAGAAGACGAAGAATCGAAAAGACTGGTCCAAGCGCCCAAAAGAAAAGAGAAAATTATTTGGTGCCAAAAGGATCGAACCTGAGACCTCAACAACACACGCTAACCCACTTAACATTTGGGATAAAGGGCGATGACAATAAAATGTTGCCAATATTACTACTTAGAGATTACAACAGCGACATGGAGATTCCAACAGCCATCTCGAGCCATCTCGAGGAGAGATAAAGTTTTAATTAAACTTTATTTCTTAAAAGATAATGTTACATTATCCTTTAATTAAATCCAATGGATGCAGTTTAATCCCATCCAAGATCAACCATCCAGATTACATCCATGGATCAACGACCAAGAGAAAAGTCATCAATAATCACAATCAAGATTTATTCTCTTAGGCTATAAATAGACTTAGAGGTTTTGTTTTTTTTTTCAATCATTCAATTCATTCTTGTAATTCTCTCTAAAGTCTAGCGTGCTTTTGTTGTAAGGCTTCTCCGCCACAAGGAGATTTTAATTGAGCGTCCACTGCCTTGGAAGCAACATTCTTAGTTGCGACCAAGTTTTTTTTAAAGACGAGTGCATTCCATTTGTTATTTTGTTTCCGTCTATTCACCCCCCTCTAGACGGACCAACCCGCTCCAACACATAGGTTTTCTTGTAAATGCGTGTTTGGTTTCCCACTTAAGCCCAACACTTCTCCCCCTTTGCCACACATCAAAAAGACTCCAACAATTCCCCCTTTATTGGATCTTTTAAGCTTGAATTATCATAAACACAGTGTACTAACCCCCCATAAACTTACACACTTGTTTTACATCATTTAAGTACCTTCCAATTGCTGAAACCCATTTTTCAGCTTTTACTAGTCGACTGGGATAGTTACCAGTCGACTGGCACCCTAAAAACCTTATTTTCAGCTTTTTGAACCTAATTTCAGAAATGCACGAGAAATTCCATAAATCTCTAAAAATTCTCAAATTTCTGGAGAGGTTTGTGGTACCTGTGTCTTCTTGGAAAAAATACATCCACCCATGTATCTATCACCAATCCCAAGATTGACACAAAACTCAAAATTAGTTAAATGGTTCAATTGAACCTTGACCTAAAGTCCTAGTTTTGGTCTTCCGTTGATGTCACTGCCATACCAACCCACAATGCATCCCTAGCATTGATTTATATGACATTTATACATCAAAAATCAATTCTCATGCTTTATGACCCCAATGTCATATTTCCATGCATGAACCTCAAACCCATTGTGCCAAATCCCAAAGAATTGAGACTCAAATCTGTCTCCAACTCTTTTGGCACACTCCATGGTACATCTAGACCTCTGAGAGAAACCTCTTGAGATCCATTTACCATGGATCCCAAAGATTCCTAGAGCTCCCCCTTGAGCTCTTAGCCTTAGCCATCTCCCTAGGTGACTCAACAACCACTAGGCCACACTGGTTACCTCCGGTGACTCTTGGCCTACAAACTTAACCTTCTTAACCTTAAACACCTTGTCCTTGGTTAAGTCCTTCTTTTTCCCTTTAAATGGAACCCCCTTGCCATTCTTGGATTTTCCCTCATTGCCATAATTATATGCTACCCCTGATCTATCATTGTCATTGGTATTGGAGACCTTAGATCAGTATCCTAACCCTGATCTATCATTGTTGGGTTTTAGACCACCCAACACCATACTTAAACCCTTAGATCCAATAGTGAATCTACCTAGGGTTTTCTCCATTTCTTCAAGTCTTGCCCTCAAGACTTGATTTTCCCTCTCTATGTTCTCAACTCTAGAATTAACATGTCCTCCTTGGACATTCCTAGACCTACCCACCTTTCTAGGCATATGTCTTCCCTTCTTGGGATTTTTGCCTTGAACCTTAGGTCCAAAGGTCTTAGATTTATCATGATGCATGATTTTCCTAGGGTTTTGATCTACAATATTAACCCCACTCCTATCATGATATTTAAATCCAAAGTTATGCGTGGGTAAATAATTAACATTACTTCTATCATGCATGGAGGAGTTTAAATTTGAATTACATTTAAATTTAAAGTTAGGGATTACCTCCCTTACCCTTGTAGCTCCCCCTTGATGTGAGATCCTCTTCTTCTCATCTTTTTCCCATCTTCTTAAATGCTCCATTTTCTTGAGCTCTTCTTTTCTTTGACATTGGGTGCGATAGTGGCCTAGCTCCCCACAACTATAGCACCTAATGTGCTTCTTTTCCTTCTTTTCCCTACAACCCATGTTAGATTTTAAATGAATTCACCCGGGTTTAGGGTTTACCTCCTTTTTACCTAGTGGACACTTGTCCTTGTAGTGCCCCTTCTTGTTGTATCCAAAGCATATGATGTGATCTTTTATCATTGCTTTGGTGGCGGTTGGAGCTTCTTCTTGCTCCGGTATTGATGAGGGTCTCTCCTCCCCCTCAATCCTTGAAATTGAGACATCTTCTTCTTCCCTTGATGAAGTGGATGATCTCTCAATATCTTGTGCCACTTCACTTGATGAGATTGACAATTCTTTTTCTTTTTCCCTCTCTTTGACCATTGAATTTATTTCTTTGGGCTCTTCTGTTGGTGCAGGAAACACCATATCGAACCTGGTTTTGATATTGGCAAAGGATTCAAAGTTAAGTTTATTTGTGATCTAACATTGTTCACTAAGTGTGCAGAAAAAGCCCTAGCGAAGGACTGCTAGGCACCTGGCGAAGGACTGCCAGTATCCAAGCCCTAGCGAAGGACTGCTAAGCACATGGCGAAGGACTGCCAGTATCCAAGCCCTAGCGAAGGACTACTAGGCACCTGGAGAAGGACTGCCAGTATCCAAGCCCTAGCGAAGGACTGCTAGGCACCTGACGAAGGACTGCCAGTATCTAAGCCCTAGCGAAGGACTGCTAGGCACCTGGCGAAGGACTGTCAGCAACCAAGCCCTAGCGAAGGACTGCTAGGCAACTGGCGAAGGACTGCCAGCATCCAAGACCTAGCGAAGGACTGCTAGGCGCCAGGCGAAGGACAGCTTGGGACTGAAGCCCTAGCGAAGGAATGCTAGGCACCGGGCAAAGGACAGCTCGGCATCCAAGACCTGGCAAAGGACCGTCAGGCAAAAGTCCAACCAAAGGAGCGGTTGGCATCAGGTACATTCTCCCGTGAGGAGTAGGTGAGGACGCGTTCCCCGTCGAGGGAACAGTAGGCGTCGGTTCGACCTAGGGCTCCATTTTGGAGACCAAAGTCAGAACCAAGACAGCTAAGGCTGTATAAATAAATATTTTATTGTTGCATTGTGTTTTGGACTAACCCTGGATGCAGGACCGAAGGAACGTGTGTCTGCAGCTCAGAAAGCCTCAAAGGAGAGAGGCAATGGCTGAGTAGGGCGCTCGGAGTGTCCCGGGCGCCCCCAAGGTGCATACAAAACAAGTCAAAGAAAAAAGGGTTCGAACAGCTGTTGGGCGGGGCGCCCCCGTGCTCCCGGGCGCCCCCGCTGCTCCCGGGCGCCCCCAGCGTCCCGGACGCCCCCATGCGCATGCCTCGAACCAGAAGCCTTCGAAGCCAGAAGATAAGATTTGACCCGGTCAATCCGGGCGCCCCGAGCGCTCCGGGCGCCCCGGTCAAAGCGGATCCCGAAGATAAGGGGATCAGACGCTGACCGAGATTGAACCGGATCGAAGGACACGTGGAGGGCGCCCCCGACGTCCCGGGCGCCCCTGGCCCTATATAAAGGGCCCTCGACCAAGGCTTCCAATGATCAATTCTTTCAACGCGTCAAAGCTCTTCTACGCTCGTGCCTTGCTCCAGAAACACTCCAACTCGAGCCGACGACGTCCCGCTGCCCCGAAAAAGTCAATACACTCCGGGCGTCGGTAACGAAGAGTGTAATTCTTTATTATTATTTTCGTGCACTTACTTTGTAACCAAATTCTATAACTATTATTGCGCTTCATATAGAATTGCCCAAAGTAAACGGTCAACGACCGTGGGCCTTGGAGTAGGAGTCGACACAGGCTCCGAACCAAGTAAAATCGACTGTGTCTCTGTGTTGTGTTCATTTTAACTTCCGCTGTGCAATTGCTCTTTACGAAATTCCGAACGATTTTCAATATTCACCCCCCTCTATCGGTTTTCTCGATCCAACATCTTCTACTTTTTGGGCTTGTGTAGGGTTCTCATGAAATGCTTCCAACTTGTTCCACAACTCATATGCAATTTTATATTCACCTACACCACTCAACACATTATTAGGCAAAATATTAATTAATATACCAATTACCTTATCATTTACCTTAGATTGGGCTTGTTGCTCCTTGGTCCAATATGTAGGTCGAAGCTTTTTCCCATGCTTATCTCTTGGCATTTCGAATGGTTCTTCTAGCATCACCATGCATTCCCAATCCATTCCAAACCAAGTCTTCATTCTTGTCCTCCAATAATCAAAATCTTGATGATCATAAGGAGGTGGAATGTTGATGTCATCACCCAACATGTCTTCCATCATCATTTTCTCTAGCTTGTGCTCTTTTGATGGTTATTCCAAAAAGAGCGGATCTTCGCTCTGATACCACTTGTTAGGACCGTGACCGTTAAGCTAGAGGGGGGGGGGTGAATAGCTTTTCTTCGATTCGTTCTTCCTACGATGTTAGCGTACGTAAGCGGAAACAATAATAACACAAATAAAACAAATGCTAACACCAACCTTTACGTGGTTCGGAGATGATGCTCCTACTCCAGGCTGTCCGTAAGGTGGACGATCCCTTGATCCTTCGGTGGATCACTCCCCGCATGCCCTCTGGCTAGCTCGTGTAGCTCCTTGTGGGTGGAGAAACCTCGCCACTATCCCGGACACACTTCTGAGCAACTGAGACTACTAATGAGCTCTAACCAAGCTCATTTCGTCAAGATCTCTCAGCTAAAACCGAGCCCCTTTAAATAGGTCTCCTAGCTAAAAATCCCGCTACCAGTTGACTGCCCCCAGGCCAGTCGATTGGTCCCAGCCAAATAGCAGCCCAACGGCTAGTTGTAACGGCTAGTTTTCGAGTTTACCAGTCAACTGATGTCTCGGTGAGTTCGAGTTCCCTGCTGGCAGTCGACTGATCCATCCCCAGTCGACTGCCCAGCTTACAAATTCACTCTCCCTCACTCCGAAGACCCTCCTTCACGTATGCCTTCAAGTCCACTCCCTTGGCTCGCCCCTTGAAGTCCTCTTCCATCGGCTATCGTCTCTCGGATGCACACGTAAGCCCTCGGCTTGCCTCCATGCCACCCTTCACGTGTGCCCTTTGAAGTCCACTTCCTCCAGCTTGCCCTTGGTGTCCTCTTCCCTCGGCTCTCGTCCCTCGTATATGTCCTCCATGTGTGACTCACCAAGTCCTGCAAACTCAATCACACATATCAAATCACAAAGGTAATCTTAACTTAAACCCTTTTCCCAAACATCAAAACACATGGTTACTCCGGACCATAGATTGCCCCAATAGAGTCCGCCATGCATTTCTGCTTGACACTCCTCCAAATAATGGCTCCACCTCCTAAAGTAAACACAAACCCCAAGGTAGACTTACTCTTGTCACTATCTGACTGGAAATCCGAATCCGTATAACTCACAGGGACTAATTGGTCTGGCCGGTAAACCAGCAGATAATCCTTAGTTCATCTCAGGTATTTCAATATATGCTTTACCGCAGTCCAATGTCCCTATCCAGGGTTACTCTGATATCTGCTAACCATGTCCACAGCAAAACAGATATCTGGTCTCGTGCACAACATATCATACATAAGGCTTCCTATAGCCGATGCATAAGGAACTGCCTTCATTTCCTCTATCTCCTTTGATGTTTTCGGACACATCTCCTTGGATAGAAGAACTCCATGCCTAAAAGGTAGAAAACCCTTCTTGGAGTTTTCCATGCTAAAACGAGCCTAGACAGTGTCAATGTATGAAGCTTAGGATAAACACAACATCCTTTTCTGGCGATCCCTTATGACCTTGATCCCAAGGATGTGTCCCGCTTCTCCCAAGTCCTTCATATCGAATTGTTTGTACAACCAAACCCTTATGTCTGATAACACTTTGACGTTGTTGCCAATTAACAAAATGTCATTTACGTAGAGTACAAGAAACACCACTACGTTTCCGTCACATCTCTTATATACGCATGACTCATCCGGGCTTTGAATAAATCCATATGACTGGATTACTTCATCAAAGCGGATGTTCCAAGATCACGAAGCTTGCTTCAATCCATAAATGGATCGATTAAGCTTGCACACTAGATGCTCTTTGCCCTTTGCAATGAACCCTTCTGGTTGCTTCATGTAGATGGTCTCCTCAAGACTTCCGTTAAGGAAAGCTGTCTTGACGTCCATCTGCCATACCTCATAGTCCATATGAGCGACAATAGATAAGAGAATCCGGATAGACTTAAGCATGGCTACCGGTGAAAAGGTCTTCTCATACTCGATACCCTCTTTCTGAGTATACCCTTTCGCAACAAACCTAGCTTTGAAGGTCTCAACCTTCCCGTCTAATCCTCTCTTTCTCTTGTAGATCCACTTGCATCCAATGGCTTTTACACCATTGGATGGTTCTACTAGCTCCTAGACGTGATTAGAATCCATAGATTCTATCTCAGAGTTCATAGCCTTTTGCCAAGAATATGCATCCTTATCTTGGAGAGTCTCGTCATAGGTCCAGGGATCCGGTTCATGTTTACCAGAGACCAAGTCCGAAGACTCTCCAAAAAATATGAACCTTTCAGGCTGTCTAACAACCCTCCCACTGCGACGAGACACCACCTATGTATCTTTTGTGACACGCGGTGCAGTGACTTATGGTGTATCCTCTTGTACAGTTGGTCCTAAGGTCGGAACTCTGTAACGCCCGACCTTATATCTACCCTAAAGGCGGGGTTACGAGTCCATACATTCATATCATTTATCATGTTAAGCATGTATATCAGGTAGAAACAATTACAATGCAAGAAGAGTAGTACGCATGCTTGTTGAGGACTAATTTACCAAGCAGGGTTTCCTATATTTAACATGCATTTACAACATAATAGGAAGATCATTTAACTTCATAATTTACTGATCTAAACATAACCTTCTGCAAGTGATCCAATTAAACAGCTAAGCATAACATTGAAGGAGGGGAAAAACAAGACATTGGGCAAGGGCATGGGTCTCGGCACCTATGGGCAGCCGGCCCTCTTCTCCACCCAAGTCCCCATTTCAAGCATCAATAAATACACTATAGCATGGAATCTCAAGTAGAAATGTAGCATGAGTTATCTAGCCTTAGACACATGCAAGAGAAACATTCATAAGCAATAGAAATTAGGAAATCTATAGCATTTCACTTAGCATGCATACAACAAGAATTAGACATCTAATGATAGTGTTATCTAATCATGACATAGGTTCCATATCTCTAAACTTGGCCAACAGTAGAGTAGTCATAATCATCACACAATCAGAATATAGTAATACAACTCGCAATCTTTTAGTGGAAGCAATTTAGATTCTAGACAAAAATGGTAGATAAGAATCCTTCTTTCTTTCCCGAGCCATCACCACACACATCTTTTAGCTTTCCCTCTGCCTCTTCCTTTAGTTCAAGTATTTCTTACCGCTATCTGCAGCATAAGAAAAACAACATGAACTAGTAAGCAAAACATGCTTAGTAAGAATCCGGGCCTACTCGCAAAAATCCATATCAATTCATCAATATCATGTACACAGTAATCAAGATAGAATTATAAGCATCATAAGCATCACATCAAATATTTCTAAGTACTTTACAGTACATGATCATCACATAATGAGAGAATGCTTTTCAAAAGGTTCCATAAAGGTAAGTACTTAAAAAATATAGTATCATCTAGGGCCCAGTTGTAGTACCACATCAAGCGCGTTCCCTAATGAGTTGGGGTAGCGAGCCACCAATCTAATTAGGGCAGGACCCTTCCGTCCTACCAATGCCATGACCTTCAGTTAACATGTACATTGGATTTTGTTTAACGACCCCCTTCCGAGTCGGGTACACAACTTTCAAAGTAAAGTATCTTAACATGTAATTACATACATATGTATATGCTTAAAGGTACTCCCAATATCATCTTAAAGGGACACACCACTCATCAAGGGTGCTCATGATCCCCTAGGGATACACCACACATTTAGGGGTGCTCTTGATCCCAATTTCCGTAGAGTATCCTTTTTCAAGCATATTATCAAACACATCATGCTCATGTCATAAGGGTGCCCCATGGGCTATAAGGCATGCTTTTATACCTAACAAGATAGGTCACATAAATTATACACACATCATATTATTGGTAGCATGCTTCATGGTTTCATTAAGTACTTCCCAACCCTAGAACTAGGGTTGGCCGAAAGTCACAAGTAAAGATGTTTGGTTTTCCAATCAAGCATTCATTCAAGCATTCATTCAAGCATTCTTACAAACACCTCACCTATACTATTAAGCATGGATATATCATAAGGAAAATCATACAACCTTAAACCCTAATTCCCCTAGGGTTGGCCGAAACATTGTAGGGTAGGGTAGGCTAGGTTTTTGACATCCAATCTTCACACAAACATTTACACAAATATTTTATCTACAATACTAATCATGGGAACATAATAGGATAGCAAGCAACTCAAAAGCCCTAATTTATTCCTCTTTGGCCGAAAGTTGTAAGGAGGCTAACCCTACTTTTTCTTATCACAACATGATGGAAAATAATATATATTTATACCCTAAGTTTCTAGGGATCTCCTCATGCGATAAGAAGTAACCAAGACCCATGAATGGGTGGTGGCCGAAAGTCTTATAAGGGAGGAACTCCCATTTTCGAACACAAGAACACAAGGAAAACATGCATTAACCATTACACTGCAGGCGAGAGGATACTTACATCCTTGCGCTGGAATTTCACCTTCTCTTTAAACCGTAGGGTACCCTAGACTTGGAGGGCAAGTGAAAATCCTTTTTGCTAGAACTTCTCTAAACTCTTTGGCCCTAATAGAGGGCAAGATCTTGGAGGGTCTTCTTCCTTCCAAATTCCCTAGGGTTAGAACCCTAGGGTGTGTTTTTCGAAAATGCAAGGAGAGGGGAAGAGGGTTTCGGTGGGAGTGAGTGAGGAAGAAGAAGAGGAAGTTACTCTAACTTCTCATTCCCTTATTTATACTTTTCTTATGAAGAGACATGTCTCTTCGCTTCCCTCGATTCAACAAGAACGTTTCTTATTCTCTCTACAAGAAACATTGCTTGGTTCATTGGTTATGACATGGTGAGTGCAACTAGGAGGTTCAAGGTTCAATCCTTGCTTCCTCCTTTCTACCTCTTCTTTTTATCACAATTTGCACTAATCCATATCAAAGCCCATTAAGCCAAGCCCATCATGAAATTTCATAATATTAATAATATTTCATGGATTCATAATATTTCATAATATCCCATAAATATTATTTCATAATATTTTTAATATTTCATATTCATGAATCCATAATATTTCATGATAATATTTCATGAATTTCATAATATTTCATATTCATGAATTCATAATATTTCATGATAATATTTCATGATCTTCCATAATAATATTTCATAAATTTCATGATATTTTATGACATTCTATATGGGAAAATTTTGGGGCGTTACAAACTCCCCCTCTTAACTCTTCAAGCACTAGTCTACTCTTGGGATTGTGGTTCATCACATAGTCTTCTTCTAAGAACCTGACATTCGTGCTAATGATTACCTTATGATCCTTAGGACTATAGGACAGACCACCTTTCGTTCCTCTAGGATAGCCTATGAACAGACGTACTTCCGTACGAGATTCCAACTTATCAGTATCTCCCTTCAGCACATATGCTGGACTACCCCAAATCCGAACATATCCTAGACTAGGCTTGCGCCCAGTCCACAGTTCTATGGGAGTAGAAGGGACTGACTTAGATGGAACCAAGTTCAGTATGTATGCTGCCGTTTCCAGAGCATATCCCTAGAACGAATCAGGTAAGTCAGAGTAGCTCATCATTGACCTAACCATCTCTATAAGAGTCCTATTCCTTCTTTCTGCCACACCGTTCTGTTGGAGTGTACGGGTGCAGTCAGCTGGGACTGAATCCTAGCCTCTAATAGGAAGGTCCTAAACTCTCCAAAGAGGTACTCGCCACCACGATCAGATCATAGTGTTTTGAGACTTTTACCCCGATGTTTCTCTACATCAGCCTTGAATTCTTTGAACTTATCAAAGCATTCAGACTTGTGGCACATCAGGTAAATGTATCCATACCTTGAATAATTGTCAATAAAAGTGATGACGTATTCAAAGCCACCTCTAGCCTGGATGGACATAGGACCACACAAATCAAAATGAATTAGTTCTAGCACATCTTTGGCCCTGTACCCCTTAGCCTTGAAAGTCCTCTTGGTCATCTTACCTTCTAAGCAAGACTCACAGGTCGGGAAGTCTTCCACCACCAATGATCCCAAGTGCCCATTGGCTATCAGCCTCTGAATCCTACTAAGGTTAATGTGACCAAGCCTAAGGTGCCAAAGATATGTCTGGTTAATTTTAGAAGGTTCCTTTCTCTTATTTAGGTTAGATGATGAGCTATTGACTACTGTTTGCATCGTGGGAGTCATTGGTTCCAGAGTGTACAGATTACCAACCATGGTAACCGAACAGATAATCTCTCTATTTCTTTTTATAACAACTATGTTATTAAAGCAATAGAATATCCATCCTTTATTAATTTAGAAACTAAAATTAAATTCCATCTAAAAGAAGGTACATATAAGCAATCTCTCAAAATCAACACTTTATTTCTCTCAAAAGATAAATAAAAGTCTCCCACTGCAACTGCTGCCACTTCCGTAGCATTGCTCATGTAGACGACGATTTCCCCATCAGCTAGCAGTCGGATTTCCTGGAACCCCTGCAGAGTATTGCAGACATGATCAGTGGCTCCCGTATCTACGCACCAGGTACTGATAGATAGCACCACTAAACATGTTTCAATGACTAAGCACAAGGAAATACCTTCGTCTTGAGGACAGGGACAGTTCGCTTTCCAGTGTCCAGTTTTCTTACACGTGAAGCACTTGCCTTTCGGCTTCTTCACACCAGTCCTCGGTCCCTACAATGCTGCTGCTACTACCTTCTTGAACCCACCTTGTTTCTTCTTCTTCCTGCCTTTCGGCACAGAAGTAGAAACCCTCTGAGTAACCAAGGCCTCCGAGCTCTGACGAAAGAGTCCCTCTGCCGCCTGGAGTTCTCCTAGCAATTCCCCCAACGTATATTCACGTTTGTTCATATTGTAGTTGAACCGGAACTGTTCAAAACTCCTAGGTAGAGATTAGAGTACAATGTCGACCTGGGTTTCCCCATCGATCTGTGCTCCAAGTACCTCAATCTCATTGAGGTGGACCATCATCTTAAGGACATGATCCCTTATGGGTGTCCCTTCGACCATGGTGGTCGTCATCAAGCTCTTCATTGCAACCTGCCTAGTGGCCCGACCCTAGTGCCCGAAGAGCTCTTTGAGGTTTAGCATCATGTCACTAGCATTGGGCATGACCTGATGCTGATGTTGCAGTACATTCGACATTGATGCCAAATATAGCACCGCGCCATCTCATCTGCCTTGATCCACTTCTTGTAACGCTCCCTCTTCTCTTCACTAGAGTTCTCGCTAGGCTTATCAGGACAGTCCTCGAAGAGCACATATTTGTACTCTTCAGCAGTAAGGACAATATCTAAGTTTCTTTTCCAGTCAATGTAATTAGGTCCAGTAAGTTTGTTCTCCTTAAGTATGGTCGCTATGGGATTAAAGGCCATTTTGAAAATCCAATGAATCACAACATACACTACTTTAGTATTCGAAATAAATTGATTCCTCAAAACAATGAATTTTCGAAATCAACCAACACCTCTACATACCGAGAAATTCACATGCCACGGTAGTGTGGACGTATACGAATTTCTACATTCGTAAGAGGAGGTTTTACCCATTAATCTTACTATCTTGTCAACCTAACTTTTTGACAAGTAAGATTAACAGTTGGTTCACTTCAGCCTTGCAAAATAATAGCAGTAACTCTGATGGGGAGGATACTATTATTCGCATCTAAGTGTTTACCATTACACGACACTAAGAAAATTATTTCCGATTATATGACTTCCGATGGGGAAGTACACATGCTCTTCAATAATTTTCTATAGACCTTTTCGACCCAGTGATCCGCAGAACAAGCCCATCCGATGGGGAGGAAGACACTCAGAGCCGACGCACAGACTTGTTCGCATCACTTATCGCATTGTAGTAGAGGCCATGGGACCCTTAGGGTCCCTCTCCCACTTAGTTATTGATTATGAGGAATTTTAACAAGCACACACACGACAAGCACATAACCAACATAATGAAAAAGAAAATCCTAGATTTTCTAACTTTTCATGGCCTTGGTCTCCAATGCGCCTCCAGTCGTGTCGTCACCACGTTCGCTCCTCCCTTCCTTATGCACAAGCCAGCTTGAGGGATCTCCTAGCCGAGATAATTAGCTAATCATTTACACCATTGATCTTATACTCCACGAAGGAGTATACATAAAATCTAGATCAAATGTAAACAAAAAGCTCGGTTAAACACGTACCGTATTTAATTACAAAAATTAAATACTACCTAGCCTCGTCAACCCCGAGGATTTAATTAATTTACAAAAACATTGCACATCCAATCACACATATCAAATATTTGGCCATGATAAGTTAGAATCTAGTGTTTGCAACACAATGATAGCCTACACACATCCACATATCATTCAGCTAAATAAAATGTATGAAAAATGAAAAAAATTAACTAATCCTAAACACACAAAACTAGAAACCTCAGCTCTGATACCAATTGTTGGGTATGGATTAGCGGGTTTCCCTAGTGAATACTGTTGGGACCGGGTGCATGTCGACAAGGATACGGGTTCGTAAAATTCAAAATTTTTACGTGCAGCGGAAGAATTAGCATAAAATAATTTCCTAAATTATTTTAACCATATATCTAGCATGCAACCTTATGGTGTATTGATATAATCATAAAATAAAACATTGCGGAAAAGTAAACTAATTTACTTTATACCTCTCGTAAGTCGGAAAAAGGNAATGGTAGATAAGAATCCTTCTTTCCTTCCCGAGCCATCACCACACACATCTTTTAGCTTTCCCTCTGCCTCTTCCTTTAGTTCAAGTATTTCTTACCGCTATCTGCAGCATAAGAAAAACAACATGAAACTAGTAAGCAAAACATGCTTAGTAA
This sequence comes from Boesenbergia rotunda, assembly GCA_024364735.1. Classification (NCBI taxonomy): domain Eukaryota; kingdom Viridiplantae; phylum Streptophyta; class Magnoliopsida; order Zingiberales; family Zingiberaceae; genus Boesenbergia; species Boesenbergia rotunda. The sequence continues at coordinate 237,699 of JAGFNQ010000984.1, read as the reverse complement.
GAATCCGGGCCTACTCGCAAAAATCCATATCAATACATCATATCATGTACACAGTAATCAAGATAGAATATTAAGCATCATAAGCATCACATCAAATATTTCTAAGTACTTTACAGAACAAGATTATCACATAATGAGAGAATGCTTTTCAAAAGGTTCCATAAAGGTAAGTACTTAAAAATATAGTATCATCTAGGGCCCAGTTGTAGTACCACATCAAGCGCGTTCCCTAATGAGTTGGGGTAGCGAGCCGCCAATCTAATTAGGGCAGGACCCTTCCGTCCTACCAATGCCATGACCTTCAGTTAACATGTACATTGGATTTTGTTTAACGACCCCCTTCCGAGTCGGGTACACAACTTTCAAAGTAAAGTATCTTAACATGTAATTACATACATATGTATATGCTTAAAGGTACTCCCAATATCATCTTAAAGGGACACACCACTCATCAAGGGTGCTCATGATCCCCTAGGGACACACCACACATTTAGGGGTGCTCTTGATCCCAATTTCCGTAGAGTATCCTTTTTCAAGCATATTATCAAACACATCATGCTCATGTCATAAGGGTGCCCCATGGGCTATAAGGCATGCTTTTATACCTAACAAGATAGGTCACATAAATTATACACACATCATATAAGTGGTAGCATGCTTCATGGTTTCATTAAGTACTTCCCAACCCTAGAACTAGGGTTGGCCGAAAGTCACAAGTAAAGAAGTTTGGTTTTCCAATCAAGCATTCATTCAAGCATTCTTACAAAAACCTCACCTATACTATTAAGCATGGATATATCATAAGGAAAATCATACAACCTTAAACCCTAATTCCCCTAGGGTTGGCCGAAACATTGTAGGGTAGGGTAGGCTAGGTTTTTGACATCCAATCTTCACATAAACATTTACACAAATATTTTATCTACAATACTAATCATGGGAACATAATAGGATAGCAAGCAACTCAAAAGCCCTAATTTATTCCTCTTTGGCCGAAAGTTGTAAGGGGGCTAACCCTACTTTTTCTTATCACAACATGATGGAAAATAATATATATTTATACCCTAAGTTTCTAGGGATCTCCTCATGCGATAAGAAGTAACCAAGACCCATGAATGGGTGGTGGCCGAAAGTCTTATAAGGGAGGAACTCCCATTTTCGAACACAAGAACACAAGGAAAACATGCATTAACCATTACACTGCAGGCGAGAGGATACTTACATCCTAGCGCTGGAATTTCACCTTCTCTTTAAACCGTAGGGTACCCTAGACTTGGAGGGCAAGTGAAAATCCTTCTTCTCTTTTAATTTTCTCTAGGGTTCCTTGGACTTGGTAGAGGGCAAGGCACTTGGACTTTCCTCCTTGCAATTGCCCTAGGGTTAGAACCCTAGAGTGGTGCTTTTTTTTCGAAAATGGAAAGGGAGAGAGAGCTCTTGGTGTTTTCGAAAATGAAGTGGGGAAGAAGAAGAGGAAGTGTAACTTCCTTTCCCCCTCTCTTATTTATACTCTTATCATGAGAAGACATGTCTCTTCGCTTCCCCGAATTCAACAAGAATGTTTCTTATCCTCTCTACAAGAAACATTGCTTGGTTCATTGGTTATGACATGGTGAGTGCAACTAGGAGGTTCAAGGTTCAATCCTTGCTTCCTCCTTTCTACCTCTTCTTTTTATCACAATTTGCACTAATCCATATCATAGCCCATTAAGCCAAGCCCATCATGAAATTTCATAATATTAATAATATTTCATGGATTCATAATATTTCATAATATCCCATAAATATTATTTTATAATATTTTTAATATTTCATATTCATGAATTCATAATATTTCATGATAATATTTCATGATCTTCCATAATAATATTTCATAAATTTCATGATATTTCATAACATTCTATATGGGAAAATTTTGGGGCGTTACATCTCTACTACTCCATATGAGATTTGGAATAGTAAGAAACCTCACTTAACTCACCTTAAGATATGGGGTTGTCCCGCTTATGTGAAGCGGGTTATATCAGACAAATTGGATGCTAAGTCTGATAAGTGTCTATTTATCGGATATCCTAAGGAAACGAAGGGTTACCAATTCTATCATCCCTTGGAGCAAAAAGTGTTTGTTTCAAGGCATGCTGTATTTCTAGAAAAAGAATTTCTTTTACAAGAAAACAGTGGGAGTGGGATTGAACTTGATGAAGTTCAAGAAACTCCAATAGACATTACAGAGACACCTAGTCTAGGCCCACAACCAATAATTCATAGTGATGAGCTATCAGTTGAACCTAAAACTACACCACCTCTTCGTAGGTCTGATAGGACACGCAACATTCCAGAGAGATACGGATTTCTCGTAAGTGAATCGAACGACGTGTTACTCATAAGCGATGATGAACCTATCAGTTATGAAGATGTCCTGAAAAGTTCAGAAAGGGACAAATGGCTTGAAGCCATGAAGTCGGAAATGGATTCCATGTACGAAAACCAAGTATGGGACTTGGTTAACCCACCTGAAGGGATTAAACCCATAGGGTGCAAGTGGGTTTTCAAGAAGAAAACCGACATGGAAGGTAATGTTGTTACCTTTAAGGCTAGATTAGTGGCAAAAGGATATCGTCAGAAACAAGGAATTGATTATGACGAAACCTATTCGTCAGTAGCTATGCTTAAATCCATTCGGATGCTCCTAGCCATAGCAGCTCATTATGATTATGAGATATGGCAAATGGATGTGAAAACAGCTTTCCTTAATGGAAACCTGCTTGAGGATGTATACATGATACAACCTGAAGGTTTCACATCGGTTGATAAAACCAAAGTATGCAATCTTCGACGATCCATATATGGACTGAAGCAAGCATCTAGGAGCTGGAACATTCGTTTTGATGAGACAATCAAAGAGTTTGATTTCTCACAAAATCCTGACGAACCTTGTGTGTACAAGAAGGTTAGTGGGAGTGCAGTCGTATTCCTAGTATTATATGTCGATGACATATTGCTTATAGGAAACGATATATCAGTTTTACAGACAGTTAAAATTTGGTTGTCCAAAACTTTCTCCATGAAAGACCTGGGAGAAGCGACCTATATCCTTGGGATTAGAATCTATAGAGATAGATCAAAACGGTTGCTTGATCTTTCACAGTCTACATATATAGACCGAGTGCTAAAAAGGTTTAGCATGTCGGAATCCAAGAAAGGTTACCTTCCCATCAGGCATGGGATCAACCTTTCGAAGTCTATGTGTCCGCGCACAGAAGACGAGAGGATTTGCATGAATAAGATTCCCTATGCATCCGCAATAGGATCTATCATGTATGCTATGTTATGTACAAGGCCCGATGTATCATATGCTTTGAGTGTCACAAGCAGATACCAGTCGGATCCAGGAATTAATCATTGGGCGGCTGTCAAGACAATCCTTAAGTACTTAAGAAGAACTAAGGACGTCTTCCTAATATATGGAGAAGGAGATATGGTAATACGTGGGAATACAGATGCCAGTTTCCAGACAGATAAGGATGACTCCAAATCACAGTCTGGATACGTATTTACTTTGAATGGAGGCGCAGTAAGTTGGAAAAGTTCCAAACAAGACACCATAGCGGATTCTACCACGGAAGCAGAGTATATCGCAGCTTCGGAAGCAGCAAAGGAAGCAGTTTGGATCAAGAAGTTTGTCTCAGAACTTGGAGTGGTTCCAACCATTGATGAAGCAGTGCCGGTTTACTGCGACAACAATGGAGCTATTGCACAAGCGAAGGAACCAAGGTCTCATCAACGATCCAAACACGTGCTTCGACGCTATCATCTGATCAGAGAGATTATAAGTAGGAATGACATACAAATTGAGAGAGTTCCCACTGAAAGGAATATAGCGGATCCTTTAACTAAGGTCTTGCCTCAAAGCAAGTTTGAGGGTCATATTAGAGCCTGTGGTATTGGATACCGTAGCGATTGGCATTAGGCCAAGTGGGAGTTTGTTAGTGATATGAGAGAAGTGTCCTAAGACAATCGCCTTATGATTGTAAACATTTATTTCAATAAATGATAATTCACTATTTGAGTATACATGTTTGTGTATTTGATTGGGATCTTAAACTCATCTACTGAATGTCCGCCATACAATTCACAGCATAAGAGAATTTGTGATGGGATCGCAACTAGTGATTATCTCTAAATGTGCAAATGTGAAGTGTTGGAAATATCCCTAGTCGATGAATTGATAAATACGAACATTATCAATTCTGTTGAGACTAGCATAGGTTATTCTCTAATCAGCTGATTCTCACTGGCTGGTGACATTGGGATGTCCGGAGATAAACATGGATGCTAGTTAAGGGAACTAGTTCATTGGAGTGACTAGCTGTAAGACTTCATATGGGAATCTACATATAGATATGTCAATGAAGATCTTACTGTGGCTTAAGTGCGATGTTCCTTTGACTTGCGGTGTTCAAGTCATCTTGGTCATGGAGACTTATACTTTAACATCTTAAGCAAGCATCTCCAAGGAGGTGTGGACCCAGGATGATCGGGTATAAGCTGAAGTGCTCGAAGATGTTTGAACAGCCTACAAAGGATTCACCACTCCTTGCGAGGAGATGTATACCCAGGCCTATCGTCGGATTGTTACTCAAAGCCTCTGGCCAGAGCATATCATGTTAAGAGTGCGAGTCTCTTAAATACATGAGAGTAATTAGAAATCCAAAGGACGAGAAAGACACTACTTGGGCTAGGTGTGACGTAGTCAGCCTAGTGGGGACTGACACCATTGACCGTGTCCTGAACCAAGTGGGTATAAGGTGGTGAAGGGAATGGGGCACGATTCATTAGAGCTGCTGAAGGGTTTCAGAATAATTTCTTCTAAGGTCAAACCGTTGATCTTTCGATTAATTGGGGATCATGATGTACTACTAGGTGCCACTCATGATCGTTCTATAATTAGTTAAATTATAGACGACCAACATAAATCGAAAGTCTATTTAGTCACACGCACTACGAGTAATCCGAGGGATTTAAAACGAGTTGAAAATTGGATTTTCCGATCAAGAGAAATAAGTCGAATCTGAGTTAGTCAGAGGCGCAATGGAAGCTAAAAATGGCTAAATCTTTTGAAGGCTTTTTGGACGAATTAAATGAGTTTAATTCGCGGCGGTTCAGGTTGATTTGGCCGGCCAAAGAGGGTGTCAAAACCCCCTTTGGTGGCCGGCCAAATAAGAGGAGAAAACCAATTAATTTTGGTTTAATTAATAAAATAAATCTAGTGCTATTTATTTTATAAATTATGGATGAATAAATTTGTATAAAGAAATTTATATAAATAAAGTTTATAGAAATTTATTCTTTTATGGAAGATTAAAATAATCCATGAATTGGTTTATTTTAATTTTATAAAATTAATTATGAATTGATTTTTCCATAATAAGAAAGTTTATAAATTTCTTATAAAAATTTATTCCATAATTTAAAGAGAAGAAGAATTAGTTTTATTATAAATTAGTTTATAATAAAGACTCGGTTTAAACGGAATAATTAATAAGAAAATTTATAAGATAAATTTCTTATAACTAATTCCGTTAAATCCGTTAATTCGGTTTAGAGGGAGACTTAGCAAAGGAGTTGCTACTATATAAAGGAACCAAAGGCTAGCCCTTATTCCCAATTGAGTAATTGTTATTATTCTCTCCCTCTCTCTCTCTCCTCCTCTCCCCTCTCTTGCCTAGGGTCGGCGCCCAACCTTGTGGTTTAGGGCCGGTGCACCCAACCTACATCCAAGGTGAAGTTGGCGTGAGCTATCAAGAAGAAGGAGAACCCGAACACGGAGAAGAAGAAGCAGATAGCGACTCCTCTCTTCCCGGAATTCGATTCCGTTACTTCGTTGGTTAGTTTTCCATTATTTTCTCTTATTCTTCTAGTTGTGCCTTCCGAGAATCTAGTAGTTCTCGTCGGCACAAAACTCGTGACTTTGCGAAGTCATCCCGAAGAGAACTCGGCGTGGACGCGAATAGAGGCGAAGCTTCCAAGGGACGCTACGGTTGGATCTCGTCCCTTCCTTCGAGATACGCGAGGTACAAAAGTAAATTAGTTTACTTTTCGCAATATTTTATTTTATGATTATGTCAACACACCATAAGGTTGCATGCTAGATACGAAGTTAAAATAATTTAGGAAATTATTTTATGCAAACTCTTCCGCTGCACGTAAAAATTTTGAATTTTACGAACTCGTATCCTTGTCGACATGCACCCGGTCCCAACACTTTATGTTCCTGGAGCTCCCTTTAATTTATTATCAATAATTCAACTTACTCAGTCTCTTGATTATGTCATCTCTTTTACTAAAACTTTTGTTTCCTTAGGACTGGAGTACAGGGAGGATGATTGGCTTCGGATGTGAGTCTCATGGCCTATATTGGCTTCACCGGTTCTCTCTTGTTGGTTCGGCAGCAACATCCCCTTTTCTTATTCATGCTCAGTTAGGAAAAAACATATTGAAGTCGACTGTCACTTTGTCAGAGAGAAAGTTGTATCTAGAGAAGTATCTACTAGTTATGTCAACTCACATGATCAACTAGCAGATATATTCACTAAGTCACTTAGAAGGCCCCGAATTGACTACATATGTAACATGCTGTAAGTACTCCAGGTTGGTTGTGATGTGATCAACTGATTTAAGTTAGGTCCTAGTGTGTTTAATCCTTGTTTCTAAGTGTGCAGGAACTTAGGAGCGCAGGAAGTCAAGCGGAAGATGCAGCGATCGAGAAGGATGGCACGGAGAGACAACTGACAGGCTCGATGCATCTGAGGGACACAGAGTTCTGCGAAAGAGTACGCCGATGGAGCGAGAAGGATGCGCGCGACGTTCGAGGGATGTGAAGCCGGGAGGAAGGACGCTCGAGGGGCGAAAGGCCAGAATCGGGTTCGGGTGAGCCTAACTCTGGTTGGCCAGAAACCACTCAAGAAGACTGGAAGACAAGCTGGAGAATGGTCAGTGGTTGCTGACCAAAACAACCATTGTCGAGCGCCCGTGAGCACACGGGCGTCCGGGCTGTCGAGCGCCCAAGCACTAGGCACCCGAGCACTCGGGCGCCCCTGTGCTATCAGGCACCCGAGAGGCTAAGTTTAGTTGTTTGCGAATATTGCTTTCTTTATAAGCATCAGGCCACGTGTCAAACGCCCAGGAGTCCTCAAGCGGCCTACAACTGTCACATCAACAAACGAAAAATCTCTACCAGAGCTATAAATAGACCCCTGAAGCTCAGTTTCATTCATCCAATTCATTCCAAGCTTTAGCAAACTTGTTTTGTGTAATTCTTCTTTCTTTTCTGAGCTTTCCACATGTAAGAGGCTTCTCCGCCCGAAGGAGTTATATTCAGGAGAATCAAGCCATATTCAGCCTTAGATTAGCAACCTCCCCGGTTGCAAACCAAGTAAATCTGGTTGCCTCTTTATTTATAGTTGGCTTGATTTGTTTATGTTATTTGGGTTCTAACTTACATCTTTGTTAAAGTTCAAACAAAAGATTGAGTTTTCTTTTTCATGGGCAATTCACCCCCCCCCCTCCTCTTGCTGTCCTTCGATCACCCACAATAGGTATTTGAGCAAGGATGCTTCAGAAGGACTAACCGCCATTTGAAGCAACAATAAAATGGTCGGACCAGTCATCTACCCGCCAAAGTTCGAGGGGGAGTTAGCGAGTTAGAAACACAAAATGTAGTTTTTATTTCAAAACTGATTTTGATTTAATTTTAATAATGAAAAATGATTTTGTAGCTCCGAAGGATGCCGACAACAAACCTAAAGACAAAAGTCAATGGACTAAGAAGGAACAGGCTGACATTGTGGCGAACGGAAAAGAAGAATACATATGCTGACCGTGCACCCTACACAAGAAGTCAACCGACTCAGGAACTACCGATCGGCGAAGGAACTTTGGGAAAAGTTCCTTGAACTCGATGAAGGTACCTCCGAAGCTAAATTAGTAAAAAGAGATCTACTTTCGAATCAGCTCAGCAACCTTCGACTGGAAGAAGGAGAGTCAGTAGCACAACTACACGCTATGCTGAAAGAGCTGATGACAGAACTCAACAATCTTGGTGAATCGGTAAGCAATTGAGATGCGCAAATGTACGCATTAAACGCCTTCTCGAGAACTCCTAAATGGATCTCAATAATTGACGCCTACTACATCTCTAAGGACCTTGAGGTAAGTACCTTAGAGGAACTTTTTTCTACTTTAGAACTTCATGAATCCAGATGTGCAGGAAAAAGGAAACCGAACTGTTGGTGCCAGAAGCACCAAAGTCAAACCTGTGTTTTGATAATGGCAAAGGGTTCAGAAGTTAAGATTTTATTGTGATCTAACAATGCTACTCAAGTGTGCAGGAAAAGTCCTAGGTACACTAGGCATGAAGTTCTGGTTCTAAGAATTAGGCAATAAGTCCTGGCCGCAGGCTGGGCACCTAAGTCCTAACATAAGGTTGGGCAATAAGTCTGTAACGACCCTTTCTTGCTAACTTTGACCTTATAGGGCCGTTACGTTGACTTTACTGTTGGGCCAGCCAAAATAAAAAAAAACTTTTAATTTTATTGGCTGCCAAGATTTTACCCATAAACCTCTTAGTTGCAAGACTAAAGCACTAACCATCAGCCCTACAACACCTTTTGTTTTACACTGGCACCAGTCGACTGATATCTTGCCAGTCGACTGGTGCAGTTGACTGCACCTGGGACTCACTCACCCGAATATTTCTGTTCCCATGACCAGTCGACTGATACCTGCATCAGTCGACTGATACGCCTGGAACTGCAGTTTCCAGGTTTCAAAAACACCGTTCAAGTATATATATACATTCTACTTCAACTACACAACAAGATTATAGACTCACAAACATAATAACCATAATCATACTCCATTTGCATGCATTTCAAACTCCAAATTAACTACTCAAACTTAAAATCTTTGCGGAAGTAAACTACTAACATAAACTCAAAAGAAAATACTCATAAAGTTCTATTGTTTAGAGTTTTAAACGCTAAACAAGACTCATCCCGAAGGATCCTACTCCGCGGTTCCGCCGCCACTGACATGAATCATCCATCCTTGAGCCTTCTTGCCTTACATCTTCCCTTTACCTTTATCTGCAGTAAAAGGATGCAACTATAAGCAAATAGCTTAGTAAGTAGATACCTATCTCACAAAAACATGCAATCGATATCAAACATGCTCTTAGTCAAGAATGCTTGCTTTTAAACATATGTACTGAAAATGCTATTCTTAAAATGAATAAGCTCATGAATACACTTGTAACAAATGTTTGCATTTGGAAACTTTTCTTGAAATGAAAAATGTGTAACATGCTTGAAATGATTTCTTGCTTTTGAAAAACTTGAAACTTATACACTTATACTTTTTATATTTCAAAATAATAAACATCCTCCTTTGGGCCCGGCATACTACTAATGCGCGCATCCCTAATAGGTTCGGGGTAGCTAGCCACCGAATCCTAATAGGACGTCTTACTAGCTCACCTAGATCTCATGGGTCTCAGCCCGGTACATGCCAAAAAGACCTCGGTCTTTTAAAGTAATATACTTAACTTGTACTCATGCTTGTATTTAAAATGCATAACTTACCACTTAAAAAGGTAATGTTCCCAAAACTTGTTTAGGACACAACAAGACCTCGGTCTTGTTTCTTATCTCATTTCTTAGTCCTAGAACTCGTTCTAGGGCTTAGTAAGACCTTGGTCTTACTCAGAACATCAGTATCGAACAACTTGCGTGTCGAAATCCCAAAACCTCGCGTTTGGGCAAATCAAGACCTTGGTCTTGCTATACTAGGGTCACATCATATAAAAGACTTGAAAATCATGTTTAAAACTCATTAGAAAACTACTTTTACTACAGGTGAGATATCTACTTACATCCTTACGCTTAGAACTCACTATACCGACGTAGGATCTAGCGTGGTACTCCTCGTCCACTTCCTTCGCACGATCCGTATCTTGAGCGCAAGAAAAGAAGTGGAGAACCCCTTGTTCTTTTCTTGTTTTTGGCAAGGAAGAAGAAGAATGAGAAAACTCTTGGTTTTCTCTTCTTCTATTCCTTTATATACTAAGTGGAAGTTGAAGCATCACTCATAAAAGATGCTTACTATCACTTATCTAATAACGATTCCATATTCTAACAAAATAATCACTAGCTCAATTGGAAACTTGCAACTAACCCTTACCTTAGGTCATGGGTTCGAGTCCTTATTTCAACCCTTTTAAAAGAAAATTTTAATTTCTTTTTGTTTATTTTGGAAAAAAATTCTGAAAAATTTAGGTGTTACAATCCTCCCTACCTTATGGAAAGTTCGTCCTCGAACTTAGAATAACTCTGGATACTTTTGCCTCATGCTATCTTCTGTTTCCCAAGTTGCCTCTTCATGCTTCTGGTTTAGCCATAGAACCTTCACTAGGGGTATCTCTTTGTTCCTCAGTTTCTTGACTGCTCGATCTATTATCTGAATAGGTCGACTTTCATAACTGAGATCTTCTTGAACTTATACCATCTGTGGCTCAATCACTTGGTTGGCATCGGGAATATGTTTCTTTAGCATTGAGACATGGAACACATTGTGAATGACTGACATCTCTGGAGGTAGCTCTAACTCATAAGCTACCTTGCCAACTCTTTTCGTTACTAGGTAGGGTCCTATGTAACGAGGACTTAGCTTACCCTTCTTGCCAAATCTCATTACTCCTTTCATAGGGGCTACTTTGAGGAAACCTATATCCCCAACTTCGAACTCTAGTGGTCTACGTCGCACATCGACATAACTCTTCTGCCTACTCTGAGCAGTTTCTATTTTTGGCGGATGCACTTTATAGCTTCCGTGGTATCCTCAATAAGATCAGCCTGAAACCTCATTTCTTTCTTCTCACTACCTTCATGCCAACAGATAGGAGATTTGCACTTCCTACCATAAAGAGCTTCATAAGGCGCCATACCAATAGTAGCTTGGTAACTGTTATTGTAGGCGAACTCAGCTAAACATAAGTACTTGCACAAACTGCCCTTGAAATCTAATGCACAAGTTCTGAGCATATCTTCTAAAACTTGATTTACTCTTTCTGTCTGCCCATCAGTCTGAGGATGGAAAGCTGCGCTAAACTTCAGTTTGGTGCCAAGTGCTGTCTGTACACATTCCCAAAAATGCGAAGTGAAACGACTATCTCTGTCGGAGATAATGGTCTTCAGAACTCCATGCAGTCGGATCACTTCCTGAACACATAACTGGGCTAGTCTTTCAATGGAGTAGGACACTTTGATTGCCAAGAAATGGGCAGACTTGGTCAATCTATCTGCAATTACCCAGATAGCATCATAGCCATTTGTTGTCTTGGGTAGACCAACAATGAAGTCCATGGCTATGTCTTCCCATTTCCACTCCGGAATCTGTATAGGCTATAGGACTCCTCTTGGCCTCTGGTGTTCTGCTTTCACACTTTGGCATGTCAGGCAAGTACTGACATACTTAGCTACATCTCTTTTCATTCCAGACCACCAAAATCTTCTTATCAAATCCTGGTACATTTTGGTAGAACTAGGATGCATAGAGTAGGGAGTTCTATGGGCTTCCTTAAGAATCATCTTTCTTAGCTCCTCACTGCTAGGGACACATAGACGGTCTCCATAATAGAGTATTCCACTGTTAGATACTCTAAACTCTTTACTTTCTCCTTTTTGCATCTCTTACTTGATCCTTTGAATATCAGAATCTTGCTCTTGCTTTCTCTGTATATCATCAAGTAGAGTTGACTCTAGTGTCAATACTGAGAGTTGCTCATCTACGATCTCCACTCCATAATCTACTATCTCTTTCTGCAGTGGTGGTGACAGTGATGATAGGGACATCAAGTCGCGCAAGTTTTTCTACTTAACGCATCAGCCACCCTATTTACTTTGCCGGGGTGGTAGAGAATCTCACAGTCATAATCTTTAACTAACTCCAGCCACCTTCGCTGTCTCATATTCAGGTCCTTCTGAGTGAAGAAATACCTCAGACTCTGGTGATCTGTGTAAATCCTGCACTGGACTCCGTATAGGTAATGTCTCCACATTTTGAGGGCGAAGACTACGGCGGCTAACTCAAGATCATGAGTAGTGTGGTTCTTTTCATAATCCTTGAGTTACCGGGAGGCATAAGCAATAACCTTGCCTTCTTGCATGAGTACAGCTCCTAGTCCCCACTTTGAGGCATCACTATATATGTCGAAACTTCTATCACTTTCTGGAACTGTAAGAATGGGAGCACTCGTCAATCTCTTCTTCAACTCAATAAAACTCCGCTCACAATCTTCAGTCCATTCGTACTTCTTATTCTTTCTGGTAAGGGCGGTTAGTGGAGAAGTTATCTTGGAGAAGTCCTCCACGAATCTTCTGTAGTACCCTATTAAACCCAGAAAGCTCCTAATCTCACTAGCATTCTTTGGTCGATCCCAATTACTAACTGCTTCAATCTTGGCGGGGTCTACCATAATACCTTCCTTGGAAATGATGTGGCCTAGGAAAGCCACTCGGTCAAGCCAAAATTCACACTTTGAAAACTTGGCATATAATTTCTGCTGTTGTAGCGTCTTTAACACAACCCTCAGATGTTCGTCATGTTCTTCCTGAGACTTGGAATAGACTAGGATATCATCAATGAAGACTATGACGAACTTATCAAGAAACTCCTTGAATACTCGATTCATTAGATCCATAAATGTTGCAGGGGCATTTGTCACTCCAAAAGGCATGACCACAAACTCGTAGTGTCCATACCTTGTTCAGAAAGCCATTCTCGGCACATCACTCTCCTTGACTTTGAGTTGATGGTACCCTGATCGCAAATCTATCTTGGAAAACACGGTTGCCCCCTTCAACTGATCAAATATCATCTATCCTTGGCAAAAGGTATTTGTTCTTGATAGTCACCTTGTTCAAGGCTCGATAATCTATGCACATCCGCATAGATCCATCCTTCTTCTTGACGAACAACACAGGAGCTCCCCAAGGTGAATGACTAGGGCGGATGAAGCCCTTGTCGAGCAACTCCTGTAGTTGTTCTTGTAGTTCATTCAATTCTGATGGTGTCATACGATAAGGTGCCTTTGAAATCAGGTTGGTCCCTGGAGCCAACTCAATTTCAAACTCGATTTCTCGATTGGGAGGCAGTCCTGGTAACACTTCAGGAAACAACTCCGAATAGTCACAAACTACCCGTACTTCTTCTTTCTTTAACTTTTCTCTTTGCCTTGCATCCACTATATGTGCTAAATAACCGGAACATCCATTATCTAACATCTTGTGAGCTTGTAGGTTAGAAAGAAACCTTTTTGTCTTTCTCTTTGGGTCTCCGACAAACTCGAATGGAAGTTCTGCTTCTGGTGTGAACTTTACTCTTCTTCTGCGGCATTCAATAGCGGCACTATACTTGCTCAAGAAATCCATTCCTAAGATGATATCATAATCCTTCATGTCAAGGACTACTAAATCACCATAGAGTTCTTGGTTGGAAATCCGAATTGGCACAGCTCTTAGCCCCTAGAAGTCCTTTGGTCCCACTGCTTCCTTTTATTTGGGTTCCCTTTCTAGTTTTGCAGGTTACCCTGGGATCTCTTGACTAGTACTTGCTTCTATTGCATACTGGTGGCCTTTATACTATTTAAGTAGTGCTCAGTGATCAAGACACTACTTATCAGTTCTTCTGAGGTTTGCGGTCTATTAACACCGCTGGCCACGTTTAACGCTATCTAAGGCCTTAACATTTTCAACATTAGCCTGACATTCTTTTTCAGTGCTAACTAGCTCTGGGCACAGACGAGCTAACCGGTTAAACTTCTTCACTGCTTCATCCACGGATAGTTCTCCTTGTCTGAACTCCGTGAATTCATCATAGTGCTTGTTGGTTACTCGCATGTGACAGTATTCTTCGAAGAACTTAGTCTCAAAGTTGGCCCATGTCATCTGGCAGATATTTCATCAATAAGGGCATTTCATTACTTCACTATTATCCTACTCATATCATCATACTCATATGACATATGTCATATCATCATACTATCATCGTACTCATCATCATAGTATCATCATACTCATATCATCATACTCATATAGCATATGTTATATCATCATACTATCATCATATTCATCATCATACTATCATCATACTCATATTAGATAGCATATACTGATCATGCACATAATAGCATATGTTATGACTAACAGTCAAATAAAGACATGTATATAAAACTAAATATATGCACTTTCTTACTTGGTAGGAGGCAGGATTGATGCTTGGTGTCAGTGTGGCGGAAGGGCGGAACTTGCTCTGATACCAAACCTGTAACGACCCTCTCTTGCTAACTTTGACCTTATAGGGTCGTTACGTTGACTTTACTGCTGGGCCAGCCAAAATAAAAAAAACTTTAATTTTATTGGTTTTGCCAAGATTTGACCTATAAACCTCTTCGTTCCAAGACTGAAGCACTAACTATCAGCCCTACAACACCTTTTGTTTTACATTGGCACCAGTCGACTGATATCTTGCCAGTCGACTGGTGCAGTTGACTGCACCTGGGACTCACTCACCCGAATGTTTCTGTTCCCTTGACCAGTCGACTGATACCTGCATCAGTCGACTGATACTCCTGGAACTGCGATTTCCAGGTTTCAGAAACACCGTTCAAGTATATATATAACATTCTACTTCAACTACACAACAAGATTATAGACTCACAAACATAATAACCATAATCATACTCCATTTGCATGCATTTCAAACTCCAAATTAACTACTCAAACTTAAAGTCTTTGCGGAAGTAAACTACTAACATAAACTCAAAAGAAAATACTCATAAAGTTCTATTGTTTAGAGTTTTAAACGCAAAACAAAACTCATCCCGAAGGATCCTACTCCACGGTTCCGCCGCCACTGACATGAATCATCCATCCTTGAGCCTCCTTGCCTTACATCTTCCCTTTACCTTTATCTGCAGTAAAAGGATGCAACTATAAGCAAATAGCTTAGTAAGTAGATACCTATCTCACAAAAACATGCAATCGATATCAAACATGCTCTTGGTCAAGAATGCTTGCTTTTAAACATATGTACTAAAAATGCTATTCTTAAAATGAATAAGCTCATGAATACACTTGTAATAAATGTTTGCATTTGGAAACTTTGCTTGAAATGAAAAATGTGCAACATGCTTGAAATGATTTCTTGCTTTTGAAAAACTTGAAACTTATACACTTATACTACTTATACTTCAAAATAATAAACATCCTCCTTTGGGCCCGGCATAGTACCAATGTGCGCATCCCTAATAGGTTCGGGGTAGCTAGCCACCGAATCCTAATAGGACGTCTTACTAGCTCACCTAGATCTCATGGGCCTCGGCCCGGTACATGCCAAAAAGACCTCGGTCTTTTAAAGTAATATACTTAACTTGTACTCATGCTTGTATTTAAAATGTATAACTTACCACTTAAAAAGGTAATGTTCCCAAAACTTATTTAGGACACAACAAGACCTCGGTCTTGTTTCTTATCTCATTTCTTAGTCCTAGAACTCGTTCTAGGGCTTAGTAAGACCTTGGTCTTACTCAGAACATCAGTATCGAACAACTTGCGTGTCGAAATCCCAAAACCTCGCGTTTGGGCAAATCAAGACCTTGGTCTTGCTATACTAGGGTCACATCATATAAAAGACTTGAAAATCATGTTTAAAACTCATTAGAAAACTACTTTTACTGCAGGTGAGATATCTACTTACATCCTTACGCTTAGAACTCACTATACCGACGTAGGATCTAGCGTGGTACTCCTCGTCCACTTCCTTCGCACGATCCGTATCTTGAGCGCAAGAAAAGAAGTGGAGAACCCCTTGTTCTTTTCTTATTTTTGGCAAGGAAGAAGAAGAATGAGAAAACTCTTGGTTTTCTCTTCTTCTATTCCTTTATATACTAAGTGGAAGTTGAAGCATCACTCATAAAAGATGCTTACTATCACTTATCTAATAACGATTCCATATTCTAACAAAATAATCACTAGCTTAATTGGAAACTTGCAACTAACCCTTACCTTAGGTCATGGGTTCGAGTCCTTATTTCAACCCTTTTAAAAGAAAATTTTAATTTCTTTTTGTTTATTTTAGAAAAAAATTCTGAAAAATTTAGGTGTTACAAAGTCCTAGTCATGGACTGGGCACCAAAGACCTGGTGAGTGAAGCTGGGCAATAAGTCCTGGTCGTGGACTGGGCACCGAAGACCTGGTGAGTGAAGCTGGACAGTAAGTCCTGGTCGTGGATTGGGCACAAAGACTTGATCCGAGGGATTGGGCAAAAGTCCAACCGGAGGAGCCGGTTGGCAATAAGGTAAACTCTCCTAAGAGGATTAGGTGAGTACGCGTTCCCCGTAGGAGGGAACACTAGGCGTCGGTTTGACCTAGGGTTCCATTTCGGAAGCCCAAAGTCAAAACCAAGATAGCTCAGGTTGTTAAACTATGCTTAACTTATATTATTTATATGTTATTTGTGTTTTGGAACTAACCCTGGTTGCAGGAACAAATGGATGGAAGTTTATGCTCCCAGGCGCCTGAATGAGGTTAGGCGCCTGATCAGGCGCCTGAATGAGGTTAGGCGCCTGTTTGATTAGGCGCCTGTGTTGATACAGGCACCCCAGACAAGGGTGTTTCCAGGCACAATCAAAGCAAGCCTCCAGAACAGCATATGAGGGACCTATGTTCATACAGGCGCCCCAGTTGAAGGGATAAGTGCTGGCCAAGTCTGCGGATTGAGTTTCGCACAGAATGGGCCACGTGTCAAGCGCTCCCTTCAACACAGGCGCCCCAGCGACTAGTATATAAAGGGGTTCACCCACTTGGCTTCAGATACAACTTCTTTCTATGAATTCTTTCAAGCGCTCTG
This sequence comes from Boesenbergia rotunda, assembly GCA_024364735.1. Taxonomy (NCBI): domain Eukaryota; kingdom Viridiplantae; phylum Streptophyta; class Magnoliopsida; order Zingiberales; family Zingiberaceae; genus Boesenbergia; species Boesenbergia rotunda. The sequence goes on along the minus strand of JAGFNQ010000984.1, from coordinate 220,737 downwards.
CTCCAAACGATCCGTGCTCAAGACTCAAGCGCCAACGATGACCCGCGGCTCCAACATTCAATTTTCTCCGGTCATCTGTATAACCTTTTTATTAAAGTGCTATATTTTAATTCTATATTCGAACTTAATGTAATAATTTTACGCAATATAGAATTTCCCATCGTAAATGATCAAGGACCGTGGGCCTTGGAGTAGGAGCCGACTGCGACTCCGAACCAAGTAAAAAGAAACGTGTTGGCATTGATTTGTTTTTCCACTGCGCAAATTGTTAGTGAGAGCCCTAGAGCCAATCATATGATGATTACTTTTTGGACTCATTGTATCATATTCTTGTATATATATTTCTTATATATAAAGGCATTTCTTATGGTTATTGTACTTATGTGTATTGGTGCCAAATAACTTAGTATAATAACGTCCTTGAGTAGAAGGTTCTTATCTATATCAATCGATTAGTTGAATCGATAGTGAGATGATATAGAGAACACTACTCTTAATTATTCCTAGTCAAGTATTAACATTCAAGGACAATGTTAATGCATAGAGACTAGCATGTAGGTCAACATGATGACTTGATCTCACAAGTCATGGATATGAGATATCAAGTTGACACATGGGTATACATTAGAGAATGTATACTTAATGGCCCGCCATGAGAAAGTATCATGGATCGTTATATGAGTGTCATATACTTTCTCATGTGACTATTAGTATGACTATTAGTCCTTAGACCTGAAGTCACCATAGTTCCCTACATAAGGAGTTATGTACTTTGGTTTCGTCAAACGTCACCCGTAACTGGGTGGACTATAAAGGCGATTACTGGGTATGTAACAAATTATGCGGAGGGATGTGAGTGATGTAGATGGGATCTATCCCTCCTATATGACGGGAGAGATATCATAGTCTTGATAGAGTGAGATCACTAAGTGCATGGCCATGCCCAAATAAGGCAATATGAGATATTGAGCTTATTTGATTATAGTGAGTCTACTTGGAGTTCAAGACACATAGATTGATTGGAGGATGACACGGTCTATGCCTCATGAAAGATCAATCTAGATATCAAGGATAGAAGGACATTGTCACATATTGTGATGGTCACAATTCTTAGTCACATTGGTGATGTTGGATCTCAACATTCTTGTAACTTGGGTAGCAATGATGTGTTGCTAGATACCGCTCATTGCTTATGTTTCTAAGAGGTTAGAAGCATTGCCAACGTTACAAGAACCTATAGGGTCACACACAAAGAACAAATAGATGGAGAAAAATGAAGTCAAGTTTGACTTGACTAAATATGGAAAGTCCATAAGAGGCAAGTTTGACTTGACCCAAATCCAAATCAAGTTTGACTTGACTTGGTTCCACTTCAAGTTAGACTTGACATGGGAGAAGAAATGGAGTCAAGTTTGACTTGACTAAATATGGAAAGTCCATAAAAGGCAAGTTTGACTTGACCCAAATCCAAATCAAGTTTGACTTGACTTGGTTCCACTTCAAGTTAGACTTGACATGGGAGAAGAAATGGAGTCAAGTTTGACTTGACTAAATATGGAAATTCCACAAAAGGTAAGTTTGACTTGACCAAAAGGCCACCTCACCTTGACTTGACCAAGTGATGACTTGGCTTGGTTTCCCCCCCATTTGAATTTGAATTCAAATTGAAAGGGGGTTAAGGAAGGCCACCTAATGATTAGTGGCCATTATGGCCGGCCACTTAATGGCCATTAATGGCCATTAAGTGGCCGGCCACCATGGGAGAACAAAAGGTGGTTTTGTTTCATTTTTCCGAAGTGTGGTCTTCTCTTCTTCCTCTCCAATTGTTGGAGTTCTTCTTCTTCTTCTCCTCTTGGCCGAATCCTACAAGGTGCTAGCACATCTAAAGGATTTCTCCATCTACTTTTGTTCGTGTGGATACTTCTAGAGGGACGGCACTTGACGCCCTTGAGATCCGACACCAACAGGAGCGAACGGGATTAAACGGGGCACGCACCAAAGGTAAAAAGTTTATCCCTCTTTAGATCTAGGAGTAGATCGGGTTTTGAAGCATGTAAACGAGCACTCGTAATTTTTGAAATGGCTTTCTTCGCTCGGATCCTTTCTAATGGGGCTTTCGGGGTTTCCGCGACGCGAAAAAGCGGTTTTCGTGGCCCGAAAAACCCTACAGTGGTATCAGAGCCACGAGCGAAGCTTGTGCTCGTTTTTGTTTTTATGTTTTTTGTATTAGATACAAAATTTAGATAAATATATGCTTCTGTAATTTTTCTAAATTTTAGGATTTTTGAGTAATTTTTCTCGTAGAGGCAAAGAGACGAGTGCGAAGCACTTGTAGACTTTGCCACCGAGAAAAACTTCTCCGAAACGGCAAGTTTCGCCCAAATGGTTTTTGGGACAGCGGGTTAAGGCGTTGTATAATCGCAAGAAGACACTCGTGAAGGTTATTTCACGAGTAGGGGCGCTGCCCCTAACCCCGCAAGGGGCCTTGTCTCGCGATTACGCCCGAAACCCGCTTACCGGGACCGCCGCGGAGTTGTGACTCGGAAAAATTCTAAAAATCAGTAGAAAAATTATATAAAATTTGTAAAATTACATAATTTTGAATTATGTACAGAAGTGTGATGATCATGGCCCAAAACCCTATTTTAATTAGATTAAAATATGTGTGTAATTCATATTACGGCCTGCGTGCCGTTCTTTGTGTTGTGGGTGTTGTATTGTGATTGCGACCTGCGTGTCGGCCTTTTATTTAATTATTTCTGTTAAAATTAGTTTAAGACTCGAATGTAACTCGAGTATAAATTTTGTAATGTACAAAATTAAAGATGAAGGAAATTCTGGAGAAGACGGACTCGTGGGAAGCAAGCCGACAACACATAGGGTTCTGGAAGGAGGAGCTTGGAGAAGCTGCTGCCTAGACCCTAGGTTGACCAAAAGATCTTCTCATTGGCTTGAGAAGATCTTAGTAGGGCCATGACTAATCACACTTAATTTTCTTGTATATTTTATTTTGCTTATATGTATGTGATGCATGTTAGTATAGAATAGAATATACATGAGTGTATGTGATGCACATGTAATGTGGGAACCACATTTTGATGTGCACCTAGTACACATTTAGGTTAAATTAGATTTAATAAATGCCTAAATACGATGCACATCATCGATTAGATTAGATCTAAATCGAAATCAACTCGTATATGCCTAACGAGCCTTGATACCCATCACTACCATGATCATATGCGATTGTTGAATCTGCCAAAGCAGAGCAATGCATTTAATCTTGGTAGGATGCGGAGGGACAACCTTGGTCCCGCCTATCACGCTTGGGTTAGATTGAGCTCAATTAGATTGAGTAACTAGTTAGCTCAATTGGATCGAGCCTAACTATAGGCATATTCCAATAGTTGGAAAGGTAGGACAAGATCGCATTTATCAATAGTCTTGGGCGATTTAGCCAAAGCTAACTCAAGATTATTCATAAATGTTAATTCTTGATCCTATAAACAAGAGTTGCATAGAGATGTAATTGGTAATTGGTACCTACCGATCATACTAAGTCTTGGGCGATTTAGCCAAAGCTAACTCAAGGCGTAGTATGATGTGGATCTTGACCTACGAGAATTATAGTTAGTTGGTGTGGATCTAGTAGTGTGGTTTTACCACATCTATGACTCGATTCTACCAAAGCCCTATAATTCAGTGGGAGCATCATTTAATTAAAGGCCTAGTTAAATGATAAATATGATACAATGGTGGATATTTATTTTCTGCATTTATGTTGTAGATTACCATGTCAAACACGAACAATCTCTCTCTGCGATCTGTCCTTGAGAAGGACAAGCTCACTGGAGCTAATTTCCTGGACTGGTACAGGAACTTGAGGATAGTCCTCAAACAGGAACGTAAGTTGTACGTTCTAGAGCAAGCAGTTCCTGAAGCACCACTTCCCTCAGCCATCCATAGCGTTAGAGATGCTCATCAGAAGCATCAAGACGACGCGTTAGACGTATCGTGCCTAATGCTATGCTGCATGTCCTCTGAGCTTCAGAAGCAACACGAGAACATGAATGCTTACGATATGATTGGCCACCTCAAGCAATTATATCAAGGGCAGGCAGGGCATTGGAAGCGGAACTGCAAGGTATACCTGGAAGATCTGAAGAAGAAGAGAAGTGAGACTTCTACTTCAGGTATAAATGTTATAGAAGTCAACCTTTCTATTTCTACATCATGGGTATTAGATACTGGGTGTGCTTCTCACATTTGTACAATGTGCAAGCGCTAGAAATAGCAGGGCATTGGCCAAGGGCGAGGTGGACCTACGAGTAGGCAATGGAGCAAGGGTTGCTGCTGTTGCTATAGGGACTTACTTCTATCTCTACCCTCTGGGCTTGTACTGGAATTGAATAACTGTTGTTATGTACCTGTACTAACAAAGAATATCATTTCAGTTTCATGTTTAGATAACAAAGGTTTTTCATTCATAATAAAGGACAAATGTTGTTCTGTTTATTTAAAGGATATGTTCTATTGTAGCGCACATCTGATGAATGACCTCTATATTCTAGACTTAGAAAGCCCTATCTATAACGTGAATACCAAGAGGTTGAGATCAAATGAGTTGAACCCAACCTATCTCTGGCACTGTCGCTTAGGCCACATAAATGAGAGTCGCTTGTCCCAGCTCCATAAGGATGGTTTGCTGGACTCATTTGATATTGAATCATATGAGACATGCGAGTCATGCCTTCTAGGCAAGATGACTAAGACTCCCTTTAGTGGACATAGCGAAAGAGCGACAGACTTGTTAGGACTCATACATAGTGATGTATGTGGCCCTTTCAATGTCGCTGCCAGAGGTGGTTACAGGTACTTCATCACATTTACTGATGACTTCAGTAGATATGGCTATGTGTATTTGATGACACATAAGTCTGAATCCTTTGAAAAGTTCAAAGAATTCAGAAATGAAGTACAGAACCAACTTGGCAAGAGTATTAAGATACTTCGATCAGATCGAGGTGGAGAATACTTGAGCCATGAGTTTCGTGACTACCTAGCTGAGTCTGGGATTCTATCCCAACTCACTCCCCCTGGAACACCACAGTGGAATGGTGTATCCGAAAGGAGGAATCGTACCTTATTAGATATGGTACGATCTATGATGAGTTACGCAGATCTTCCTATATCCTTTTGGGGATATGCTCTAGACACGGCAGCGTTCACACTAAACCGTGTTCCATCAAAGGCTGTCATGAAGACACCATATACGATATGGACGGAGTCCCAAGTTGTCTTTCATGAGGGTTTGGGGTTGTGAGGCTTACGTACGACGTCAAGTCTCAGACAAACTGGGACCCAAATCTGATAAGTGCTATTTCGTGGGATATCCCAAGGAAACTAAGGGATATTACTTCTACATTCCCAGTCAACACAAAGTGTTTGTTGCTAAGACTGGGGTCTTTCTAGAAAGGGATTTTGTTTCTAGAAAGACTAGTGGGAGTTCGTTTGATCTTGAAGAAATTCAAGACAACGACCATAGCACTGAGCCCTTGATGGATACTGAACAGGAACCACAAGAAATTGTGGATGAGATTGTTACACAAGAAATTGTGGAACAACAACCTGTTCAGGTAGACTTACCTCTTCGCAGGTCTGATAGGGTACGTCGTCAGCCTGAGAGATATTCATTTCTCTTGCCTGACCATGATGACGTTATGATCATTGAGAATGAACCTACCACCTATCAGGAAGCTGTGATGAGCCCAGATTCTGAGTCATGGCTGGAAGCCATGAGATCCGAAATGGAATCCATGTACACTAACCAAGTTTGGACCTTGGTTGATCCACCTGAAGGGGTCAAACCCATTGGGTGTAAATGGGTCTTTAAGAGAAAGCCTAACATGGATGGACTTACTCATACCTATAAGGGTAGACTGGTAGCTAAAGGTTTCAAGCAAATTCATGGTATTGACTATGATGAAACTTTTTCTCCAGTAGCGATGTTTAAGTCTATTCGGATCATGCTTGCTATTGCAGCCTACCACGATTATGAGATCTGGCAGATGGATGTCAAGACAGCGTTTCTGAATGGAAACCTCCTCGAGGATGTGTACATGACACAGCCTGAGGGTTTTGTAGATCCACAGCATACTGGCAGAGTATGCAAGCTGCATAGGGCCATTTATGGTCTAAAGCAAGCTTCTCGGAGCTGGAATCTTCGATTCGATGATGCGATCAAACAGTTTGGTTTCATCAAGAACGAAGATGAACCTTGTGTCTACAAGATGGTTAGTGGGAGCACAGTAGTCTTCCTAGTCTTGTATGTGGATGACATACTACTCATTGGGAACGACATCCCTTCGCTACAGTCTGTGAAGACTTGGTTGGGGACTTGTTTCGCAATGAAGGACTTAGGTGAAGCAGCCTGCATTCTAGGCATTAAGATCTATAGAGATAGATCTAAAAGATTGCTTGGCCTAAGTCAGAGTACATACATTGATACCGTTTTGCAACGGTTTGCCATGCAGAATTCCAAGAAGGGAAATCTGCCAATGTCACATGGCGTGAGTCTTTCGAAGACTCAAGGTCCCTCTTCTAGAGAGGAGAGAGACCGCATGAGCAAGATCCCTTATGCCTCAGCCATAGGATCTATCATGTACGCCATGTTATGTACTCGTCCTGATGTCTCGTATGCTTTGAGCATGACGAGCAGATACCAGTCAGATCCAGGTGAACGTCACTGGATAGCAGTCAAGAATATTCTTAAGTACTTGAGAAGGACTAAAGAATATTTCTTGATATTTGGAGGCGAAGAGGAGCTAACTGTAAAGGGTTACAGTGATGCTAGCTTCCAAACTGACCAGGATGACTACAGATCGTAGTCAGGGTTCGTGTTTTGCTTAAATGGTGGTGCTGTCAGCTGGAAGAGTTCAAAGCAGGATACAGTTCCTGATTCTACAACAGAAGCTGAGTACATTGCTGCATCTGAGGCAGCAAAGGAGGCAGTTTGGATCCGCAAGTTCATTACTGAGCTTGGAGTGGTTCCTAGTATAGCCGACCCAGTACAGCTCTATTGTGACAACAATGGAGCTATTGCGCAGGCTAAGGAACCTCGCTCACACCAGCGGACCAAACACATACTACGGCGATTCCATCTCATTCGAGAGATCATCGATCGAGGAGATGTGAAGATTTGCAGAGTACCCACAGAGGCTAACGTCGCAGATCCCTTGACCAAGGCTTTGGCACAGATAAAGCATGATGGTCACACTAGGTCATTGGGTATTAGATACTACAGCGATTGGCACTAGTGCTAGTGGGAGATTGTTAGTGAGAGCCCTAGAGCCAATCATATGATGATTACTTTTTGGACTCATTGTATCATATTCTTGTATATATATTTCTTATATATAAAGGCATTTCTTATGGTTATTGTACTTATGTGTATTGGTGCCAAATAACTTAGTATAATAACGTCCTTGAGTAGAAGGTTCTTATCTATATCAATCGATTAGTTGAATCGATAGTGAGATGATATAGAGAACACTACTCTTAATTATTCCTAGTCAAGTATTAACATTCAAGGACAATGTTAATGCATAGAGACTAGCATGTAGGTCAACATGATGACTTGATCTCCACAAGNAGGATACAGTTGCTGATTCTACAACAGAAGCTGAGTACATTGCTGCATCTGAGGCAGCAAAGGAGGCAGTTTGGATCCGCAAGTTCATTACTGAGCTTGGAGTGGTTCCTAGTATAGCCGACCCAGTACAGCTCTATTGTGACAACAATGGAGCTATTGCGCAGGCTAAGGAACCTCGCTCACACCAGCGGACCAAACACATACTACGGCGATTCCATCTCATTCGAGAGATCATCGATCGAGGAGATGTGAAGATTTGCAGAGTACCCACAGAGGCTAACGTCGCAGATCCCTTGACCAAGGCTTTGGCACAGATAAAGCATGATGGTCACACTAGGTCATTGGGTATTAGATACTACAGCGATTGGCACTAGTGCTAGTGGGAGATTGTTAGTGAGAGCCCTAGAGCCAATCATATGATGATTACTTTTTGGACTCATTGTATCATATTCTTGTATATATATTTCTTATATATAAAGGCATTTCTTATGGTTATTGTACTTATGTGTATTGGTGCCAAATAACTTAGTATAATAACGTCCTTGAGTAGAAGGTTCTTATCTATATCAATCGATTAGTTGAATCGATAGTGAGATGATATAGAGAACACTACTCTTAATTATTCCTAGTCAAGTATTAACATTCAAGGACAATGTTAATGCATAGAGACTAGCATGTAGGTCAACATGATGACTTGATCTCACAAGTCATGGATATGAGATATCAAGTTGACACATGGGTATACATTAGAGAATGTATACTGAATGACCCGCCATGAGAAAGTATCATGGATCGTTATATGAGTGTCATATACTTTCTCATGTGACTATTAGTATGACTATTAGTCCTTAGACCTGAAGTCACCATAGTTCCCTACATAAGGAGTTATGTACTTTGGTTTCGTCAAACGTCACCCGTAACTGGGTGGACTATAAAGGCGATTACTGGGTATGTAACAAATTATGCCGGAGGGATGTGAGTGATGTAGATGGGATCTATCCCTCCTATATGACGGGAGAGATATCATAGTCTTGATAGAGTGAGATCACTAAGTGCATGGCCATGCCCAAATAAGGCAATATGAGATATTGAGCTTATTTGATTATAGTGAGTCTACTTGGAGTTCAAGACACATAGATTGATTGGAGGATGACACGGTCTATGCCTCATGAAAGATCAATCTAGATATCAAGGATAGAAGGACATTGTCACATATTGTGATGGTCACAATTCTTAGTCACATTGGTGATGTTGGATCTCAACATTCTTGTAACTTGGGTAGCAATGATGTGTTGCTAGATACCGCTCATTGCTTATGTTTCTAAGAGGTTAGAAGCATTGCCAACGTTACAAGAACCTATAGGGTCACACACAAAGAACAAATAGATGGAGAAAAATGAAGTCAAGTTTGACTTGACTAAATATGGAAAGTCCATAAGAGGCAAGTTTGACTTGACCCAAATCCAAATCAAGTTTGACTTGACTTGGTTCCACTTCAAGTTAGACTTGACATGGGAGAAGAAATAGAGTCAAGTTTGACTTGACTAAATATGAAAAGTCCATAAAAGGCAAGTTTGACTTGACCCAAATCCAAATCAAGTTTGACTTGACTTGGTTCCACTTCAAGTTAGACTTGACATGGGAGAAGAAATGGAGTCAAGTTTGACTTGACTAAATATGGAAATTCCACAAAAGGTAAGTTTGACTTGACCAAAAGGCCACCTCACCTTGACTTGACCAAGTGATGACTTGGCTTGGTTTCCCCCCCATTTGAATTTTGAATTCAAATTGAAAGGGGGTTAAGGAAGGCCACCTAATGGCCATTAGTGGCCATTATGGCCGGCCACTTAATGGCCATTAATGGCCATTAAGTGGCCGGCCACCATGGGAGAACAAAAGGTGGTCTTGCTTCATTTTTCCGAAGTGTGGGTCTTCTCTTCTTCCTCTCCAATTGTTGGAGTTCTTCTTCTTCTTCTCCTCTTGGCCGAATCCTACAAGGTGCTAGCACATCTAAAGGATTTCCTCCATCTACTTTTGTTCGTGTGGATACTTCTAGAGGGACGGCACTTGACGCCCTTGAGATCTGACACCAACCGAGGAGCGAGCGGGATTAAACGGGGCACGCACCAAAGGTAAAAAGTTTATCCCTCTTTAGATCTAGGAGTAGATCGGGTTTTGAAGCATGTAAACGAGCACTCGTAATTTTTGAAATGGCTTTCTTCGCTCGGATCCTTTCTAATGGGGCTTTCGGAGTTTCCGCGACGCGAAAAAGCGGTTTTCGTGGCCCGAAAAACCGTACACAAATTACTCTAAGTTTTCCGAAAATTTATGGATCGATATTCACCCCCCCCCTGTTGGATCAAGAGAACCGATAGAGGGGGGGTGAATATCAGAAAGTGTTCGGATTTAAGGTAGAGAATTTGCACAGCAGAAGATTAAAAGCAAAACAGTCAAACACAGTTATTTTTACTTGGTTCGGAGCCTAGGTCGACTCCTACTCCAAGGCCCACGGTTGTTGACCGATTACTGTGGGCAATACTATAATCGCGCAATAACAGTTTACAGTATTGAATTGCAAATGTAGAAAGTTAAACTTTTAAAACAAAAAACTCTTGTTTTACCGACGTCCGATGTAGGTTGTCTTTTTCCGGAGCAGCGGGACGTCGTCGGCTAGAGTTGGGAGGTTTCTGGAGCGAGGCGTGAGAGCAGAAGAGCGTAGAAGCGTTGAATCAAGTGTTGTTCAGAAGCCTGGGCGTTGGGTGCTATTTATAGCACCTTGGGGCGCCCTGGACGTCGGGGGTGCCCCCCCACGTGTCACGCGATCCGAGCTTCGCTCGGTCAACCTCTATCCCACTCGAATAGGGATGAGGTTTGACACTAGGGGCGCCTTGGACGCTGGGGGCGCCCTGCTTGACTCCTTCAGCGCGGGCTTCTCGGCTGGATAAGGGTAATCGGCTTCGCTGGCGTAGGCGCGGGGCGCCCTAGGCACTGAGGGCGCCCTGGGCGTTCGGGGCACCCTGGCTGCTGGGGGCGCCCCGGCCAGTGGTCAGCCGAAGCCTTTGTTGCTTCACATGTTTTGTGTTGCCCCTGGGGGCGCTCGGGACACTGAGGGCGCCCTGCTCAGCTACTTGCCTCTCTCCTTTGGGCATTCTGAGCTGCAGACACACGTTCCTTTGGTCCTGCATCCAGGGTTAGTCCAAAACAATATAAAGCATTAGAGTATTATGTTTATACAGCCTTAGCTGTCTTGGTTCTGACTTTGGGCCTCCAAAATGGAGCCCTAGGTCGAACCGACGCCTACTGTTCCCTCGACGGGGAACGCGTCCTCACCTACTCCTCTCGGGAGAATGTACCTGATGCCAACCGCTCATCTGGTTGGACTTTTGCCTCGCGGTCCTTCGCTAGGTCTTGGATACCAAGCTATCCTTCACCCGGTGCCTAGCAGTCCTTCGCCAGGTCTTTGTATCCTGGCATTCCTTCACCAGGTGCCTAGCAGTCCTTCGCTAGGGCTTTGTATCCTGGCAGCCCTTCGCCAGGTGCCTAGCAGCCCTTCGCCAGGTGCCTAGCAGCCCTTCGCTAGGACTTTGTTTCCTGGCATCCCTTCGCCAGGTGCCTAGCAGCCCTTCGCTAGGACTTTGTTTCCTGGCAGCCCTTCGCTAGGACTTTGTTTCCTGGCAGCCCTTCGCCACGTGCCTAGCAGCCCTTCTCTAGGACTTTTCCTGCACACTTGAGTAACATTGTTAGATCACCAATAAACTTAACTTTGAATCCTTTGCCAATATCAAAACAAGGTTCGATATGGTGCTTCCTGCACCAACAATCTCCCCCTTTTTGATTTATGGCAACACAATTCAAAATTAAGTTAAAAACTTATAACAGTTAAGAATAAACGGTAAACAATGAAGTATAACTGTTTATGAACAGAATTAATGTAGAGTTGAAAAAAAAATCTTTATTTCTCATACTCCCCCTAAAACCCTGAATACTTGTGTTATAAGGCACTTAAAACACTTAACTTTGACCTTTCCTCCCCCTTTGACATATATCAAAAATATACATGGGCGAACAAGGTTCTTAATAGGGAGTTTTGAGTTTTTGTAAAAATTTCTAAGTTTTTTTGACAAAGTGTTTTTCAAAAACCTTTGCACCAAAAGCTTTTTATACTTAGACAATTTTCCATTTTGAAGAGCTTTGCAAGCCTAAATTTTGTTTAAAGCCAAAAAAAATTACTTAGGCAAAATTTTGAATTCAAATTTCCCAAAAACAATTTGTTAAAATTTTTTTTGCACACTTAGAAATATTTGTTTGGAAACACTTTGTGCATTTTGGAAAATAAGGCCTTTATGAAATTTCTAGACAAGTTTTTCACCAAATCTTTCCTGTCTCTCCCCCTTAATGTGAAATTCTTCTCCTAAGTTTTAAACCCTTTCTAAGATAACCTTTCTAAAAAACGTTTAAGGAAGAATTTAATTTCTACTCTCCCCCTTGGCCATATATCAATACCAAAATATATTTTGAATGAAGTTTTTTTTAAAAAATTATGTATCAGAGCCTATGAGTTTTGAAAACATAAAAATACTTAGCATAATACTTGAAAGTATAGCAAAAAACTTTAAACTGCACCAACAAAAACTCCACTTAAAAAATATTTTATATTTGTAGGCAAATCTTTTAGAAACTTCATGCACTTAGAACACTATTGCCTTTACAAGTATTAGTACTTTTCAAAACATTATACTTTGAAAAATAGAAGTACTTTTGAAGATTATGCATTAAAAAAAATTAATTTTATTTTGAATACTTGACTTGATTTCTTTTCCAGTCTGACACAATCCTAGGAAACCTTGTTAACTACAAGGACATTTTCCTAAGTGTCCTAGAAATTTTTCAACCCAAGTAAATATTATTTCAAAAGGTATTTCAAAAATAATTTTATAAGCCACAAAAACATTTTAAAATAATATTATTTTGTAAGACAAATGTTTTCGACATAATTTTGAAAATATAGTGTATGAAAACATATTATTTAGAAATGTTTAATAACTCTTTTAATTTGACCTCCCCCAAAACTTGATACAGTCTTTGGAAGCTTATTGACCACAAGTATTCTTCCTCTAAGTTCTTAGGGTTCGATTTAAATTATAAGAATTATCTAATAACTTCAAAACAAATAATTACCAAAAAAATATTTCAGAAATTCTTCTTTTGACTCAAACTCCCCTTAAATTTGACACATCCTAAGAGTCCTTGTAGATCATGAAGTGGACCTTCCTCTGTGTCTTTAGGGTTTATTAAAATCAAAAGAATAATTTTGAACAATCTTCTGAGTATGATAACTTTCAAGATAAATTTTTGAAAACATAACTTGAAATGATAGCACAGTTTTCGAAAATCATGATCATAATTTTTCAACGAGATAGTAATATCGAGGGTTTTTGAATAAGTTTTAAAGCATAAGGTTTTTGAAAAATTTGAATTTTTCGAAAAAAATTAAGAAGAACTCCCCCTGTATCCGACACAGTCTGTCTTTTATCTAAGTTCCTTAAGGGACTTCAGTGTTGACCAGGTTTGACTATATGGACTAGGGTTGACTATTTTGACTAAATCAGAATAAGCCCTAGACTCTATTTATTGTGATATTTGACAAAAAAATGTGATAAATGAAAAAGTAGGGTACAGTACAATAAATTAAAAATTAGAGGTAAGTTTAAATAATTTTTGCAAACCTTTTTTTTATTTAAAAGGATAGTGAATCATGTTTTTAGGTCCTAGATGTCTCACCCGGTTTTACGTGGTCAAACATGTTAACCTTATGGGTTGTGTGAGACAAATATTTAATTTTAACAAAAAATGGTTAATTTTGAAACATTAAACCTTAGTTTTAAAAAAAATGATTTTTGAGGATTTTGAAATTAATTAGAATTTTAACTTTGAATTTTAAAAGTTAGTTAAATTAAATTTGAATGTTAAAAGTCAGATGAATTAAATTTGAATTTTAAAAGTCAGATGAATTAAATTTGAATTTGATTGAATTAAATTTAATTTATTAAGATTTAATTGAATTTAATTGATTTGATTAAGATTTAATTTTGATTTAATTAAGATTTGATTTTGATTTAATTAAGATTTGATTTTGATTAATCTGAATTAGTTGGTTGGGTTGGACTCAACTTTTAGGTCCTAAGCATCTCACCCATTTCTAAGTGACAAAACAAGATATCCTTAACTGTTTTGTGAGATGCATATTTTAAAAGAAAGATTAATTTTGAGAAGTTAAATTAATTTTTAAACCCAATTTAAATTTATTTTGAAAAGAGATATTTGGATCTAAAATTAACTGAAAATTTGTGTTAGATTCGAATTTAACAAAGAGTAAATTGAATTTGAATTTCAAAAATTGGCTTCCAGGTCTTGGCGAGGCACAAGGCCTTCTTTGGGCGTAGCCTTATTGGATCATCAACCCTTTCCTAGACAAAGCCTTTTAGTGAAATTTCATCTTCAAAATTACTTTTTGGTAAATTCTGGTCTAACTAGTTTGGGTCTTGGATCAGTAGCTTCGGCTAGTTCCGCTAAGATAGCTTCCCTAACGTACTATCATCTCACCTCCACCCAATACTATGTTGTTCAAATTTCAATTAATTGATTTAGTCCTTACACTAACCAATCCTAATTCTAAGCAAAAAAAAAACAAAAATAAAAAGAAACGCATAATTAAAACAAACAATTGTCTAAGTAAGGTCACAATTGGAGTAATACTCCGGATTTTCGAAATCAGCAAGATTATGAATTAAATTTTCTAACTTATTGACCTTATGTTTTAGGGTTTCATTTTCTTGTTTCAATTTTCTGAAGTTTGCTTTAATTAAGTTACATGAATCAATCACATTATTCAAGGTAAATAACGGATTTTCAAATATTGTAAATTTACCTTTGTCGATCGTTTGTCCGGCATTCTTGGTAGCTCTTTTATCTGTGCATTCACGTTGGTAAAGCCCGAACTCCTGGCACTTGAAGCATTGGATGCGACTTTTGTCCCTTCGTGCTTTTGGAATTGGTTCCTTTGTTGCTATCGGTGGTGTCATTTGAATCTTACGAGTAGGACACTCACTTTGGTAGTGCCCTCTCTCCCTGCATGTTCCTTATTGGGAATCTCCCCCTTGATTCTTGCCGCCTCGGATCTAGGCTCATCTTTTGATTCTATGTCTGAGTCAGACTCGGGTACTAGTTGAAGCTCCTTCTTTGGTGGTTCTTTGAGATTTTTTCCTGCAAAAGAATTTACACCTTCCTCGACCATTACAGTATCTGTTTGATTATTTAATTCAAATTTTGAAAAGAATTCAAAATTAGTTACCGTCTCAGTCAATTCGTCGTCTGATTCTGGTTCGACTTTGGATTCGGGTTCAGACACTGACTCGGCTGTTTGTGCTTGAACCGAAAGGGCAAGATAACTTACCTGATCTTCTTCTTCATTTGAGATCTCTTGATGAAGATTAATCAATTTTTCCCAGATTTCTCTAGCACATCTGCATGGACCTACTAGCTCGAGTTGCTCCTTGGTTAGGCCACATTGTAGGATTGCAGTTGCCCTTGCATCGGTCTCAATTTGATTGAGGGTGTGTTCATCCAATTTGTCCCACTCGATTGATGACTCATCTTCTACGGGAAACGAGAATCCCGTTTGGATGATCTGCCATAAGTCCATGTGGGCCTTCAGAAGGGACTCCATTTGACATCTCCAAAACGTGAAGTTCTCACCGGAGAATAGTGGTGGACGTGCACTGTTCCACTCTTGGTTGGCCATTTAATATAAACCTTGCACACAAATAAAATAACAAAAAATTATACCAAGACTTGGTCTTGGATTAGTAGTGAGGGAGAGAAAAGATATAGCCCAACAAAAATATTGCACGAATTTTGAGGTAAAATAATAATAAAAAAATTATGACAAATTTTTGAAAATGTTGATTTTATTACTTCTGATTAATAATGAAAAAGTTAGAAGTCAATGTTAAAAAAAACTTTGCACGAATTAGGGTAGTACGAATTTTAAAAAAAAATATTATAATAATAAAAAATTTTATGACAAAATTTCAAAAGTTGATCGTTTTAACAATTCTAACTTATGGTGAAAAAATGAGAATTCAAAATTGAAAAAGGCGAAAAAATGAGAATTTCAAAATTGATCGTTTTAAATCCACTCACAGATATTATTTATTTGAAAATAAAAAGCGAAAAAGATCGAGTGGTGTTGCACCAAACTCGATTAACGAGAAAGATTAAAAAAATATAAAATAATTTTGAAAATCCGAAAAACTCTCAAATTGGTGGTTGCACCAAATTTGAGCTTCCCCGCTCTGATACCACTTGTTGGATCGAGAGAACCGATAGAGGGGGGTGAATATCGGAAAGCGTTCGGATTTAAGGTAGAGAATTTGCACAGCGGAAGATTAAAAGCAAAACACTCAAACACAATTATTTTTACTTGGTTCGAAGCCTAGGTCGACTCCTACTCCAAGGCCCACGGTCGTTGACCGATTACTGCGGGCAATACTATAATCGCGCAATAACAGTTTACAGTATTGAATTGCAAATGTAGCAAGTTAAACTTTTAAAACAAAAAGCTCTTGTTTTACCGACGTCCGATGTAGGTTGTCTTTTTCCAGAGCAGTGGGACGTCGTCGGCTCGAGTTGGGAGGTTTCCGTAGCGAGGCGCGAGAGCAGAAGAGCGTAGAAGCATTGAATCAAGTGTTGTTCAGAAGCCTGGGCGTTGGGTGCTATTTATAGCACCTCGGGGCGCCCTGGACGTCGGGGGCGCCCCCCCCCCCCCACGTGTCCCGCGATCCGAGCTTCGCTCGGTCAACCTCTATCCCACTCGAATAGGGATGAGGTTTGACACTAGGGGCGCCCTGGATGCTGGGGGTGCCCTGGACGCTGGGGGCGCCCTGCTTGACTCCTTCAGCGTGGGCTTCTCGGCTGGATAAGGGTAATCGGCTTCGCTGGCGTAGGCGCGGGGCGCCTTGGGCACTGAGGGCACCCTGGGCGTTCGGGACGCCCTGGCTGCTGGGGGTGCCCCGGCCAGTGGTCAGCCGAAGCCTTTGTTGCTTCGCTTGTTTTGTGTTGCCCCTGGGGGCACCCGGGACACTGAGGGCGCCCTACTCAGCTACTTGCCTCTCTCCTTTGGGCATTCTGAGCTGCAGACACACGTTCCTTTGGTCCTGCATCCAGGGTTAGTCCAAAACAATATAAAGCATTAGAGTATTATGTTTATACAGCCTTAGCTGTCTTGGTTCTAACTTTGGGCCTCCAAAATGGAGCCCTAGGTCGAACCGACGCCTACTGTTCCCTCGACGGGGAACGCGTCCTCAACTACTCCTCTCGGGAGAATGTACCTGATGCCAACCGCTCATCTGGTTGGACTTTTGCCTCGCGGTCCTTCGCCAGGTCTTGGATACCAAGCTATCCTTCGCCCGGTGCCTAGCAGTCCTTCGCCAGGTCTTTGTATCCTGGCATTCCTTCACCAGGTGCCTAGCAGTCCTTCGCTAGGGCTTTGTATCCTGGCAGCCCTTCGCCAGGTGCCTAGCAGCCCTTCGCTAGGACTTTGTTTCCTGGCAGCCCTTCGCCAGGTGCCTAGCAGCCCTTCGCTAGGACTTTGTTTCCTAGCTGCCCTTCGCCAGTGCCTAGCAGCCCTTCGCTAGGACTTTTCCTGCACACTTGAGTAACATTGTTAGATCACCAATAAACTTAACTTTGAATCCTTTTCCAATATCAAAACAAGGTTCGATATGGTGCTTCCTGCACCAACACCCCCCTCTATCGATTCTAACCGATCCCACATGGACAACATTGCCCTAGGCACCAGAAGGATCCAACATGAAGAGAATTCTTCAGAAAATGATGAGAACACAACATATATGGTAAGGAAGTTGTCCAAGTATTTCAAAACTAAAAAATTTAACAAGGTACAGGGTAAGAAGCAAAGAAAGATTCGATGTTACAACTGCAACGAAGAAGGACACGTGAAAGAAAACTGCCCAACGTGAAGAATAAAGGAAAAGGGGTACAAAAGTCAAAAGTACACAAACTAAAGGCGACTTGGGACACATATTCATCAGAAGACTTAGATCTCGAGAAACACGCTGGACTTGCTCTTATGGCTTCATACCAAGAAGATGAGAGCATCGATGAAGGAGGAGCCATCTTAGAGGACAACAGCGACGAAGGGGGAGCGTCGGACTTCAAAAAGGATATGGTAAGTGAGGTATGTTTTCTACCTCCTGATCAATTATATTTTAGAATAAAGAATATGATGAAATCCCTGTGTAAATTAAAAAGAAAAAATACAGATTTGAAAAAATAATTATTATCTTCTTACCCATTAGAAATGTATGATAAATTAAATTTTGAAAATGAATATTTGAAAATTTAAATTGAAATTTTGAAAGACAGCTATTCATGTTCAAGAAATTCAAAATTTTAATATCATAGAAAACTTAATTGGTATTACAGATTTCATAGGGGCCAAATTTCAAAAATTTCAAAATCAGATGTTTCATCTAAATTTTTAATAAATCCTATTGGTAAAATTTATTTTGGGTTCCTAAATATATTTTAAACTATTGATTTTTTTTGTAAATTAATTTTGCAATTAATGATTCTTTTTTGGATAACTACTTGTAGGAAAGTTGGTTTTTTTAAGCAGTGTCCTGCCCACATTTTTTATTTTTTTAATAATCGAATTTATTATAATTTTAGAAAACATATCTTTAAACAAAAAAAATGTGTTAAAAATATTATTCCCTTAAACATGTTGAATTTTTGATGTGATCAAAGGGGGAGAGTTAGTAATTAAGTTAAGGGGTAGGCTCTAATTTCATTATTTTAGCGCTTACATTGTTATATATGAAGGGATCTATAGGTAAAAATATTTAAAATCGCAGCGGAAATAAGATCCCTCGAGCGTTCCATGCGAAAGAAAAAACTCATACAAAGTGATCTACAATTCCTATCTTATAGGAATACCTTTGTCGCGTGCCCTTTGCTTATCCCGCTAGTCCTTTAGTTCGCCGGATCTCTTACACGTTCAAGTATCCGTGCCTCTATGCGTATCCACACGAACACGATCTATGTCTCGGAGAGGAACCACCTTAGTTGTGCTAGCAACTTGGGATGGTTCACAAAGCACAAGAACCTCCACTAGAGAGTTATGGACAAGGAGGAAGAAAGAAGAGGAAGAGAGATGCATCCTCTAGCCTTTGACAAGGGGGGTATTTATACTCATCTAATGAATACCAAGGGTCTATGTCCCTTGAGCTCCTCTCATCTTAATGCTAATAAAACCCAATGAATACCAAGCCTCTTGGTATCCCTTGAGACTCTTAGTATTCTATTCATCTAATGAATAGAATGTCTCTTAGCCTTCCTCTTAAATAATATTTTATTAAACCCTTTAATGAATATTATCCATAATTAAGTGGTTGAGTCTAATCTAGATGAGTCTAACTCAAATTAGACTCAATCCCATAATCTAATTGGATTCACTTGAGTCTAACTCAATTAATCCAATTCGAATCAAATCTTAGTCAAACCAAGATCAATTAATCTCCGAAGCATCGTGTCCTTAGTGTGTGACCCAATAGGTTCTCGTAACGTTGGCAATGTGTCTAAACCACTTTAGACACATAAGCAATGAGTGGCATCTAGCAATGCATCATTGCTACCCAAGTAACAAGAAAAGTCGAGACCCGACTTAACCTCCGTGACTACGATAATGTATGACCTTGTCCTTCTATCCTCGATATCTAGATTGACCAATGAGGTATAGACCGTGTCATCCTCAGTCAATCTTGTGCTTCTTGATCCCCGAGTAGACTCACTCAAACAAATGAGCTCAATATCTCATATTGACTCATTTGAGCATGACCATGCGTTTTAGTACTCCTACTCGATCAAGGGACCCACAGATATCACTCTCGTCATATGGGAGGGATAGATCCCATCTACATCACTCACATCCCTCCGCATAATTCATTACATACCCAGTGATCGCCTTTATAGTCCACCCTGTTACGAGTGACGTTTGACGATACCAAAGTACATAACTCCTAATGTAGGGAACCGTAGTGACTTCAGGTCTAAGGACTATTCATATCAATAGTCACATGAGAAAGTTTATGATACTCATATGACAA
Organism: Boesenbergia rotunda; assembly: GCA_024364735.1. Lineage (NCBI taxonomy): Eukaryota > Viridiplantae > Streptophyta > Magnoliopsida > Zingiberales > Zingiberaceae > Boesenbergia > Boesenbergia rotunda. The sequence goes on along the minus strand of JAGFNQ010000984.1, from coordinate 200,898 downwards.
TCTATGAAACTTTCTCATGGCGGGTCATTCAGTACACATTCTCCAATGTATACCCATGTGTCAAGTTGATATCACATATCCATGACTTGTGAGCTGAAGTCATCAATTGACCTACATGCTAGTCTCCATGCATTAATATTGTCCTTGAATATTAATGCTTGACTAGGAATGGTTTAGAGTAGTGTTATCTACATCATCTCACTATCGATTCAACCAATCGATATAATGTAGATAAGAACCTACTACCCAAGGACATTATTATACTTAGTTATTTGGCACAAATACAAAGTAAGTATAATAACCAAACATGCCTTTATTAATAATAGAATATGATACAAAATGTCCCTAGTCAATCATCACATAATTGGCTCTAGGGCTCCTACTAACAATATATTTATGCATGTTTTTTTTATTTGTTTACCCTAACATAACTCAGGTTGATGCACATCAAAAAGGGGGAGATTGTAAGTACCCTAGGTTGGTTTTGATATGATCAACTGATTTAAGTTAGGTCCTGATGTGTTTAATCCCTGTGTCTAAGTGTATGGGAACTTAGGAGCGCAGGAAGTCGAGCGAAAGATGCAACGGTCGAGAAGGGTGGCACGGAGAGGGAGCTGACGGGCTCGGTGCATCCGAGGGACGTAGAGTTCTGCGGAAGAGTACGCTAGTGGAGCGAGACGGATGCGCACGGCGTCCGAGCGATGAGAAGCCGGGAGGAAAGACGCTCGAGGGGAGAAAGACGAGAGTCGGGTTCGGGTGAGCCTAACTCTGGTTGGCCGGAAATCACCCAAGAAGACCGGAAGGCAGGCTGGAGAATGGTCAGCGGTTGCTGACCAAAACAGCCACTATCGGACGCCCGTGAGCACACGGGCGCTTGGGCTGTCTGGTGCCCGAGCACTCGGGCGCTCCTATGCTATGAGGTGCTCGAGAGGCTAAGTTTAGCTGTTTGCGAACGTTGCTTTCTAGATAAGCATTAGGCCACATGTCAGGTGCTCAAGAGCTCTCGGTGCCCTACAACTGCCATGTCAGCAAACAGATAATCTCTACCAGGGCTATAAATAGACCCCTGAAGCTCAGTTTCATTCATCCAATGCATTCTATGCTTTAACAAACTAGTTTTGTGTAAGTCTTCTTTCTTTTCTGATCTTTCCACGTATAAGACGCTTCTCCACCCAAAGGAGTTATATTCAGGAGAATCGAGCCATAGTCAGCCTTGGATTAGCAACCTCCCCGGTTGCAAACCAAGTAAATTCGATTCCCTCTTTATTTATAGTTTGCTTGATTTGTTTATGTTATTTGTGTTCTAACTTACATCTTTGTTAATGTTCAAACAAAAGATTAAGTTTTCTTTTTCAAGGGCAATTCACCCCCTCTTGCAGACCTTGGATCACTCTCACATGCTAGGTGCATATGATTTATATTCTTCAGCTTAAGGAGTGTTAGAATATTATAAATATAGCTATGGATAATTTAATGTATTTTAATTTATATTTTACCTAAAATACAAATTAGTCTTTAGAATAAAATCCTGATTTATTTTCTAGAATAATTTCTTAGGATAGGTCTTAATTTTGTATATAAATAGGGCTTATATCTTGTAATTTGGATGAGAGAAATTCTTTAACACCAATATGGATTTTACAGCCAAATATATATCCCAAAGCAATATGGATTAAACCAATACTATAACTTGTTTTGCCTATAATGAACCTGAACATGTCAGAAAATTCAAACCAAAGAAAATATATGCCAATACTATAACTTGTTTTGTCTTTAATGAACCAGGACATTTACCTTCTGCATGCCCAAATAAGAAAAACTTATATACTAGGGAAGTCAAATTGGTCTCGTGCACTAACCTTGACTTAATTAATAGCAATCTAAGATGATGTATCACATACTTCTTCCATTTACTCGATCGTCTCTATAGAAGATATAGAAGAAATGACTACCTCCTTTGATTATCCATTAATCAATTCATTCCTTGACAACCCTTATATATTGACAGACAAATATGTAGCCACTAGTAGCAAGTTCCAACAAGAGCTTGATGACTTAGTAGACCAATGGGAGGACCTAGATGCTATGAATCTTATGTTCACACAATCTATACCACAAAACACAACACTAAAACCTGATGTGTTAAACTGTGTCTATTTACTGAGCCTTAAAAATAAGAACTGATAATTTTCCTTGTTTTCTATATGGCTACTATCCAGCCATAGATAAAAGCGGAGCATGTAAACAATGTAGAAAATAGATATGCAACTTATGCTTACAATAAAGTTTTAACATACTAATGTTGATGCAGTCTGACCCTAATTGTTGTTTTGGTGTTAACACCGATTTTAGTTTAGGTTGATGAGATGATTATGATTAAGTCCTGGTCGTGGACTAGGCATACCTAGTGGGACTAGGTTTGATGAAAGCCTGGCTTGGAGAGTCAGGTCCTAGCTTGGAGGGCTAGGTGGATGAAACCCTGGCTTGGAGGGCCAGGTCCTAGCTTGGAGGGCTAGGTGGTGAAATCCTAACTTGGAGGGTTAGGTGTGGAAAAGTCTTAGCTTGGAGGGCTAGGTGGATGAAATCCTAACTTGGAGGGTTAGGTGTGGAAAAGTCCTAGCTTGGAGGGCTAGGTGTGGAAATTCCTAACTCAGAGGGTTAGGTGATTGGAAATTCCGGTGAGTGAAGCCGGGTCCTGGTGAGTGAAGATGGGCCCGGAGTCTTGGTCCAAGGGACTGAGCACGAGTCAGGGGAGGCTGGGAGCCAGTTCTCTTGACTTAGAGTGGGTTTGGCCTAGCCTGGATCGGTCTGGTGACCGATCAGGGAAGTTGGCACGGAGTTCCCTCGTGGATCGGTCTGGTGACCGATTTAGCGATGTCTGATCGGTCTGGTGACCGATCAGGGAACATACGGTGACTTTGGCAAACCTACTGATCGGCTCCTGGTCGGTCTGGTGACCGATCAGGGAGCCTACAGTGAGTTTGGAAAACTTTTTGTGCGGCTCCTGGTCGGTCTGGTGACCGATCAGGGAGCCTACAGTGAGTTTGGAAAACTTTTTGTGCGGCTCCTGATCGGTCTGGTGACCGATCAGGGTTACTATTTAGATCGTTCTGGTGAACGATCAAATGTCGTGAGTTCCTCACTATGACCGATCAGGATGGAGCCTGATCGGTCTGAGCATGTCCTGATCGGTCTGGTGACCGATCAGGAGGTTTGGACTGCGAAGCTGGGAAATCACCCTGCAAAGGGGTGGATCGGTCTAGTGACCGGTCCACGACTTGGGATCGGTCTGGTGATCGGTTCTGGAGAAGTCGTGATTTCTGATTACGCATTGGGGACCGATTAGGATGGAGCCTGATCGGTCTGGTGACCAATCAGGAGTCACCTGATCGGTCCGGTGACCGATCAGTAGCTGGCAGCTTTAATTCAAAAACGCTGTCAGAGCTCTGATTACGTCTATTTCTCTGCTGATTCGCTACTGATCTCTGCTCCTATCTTCTGATTGTTGATACTCCATTGATTTGTTGAGCTAATGAGCTGCTAAGTGTGCAGGTGACTTAGAGATCATCCAAGGGAAGTCAAATGAAGGTTTTCGCTACAGCAGGTTTGTCCGTTTGTTTCCGCAGGTTGTAACGTCCTCTGGCGCGAGCTGTAGCGGCTGAGGAGCTGATGACCTGGGCCTCAACTGGAGGGGTTTCAGTGAGTCCAGAGGAGGTCAGGAGTAGCTGGCTGCTGTAGGTGAGCAGCTGGGAGCTGCTGCAGAGGAGCGTGTGACTTGGCGATGGAAGCAGGATAAGCCAAGGAGTGGAGAAGGAGCTGAAAAATTCTTGCAACATCTCTTGTTCTGCTCTTGCGACAACTCTGATCTGTTCAGCATCACTCTGAATCTTGAAGCAACCTGCTGTTACTTGAGCACTTGGGAAGAAGAAACAAGAAGCTTGGCAAGTCCATCAGCAAGAAGACACGAAGAAGGGAGTTCTTGTGTGAGATCTGTGATGAGTGGAGCTCGGTGAGGAGTTTGCTTGTGTTCTTGAGGTTCTAAGTGCTCAATAAGATTTCTTCTTCTTGTGTTTCCTGTACTTAATACTTCATTCAGGAAAAGTCCTAGCTTGGAGGGTTAGGTGTGGAAATTCCTAACTCGGAGGGTTAGGTGATTGGAAATCCCGGTGAGTGAAGCCGGGTCCTGGTGAGTGAAGCCAGGTTGACTGAAGTCCTGGTGAGTGAAGCTGGGCATGGAGTCTTGGTCCGAGGGACTGAGCATGAGTCAGGGGAGGCTGGGAGCCAGTTCTCTTGACTTAGAGTGGGTTTGGCCTAGCCTGGATCGGTCTGGTGACCGATCAGGGAAGTTGGCACGGAGTTCCCTCGTGGATCAGTCTGGTGACCGATCCAGTGATGTCTGATCGGTCTGGTGACCGATCAGAGAACATACGATGACTTTGGCAAACCTACTGATCGGCTCCTGATCGGTCTGGTGACCGATCAGGGAGCATATAGTGAGTTTGGAAAACTTTTTGTGCGGCTCCTGATCGGTCTGGTGACCGATCAGGGTTACTATTCAGATCGTTCTGATGAACGATCAAATGTCGCAAGTTCCTCACTATGACCGATTAGGATGGAGCCTGATCGGTCTGAGCATGTCCTGATCGGTCTAGTGACCGATCAGGAGGTTTGGACTGCGAAGCTGGGAAATCACCCTGCAAATGGGTGGATCGGTCTGGTGACTGATCCACGACTTGGGATCGGTCTAGTGATCGGTCCCAGAGAAGTCACGATTTCTGATTATGCGTTGGGGACCGATCAGGATGGAGCTTGATCGGTCCGAACCCAGCTTGATCGGTCTGGTAACCGATCAGGAGTCACTCTGATCAGTCCGGTGACCGATCAGTAGCTGCCAGCTTTAATTCAAAAACGTTGTCCGAGCTATGATTATGTCTGTTTCTCTATTGATTCGCTACTGATCTCTGCTCCTATCTCTGATTGTTGATACTCCATTGATTTTCTGAGCTAATGAGCTGCTAAGTGTGCAGGTGACTTAGAGATCATCCAAGGGAAGTCAAACGAAGGTTTTCGCTACAGCAGGTTTGTCCATTTGTTTCCGCAGGTTGTAACGTCCTCTGGTGCGAGCTGCAGCGGCTGAGGAGCTAATGACCTGGGGCTCAACTAGAGGGGTTTCAATGAGTCCAGAGGAGGTCAGGGGTAGCTAGCTGCTGCAGGTGAGCAGCTGGGAGCTGCTGCAGAGGAGTGTGTGACTTGGCGATGGAAGCAGGATAAGCCAAGGAGTGGAGAAGGAGCTGAAAAATTCTTGCGACATCTCTTGTTCTGCTCTTGCGACAACTCTGATCTGTTGAGCATCACTCTGAATCTTGAAGCAACCTGCTGTTACTTGAGCACTTGGGAAGAAGAAACAAGAAGCTTGGCGAGTCCATCAGCAAGAAGACACGAAGAAGGGAGTTCTTGCGTGAGATCTGTGCTGAGTGGAGCTCGGTGAGGAGTTTGCTTGTGTTCTTGAGGTTCTAAGTGCTCAGTAAGATTTCTTCTTGTGTTTCCTGTACTTAATACTTCATTCATCTTGAAACGCTGTGGAGATGTTACTCCACCGAGAAGGAGGTTGCTTTCTATTCGGATTTTCCGGGGCTTGATCTACCGACGATCAAGGGATCGCCCACCTTAAGGGCACGCCAAGGAGTAGGGGCAAGTTATCCTCGAATCTTGTAAACGATCCTTGTTAGCGTTTTCGATTTGCTTTCCATTTCTGCAGTTCTTCTCTGTTTTGCATTTCTTCCGTTGTGCTACTAATCCGTGAAGTGCAGAAATCTCTAAAGAGAAAGCGATTTGTGGTGTATGGCTATATTCACCCCCCCCCTCTCTAGCCATCCAAGTTCCAACAAGTGGTATCAGAGCTTGGGGCTCTGTTCAAGCGACTTAACATCCGAGAGTTAACGACAATGGCTTTGAGAGAAGGATTTAGTACCACTCGACCTCTCTTCTTCGATGGAGCAGATTTTCAATATTGGAGATCCAAGATGGAGTATTATCTAAAGATGGACATCAACACATGGTTCGCTGTGAAGGAGGGCTTTTCCCCTCCAAAGGATGATGAAGGAAAAGAATTGGAATCTTGGCGTTGGACGGCTGAGCAAACCCGGAAAAGTGAAGCCGATGCGAAGGCAGTGATGACTTTGCAATGTGGGATGAACAAAGATCAACTAATCAAGGTTGGTCCCTTTATGAGTACGAAAGATTTGTGGAATAAACTCATTGAACTCCATAAGGGAACCCGAGATTTGAGAATTACGAAGAGGGACTTGTTCCTCAACCAATTACAAAACCTCTCCATGAAGGAGAGTGAAACGGTGAGTGAACTTCATAGCCGGTTCAAAGAAGTTCTTAACTGTAACACCCCACTAAAATTCCCTTCAATATTATCCCTAATATTGAGTATAATTGCATGAATAATAGCCATATTGAGTATGATTCATGAATGATAGTTAGAGTTGTGGGAATTTTAGAGTATGTGTTAATGGGCCTTATATGGGCTCTAAATGGTGGGAATTCCTAATGGGTCTTAAATAGCACTTCGTTAGTTATCCTAATGGGCCCCATGAGATAAAAGAAATAACACATCATGTAATGGGCCTTACTTAGATGGGCTTGCAAAAGAATAAAAAAAATGAAATGAGGTAGGTGCCAAGGATCTAACCTTGGACCTTAGAGATGTTGTAAGCCTTAAGAATGCATATGTAACCAATTCACCTAGCAAGGGAGTGCTATTAGGAGGGTAGAGGAAATTGTAGATAGGTGTAAGGGAGATGAAGAGTCACCATGGAGGATGAAGAGTCACCATGGAAGGTAAAGGGGTCACCATGGAGGGTGAAAAGGCATACCTCTTCATTTACTATAAGAAGATGAGGGGAAAAAATGCCATAAGGCATCTCTTCATTCCTCTCATTGCCGAAAACACCAAGGCTCTCTCTCCATCAAAAAAATTCTCTCCAAGAAGATCTAGCGAAGGCTTTGTGTTTGTGAAGCAAAGGAAGAGCCAAGGAGCAAGAAGTTCTTTCTTTCTCCTTCTAAGTGATATATATTGTTTGGAAATCTTTAGCACAAGGGTAAGACTCCCCTCACCTGCAACATAATAGCTTATATATGTTTTTTTGTTCATGTTCTTGTATGTTCTTGCGATGTGTTGCAAAAACCATGAAGTTTTTCCCTATGAGCAAATTTCGGCCAAGCATGGGTTTAGGGCCTAGGTTTGTGTTTGATGCTATCTAATGACTCCAATGTTTTCTTGATGTTAAGTTATGTGTTATGATGAAAAAAAAGATGGAGCAAAAGACCCTTAAAAGTTTCGGCCAAGGCTCCCATGAAGCCATAGACCTTTTGGTCATAAGAAGATGTTTGGGTTCTTTTTGACTAGCTAATGGTTTTAATTCCTTGTTAATGTTTTGTTGAGTGTTTTATATATATTTATGCCATGTTTTCTCCTCTGAACATGTTCGGCCAATACCCTAAATAAGGGCTAAAAAAATGAGTTAAAGATGTCATGTTACTTGCTAATGCTTCCTAGTGTTAGAATATGTATTATATGCATGTTGTATGAATCAATTGCTCTTGTTTTTGTCATTTTCATGTTGATATGAACCTTAGAAGTTTCTGATCAGTACCTTAAATTAGGTTTTAGGATGGGTTAAGGTCACTACCTCACTTGATGATGTCTCTTTGTAATAGGAAATTCAATGTATGGATGTTGTATGAGTTGTGTGATGTTGTGTTGTGTTTTTATGCCATGATAACCCTATCTAAATGTTTTGACCAGTAGAGTATATGTTGAATTATGGTTGAATTAAAGGTATCCATATTTCATTATGCCATGATAGATGAAAAAAAATGGAACAAGTTCCCTAGGTGTATTATCCTTAGTTTTAAATTGAACATTATGTGTTTTATGAATCATGAATGATAAGTTGACATGTTATGAATTTTCTTACCATGAAATTATGCTTTCTCCATGCCATGTTCATGCTTGAAAGTTATGATGATATTTATGCTTTGAATGTATGCCCATGACATGTATGACATTATGAATAAAAGAATGTCTAAAGAGCAATTTCTAAGGAAAGAAAAGAAATGACGAATATTATGCTAAAGAGCAATTGCTATGGAAAGAAAAGGAATCATGTATGCTATTTTACTTTATGTATTGGCTTGTACCGGATCTTGAAAAAGGTCCAAGGGATGGGCTCCTAAGCAAGGCCCCGGTTCTGGACTACCGTAGCTGTCCCTAGGCTAGAGGTTGCCTAGTACCCTAGTAGGTCGGGATTAGCTACCTCACACTCTACAAAGGGATGCGCGCAAATGATGAATGGGTACAAGCCAGGGATCCCAATGATGATGATATGTTAATGTTCAAGTATTATATTATATATATTTTTCAAAGAGCATCCTTAATGTTTATGCACATGTTTATGTTTAATGATATTGCATATGCTATGTTTAATGTTTATGCACATGTTTATGTTTAATGATATTGCATATGCTATGTCTAATGTTTATGCACATGACTATGTTTTAAAGATTATGCGAATGTTAGGTGTTTTAAGTACTTACTCATGCCATATGTCCTTAATAACGACACACATATTCATGTTTTAAGTGTTTATGCTTACGTGCTTTAGATGCTTTAAGTATTTATTCATGTTATATGTTTATGTCAAATGATGTAGATTTCTACTTGTATGTGATGTATGGATTTTGTGAGTAAGCAAGAGCTTACTAAGCATTTTATGCTTATAATCTACCTTCTTATGTTGCAGATCAAACTAAAGGTTTCTAAAGAAGGGGAAGTAGCAGGAGGGCATGTGTGTGTGTGGCAGTGACTTGGCAGAATGATCCTACTGTTGTCTTTACTCTTACTTATGGACTTAATTCTCATGGACCTAATGTTGCTACTTATAAACTGCATGTGTTAGTTCTTATGTTTACGCTTACTACTTGTTGGAGTTGAAGTTCTTTATGATATACATGCTTAATGTAGAACTATATACTCTCTTGTTAAATATGCTATGCTATGATTCACATGCTTAAAGTAGTTTAGTTAGAAGGAAATTTATCCAATTGCATATGTTCATGATTTAGTATTATTTCCGCTGCTATATTTACGTTTCATATGCAATAATGTACAAAAAAAAAGTAACGCGTCGCTCACGTAAGGGGCGGGCGTTACATTAACGGTCTTCATTCCATTGATGAAAAGGTCGAGAACCGCGACCTTGTAAGGTATGTGCTAAAATCTTTTCCAAGGAATGCCTTGTGGTCATCCATGGTGGATGTCTACAAGGTATCTAAGGATTTATCAATTGTAAAACTTGATGACTTATTTTGTGAAATGGAGCTACATGAGATGGCTAACAAAGGCCCCAAGGAGAATGGGATTGCCCTTGTAGTAGGTGAAAAGACCAAGAAGAAGAAGGAGAAGAAGAAGGAGAAGGAAGTATCTTCATCTTCATCCTCATCCGAGTCCGAGTCCGAATCCAAGGAGGATGGCAGCGGGTCTTCTTCATCTGAGATGACAAATTTTGTAAGAAGAATGATGAGGAAGAGTCGGCGCTTCAAGGGTAAAGGTAACCCTAGTGAAGTTAAGATTGATAAATCTAACATTACTTGTTATGAGTGTAGCAAGAAAGGGCACTTCAAGAGTGAATGCCCAAAGCTAAAGAAGAAGGAGGAGAAATCCAAGAAGAAGGAGGAGAAATCAAAGAAGAAGAAGAAGAAGACCTTGAAGGCCACATGGGATGAATCCTCCTCAAGTTCATCCGAAGAGGAGAAGGATGAGAAGAGTACACGTCATGTGGCACTCATGGCACTTGAAGATCAAGAGAGCAGTGATGAATCGAGTGACTCATCAAACGCGACTTCATCATCTTCGGATGATGAAGAGGTAATCACTCCCGAACTAGATAAATGTTATAGAACCATTGCATGTTTGACCGATTTATTGAAAAAGTCAAAAAATAAGGTTAAATCATTGAAAATTGAAGTTGAATAGTTGAAATCCTCTAAGGATGAGGATATTGATGACTTACATTTAGAAATAGTAGAGGATGAAAACAAATCTTTGAAGAGTGAAGTTGAGAGACTCAAGAGTGTTCTTGAGAAATTCTCAACTAGCTCAAAGACTCTAGACATGATTCTAAATGCACAAAGGGCGGTTTACAATAGGGTCGGTATTGGTTACCGACCTAAAGAACCTTCATTTGTTTTCTTGATGTCTAGGACTGATGTTAGACCACTTAAGACTCCTAGGACTCAAAAGAAGGTGGTCAAGGCATGGGTGTCTAAATCTTGCTTAGTAGGTGCTTTAGGTCCCAAGACTTGGGTACCTAAATCTTTTATTTTTTGAATTGTGTAGGTTGTGATTGAGGGGGAGCATCTATCAACTTGGTTCGTTGATAGTGGGTGCTCCAAACACATGACCGGTGATAGATCCCTATTTATTACATTTCAAAGAAAAAGTAGAGGTAATGTTTCATTTGGTAACAATGGTAGTCTTAAGGTCATAGGAATAGGAGACATTCAAATATCCGAATGTCTTAGGATTAAGAATGTTCTTCTAGTCAAGGGGATGACATTTAATCTCCTAAGTGTCAGTCAATTGTGTGATGCGGGTTACACAATTGATTTCTAATCAAGTCAATGTCTAGTTAGACAACATGACAACTTTGACACGGTACTAGTAGACACAAGAGTAGATAATATTTATCAAGTTTCATTTAAAAGTGCTACTAATGCTTTTGTTAAGTGTCTCATGTCAAGAGAAGATGAGTCCACCCTTTGGCACCGGAGACTAGCACACGTGAACATGAAGAATATCCGGAAGTTGGCCAACAAGGGATTAGTACGTGGCTTACCAAGCATCAAGTATGAAAAGGACAAACTTTGTGATGCATGTCAAATGGGTAAGCAAACAAAATCTGCACATAAAGGTAAAAGCACTGTAAGTACTTCTACCGCATTGGATTTACTTCACATGGACTTGTTTGATTGTAGCACTATTATATCCTTGAATGGTAGTAGATATTGTTTTGTTATCATTGATGATTTTACTAGGTATATATGGACCTATTTTCTAAAATATAAGCACCAAATCTTAGATGTTTTTATTTCTTTTTTAGAAGAGTTGAAATCGAAAAATCATCAACAATAAGAAGTGATCATGGAAGTGAATTCCAAAATCAAAGATTTTTAGAGTTTTGTCAAGATAGAGGGTATAGACACGAGTTTTCTACTCCTAGAACACCACAACAAAATGGTGTTGTGGAGAGGAAGAACCGGGTCTTACAAGAGGCTGCACGAAGCATGCTCAATGAGTACTCATTACCGAATTACTTATGGGTCGAAGCTGTAAACACAGCTTGCTATGTGCAAAACTGAGTCCTCATTCACAGATTTCTAGGAAAGACTCCTCATGAACTTTGGTTTGGAAAACCACCTACGGTTAAACATCATAGGGTGTTTGGTTGTAAGGTGTTCATTCTAAACACCAAGGACCATCTTGGAAAGTTCACAGCAAAAGCTGATGAAGGGATACTGGTCGGGTACTCCCTAGTCAGCAAAGCTTACAAAGTCTACAACAAGAAATCTAGATTGGTTGAAGAGTCTTCTGATGTTGTTTTTGAGGAAATTCCCAAAGTAAATGATCAATCAGAAGATGTTGAAGGAGCTCAATTCGAACTCAGGCAACTAGGTTTGGATGAAAGTCCAAGTGTTGTAGATGGTGGTGATGAGTCTGATGACGGTGAGCCTAGACAACTCATAGATCAGCCGGATCCTGAGGTTGACCTTGTGTCTAGTGACACCATTCAGGAAGCACCACCAACACCAAGGACAACTAGGTTAGCCTCTAGTCATCCCCAAGACCAAATTGTTGGAGATATCCATCATGGGGTTAGGACTAGATCATTCTTTAGGAATGAGGCTAATGAAATTGCCCTAATTTCTGAAATTGAACCTAGAAAAATTGACGAAGCATTAAATGATCCCGATTGGATCATGGCCATGCAAGATGAACTAGGTCAATTTGAAAGAAGTCAAGTTTGGGACTTAGTCCCTAGACCTAAGAAGACCACTATTATTGGAACCAAATGGGTCTTCAAAAATAAATTGAACCATAAGGGAGAAATCATACGAAACAAGACATGCTTAGTAGCCAAGGGCTACAGTCAAGTCGAAGACCTTGATTATGATGAGACCTATGCTCCCGTGGCACGATTAGAGTCCATCCGATTAATGCTTGCATTTGCAACACATCGTGGTTTTAAGCTATATCAAATGGATGTAAAATCAGCCTTTCTAAATGGTTTAATAAGAGAAGAGGTCTATGTCGAACAACCTCCGGGGTTTGAGAGTACCGAATTCCCAAACCACGTGTTCAAGCTCAAGAAGGCGCTCTACGACCTTAAATAAGCACCCCGAGCTTGGTATGAGCGGTTGTCGACATTTCTAATTGAAAAAGGTTTTGTTAGAGGACAAATAGACCCTACACTATTTCTACGAAAAGATGGTGATAATATATTTGTAGCCCAAAAATATGTCGATGACATAATTTGTGGCTCGAACAATAAGGCTATTTAAATGAATTTATTAGTCACATGGAGAGTGAATTTGAAATGAGTCTAGTGGGAGAATTGACTTTCTTCCTTGGACTTGAAATCAAGCAAACTCGTGACAGAATCCATGTGCACCAATCGAAGTACACTCAAGAGATGCTCCGAAAATTTAACATGAGTGATTCGAAGGAAGTTACCACTCCCATGGCTACAAACACAAAATTAGACAAGGATGAGAGTGGTAAACCTGTTGACCTAACTCAATATTGGAGCATGATTGGTAGTTTGCTATACCTCACAGCTAGTTGACCTAATATACTTTTTGCTGTGGGTATGTGCGCTAGGTATCAAGTTTGTGCCAAGGAATCTCATTTAATTGATGTTAAAAGAATTTTGAGATACCTGAAGGGCACAATTGGAGTCGGTCTTTGGTACCCCCGTACCGAATCATTTGACCTAATTGGCTATACCGATTCCGGCTATGCTGGATGCAAGTTGGATCGGAAAAGCACAAGTGGGGGTTGTCAATTTTTAGGATCATCATTAGTTAGTTGGTCAAGTCGGAAGCAACATTGTGTTGCTCTCTCCATGACCGAGGCAGAATATATCGCCATGGGAGAGAGTGTTTCGCAATTGTTGTGGATGATTCATAGTCTAGAGGACTATGGATTAAGTTACAAGGGTGTGCAAGTGTTGTGTGATAACATAAGCAGCATCAACTTAACAAAGAATCCAGTCCATCATTCTAGAACCAAGCATATTGAAGTGCGTCACCACTTCATTAGAGATCATGTTGTTAGAGGAGATATTGTACTCTCACATGTAGAGTCCAAATCAAACCTAGCGGATATTTTCACTAAACCACTCCCCAAGAATGAATTTAGTTTCTTAAGAAGGGAATTGGGAATGTGTCGCGCTTCATAGGATTAACAAGCATTTAAAACCCTTCATGATCAATTCAAATTGTTAAGGGAACAATTGGGTAACTTGGGGACATCTCACACAAACTATAAGGTTTACCAAAACGTTTTTGTTTGCTAGAAATGGGGTGAGATGCTAGGATCAACTTAATTTCTCAAAATGTTAATGCATCCCTTGAGAAATTAGGTTGACGAGATAATAATCAGTAAGTTGACCAAGTATGGGGAAAACCAATGCATAACATATGTGTACTTGGATCCATGATCATACTTGGACATTCCAATCAAAGAAACTTGATTGGAGACATTTTCTTGATACAAACTTGGGTGAAAATTGATTGAATGTTTGTGTTTGAGTTTGCCTTCACTTTGATGGAGCAAATTGATTTGTTAGACCCATAAGGACCTTTGATCCTTCTTAAAGGATCAATTATAGTCAAGGGATCACTTCCAAGATCGATATTTTTCATCATATCTTATCAGAAATCGATAGGGAGTCTGAAACTGAAATTTCAGATTGTATCAGAAATAATCCTGATACCTGATCGGTCACCGGACCGATCAGGGTCATGTCTGATCGATCCAACTGACCGGTCCAGCTAAATTGCGATACCCCTCTGCAATCTCTCTGTGTTGGCCTGGATCGGTCCCCAGACCGATCTGGCCTCCTCTGGTGATCGGTCTCCTCTGGTGATCGGTCCACAGACTGATCAGGAGGCTCACAGAAAACCTCCCAGACTTATTGTCCGCTTCCTGATTGATCAGCCGATCGATCAGGATCCTGCCTGATCGGTCACCCGACCGATCAGGACCAGGGCAGTCCGATCAGTCTAGAGCCGGATCAGTCTGAGCACTCCCAGATCGAACGGTGATCCGTTCGATCACATTAAATTGCGGTTGGTGGACCGATCCACCAACCTCTTAACTCCCTCTAAACCTTACTTCCCAAGCCCTAGCGCCGAAACCATCTTCTTCCTCTTGCGCGTACGATCTCTTCCTGTGTGAGAGTCCTTCTTCCTTCTGCGCGTAGCTTCTGGCTATCTTCTCCCTGCTGTGCGTGGGGTTGTTTCTCTTCTGCGCTGCTGGGAGTTCCTCTGTTCTTTTTCGCGAAGCATCACTTGTGTGTGTGTGATTTTCTGCGCAACTCAACCGGGTGATTTCTCACATCCAACTCAACAATGGCACCTAAGTAAGACTTTCCTATTTTCACCCTGTTGAATACTTCCAATATCATAATATTTGGTGAACTAACCGTGATGGTTGATTTTGGGGTTTATTTTGGTGTGTGTCGTGTGTGTACCTTACCCATATTATCAAATCTTTTTGTCATTTGATTATTGATCAAATCTTACTCCGTTGATTAAACCTAACTTCATTTGATTATTGTCTATTATGATTCATTTGATCAATGTCTTAAACTTTAAATCCCTTTTTCTTGTGTCGTGATTTGATCCATTCAATTTGTTGCCATGTTCTATTCCAACCTTAGGAAATCTTTTAAAGGCAAAGAGTCGGTTGAGGGCACCTCACAATCCAGAGCTCCCTCATCCTCTTCAAGACCACAACCACCCCCTCATACAAGATTTCAAAATATTCATTACGTATTAGCCTTTGAATATCACACTTTCAAACTCATGCCCTGTCGAACGGTGGACAGAGCATTCATTTACAAACACTGTCCGTCGGTACGGTGAATCATTGAGTTTTATGAACTTCAGTCCATTCTCTCTCTCGAAAGGCCAATCAACCTTGATTTAGTCTCCGAATTCTATAACAACATGGTCAGTGGCGAGGGTTCGGGATGTTGAGGCAATTGACCCTTAAATGATTGGAAGATCATGGTTTTGATGTGTGTGGTTGAATATGTTTAAGGTTAGAGTGTTATGTTGTATTTGATGTGTGTGATTGAGTTTGCAGGACTTGGAGAATCACACTTGTTGGACATATCTGAGGGACGAGAGCCGAGGGAGGAGAGCTCCAAGGGCAAGCCGGGAAGTAGACTTCAAGGGCACACGTGAAGGGTGGCATGGAGGCAAGCCAAGGGAAGGCTTGCGTGCGCATCCGAGGGACGATAGCCAGAGGAAGAGGACTTCAAGAGGCAAGCCAAGGGAGCAGACCTGAAGGTATACGTGAAGGAGAAGGCCCGGAGTGGCTGGAGCTGAGCTGTGAGGCAGGGCAGTCGACTGGACCTGGGGCAGTCGACTGCTAAAACCCACAGAAAGTTTTTGGCATCGGACCAGTCGACTGCCCATGGGGCAGTCGACTGGTATACCCCAAAAACTAGCCGTTGGCTAGCAATTAATGCTAGACCAGTCAACTGCCCTTGGGGCAGTCAACTGGTGCGGGGCTAGACAAACTGCGAGTTTGTCCTGTTCACCTATAAAAGGAGCACCTTTTTGCACGTGGACAGTACGGTTCCGTACAGAGTCGAAGTGTTGTTCATCTGAAGAGTGTTTTCCACTTCCTCTCTTGTATTCTACTGTATTCTGAAAAGAGGAAGATCGACTGTAAAGGTTTCTCCACCTTAAGGAGAGTTTTCGATAGTGAAAAGTGGTGCTCGCGGCGTGGATCCTTGGACTAGTCACCCATCTGGGTGGATACCAAATAAACGATAAGTGTTAGCATTGTAATTATTTTCATTTGCATATTATTTCCGCTGCGCTAACAAATTTGTAGAGATCCAATCCGAAAGAGTGCTATTCACCCTCCCTCTAGCACGCCATAAACGATCCTTCAGTTGGTATCAGAGCGGGCGCATTTCGGAAGAACTAACTGTCAACCGGAGCAAATTTGATGGCGTTTCAAGAGGGATACTCCACCGCACGACCACCTTTCTTCGACGGGAACGACTTCGCTTACTGGAAAGGTAGGATGCAATACTATCTTATGAATGATATTGAAAACTGGATCAGTGTTGCAGATGGCTTCGAGGCGCCCATCGATGAAAGAGGAGAACCAACACTGATGAGATCTTGGTCAAAGGAGGTGATGAAGAGGGTGCAATCCAATGCCAAGGCCACCACCACACTGCAATGCGGGATCTCAAAGCAGCAACTGAACAAGGTGGGGCCGTTCAAGAGCGCCAAGGAACTGTGGGACAAGTTGGTGGAATTGAACGAGGGGTCAAACGAGTCCAGAAGAGCCAAGAAGGACTTGTTAGTGGCCCAATTACAATCCCTATCCATGAAGAGCAATGAGACCGTCAGCCAGCTACATGGAAGGGTAAAGGAAGTGATAAATGAGCTCCATGTGATTGGAGAGAAGATCGAAAACCGGGACATCGTCAGGTATGTTCTACAAGCCTTCCCGAGAACCACCTTGTGGGTGTCCATGGTTGATGCATACAAGGTATCGAGGGATTTGTCAATTGTTAAATTAGATGACCTTTTCTGTGAATTTGAGCTACACGAGCATGTTAATGTCTCGGCCAATGAGAAAGGTATTGCCTTTGTTGCAAAAAAGGAGAAGAAGAAAAAGAAGGAGAAGAAGAAAGTGATCTACTCCTCATCATCAGACTTAGAAGAGTCCAGTGCCTCCTTGGATAGCGATCAAGAGGCGTTCATGGTAAGAAAATTTCGTAGAGCTTTTAAAAGTTTATCTAACAAGTCCTATGCTAGGAAAGGGTCCCAAGGTAAGGGTAAGACAAAGGATATCATATGTTACAACTGCCACCAAGAGGGGCACATGAAGAACGAGTGCCCTAAATTGAAGAAAAGAGATGACAAGAAGGAGGACAAGAAAAAGGGGACAAGAAGAAGTCAAAAGGAAAGGAGAAGGGTGCCACCAACCTAAAGCAACTTGGGATGATCCATCATCCTCAGAGGAAGAAGAAGAGCAAGTCTCCCACTTCGCTCTTATGGCACAAGACAACTCAGATTCATCAGATGATGAACGAAGCTCAAGTAGTGAAGATGAGAGCTCCTCCACTTCATCATCAGAGTCAAAAGCTTCGGTAAGTGAGGTATACCACTTACCCTCCTCTACTTTAGTAAAGATAATTTCTAGCACTAACATGGACTTAGCTAAGGCTAGAAGTAAAATTAAGGATCTAAAAGAAGAAATTGTCATGCTTAGAGTAGAATCTACTAAACTTAAAGAATTGCATGCTAGTTCTACTTCTTCACATGCTTTACATGCTGAGACTGAAAATAGGGAACTAAGGAAACAGGTAGATGACCTCACGAAGGCCCTTATGAAATTCCAAGTAGGATCTAATAACCTGGACATGATCATCAACAGTCAAAGGGTTGTGTATAACAAGGCCGGGTTGGGTTATAGGCCTAGGACAAAGGAGGTAGCCTTTGTTTCACTTACCGGTAGGATTGGTGCATCTAGGAGACTCGGGGCTAGGGGAACCACAAAGAAGGCATGGGTACCTAAGAGATTTCTAAATGATGCTTATGGATCAAAGATATGGGTACCAAAAGAGTATGTTTTCCATGTTGTTTAGGTAAAGGTGAAGGAGGCCTCAACTATGTGGATAGTAGATAGTGGATGCTCAAGACACATGACCGGGGATGTGAGCAAATTCACCACTATTAGCTACTTAAGAGAAGGGACGGTCCTTTGGGAATAGTGGAAAGTTAAAAATCATTGGTAGGGGCACAATTGAGGTATCTTCCACCATTTCTATACATAAGGTACTTCTAACCAAAGATATGAAATTCAATTTATTAAGTGTGAGTCAATTATGTGATGTCGGTTTTAGAGTTGAATTTCATGCTAGAAAATGTGTAATAAGGCATAATGAATCAAATACCATCATATTAGAAGGGTTTAGAGAGGTAAATTTTTATTATCTTGATCTTACTTATGCTACTAACAATGTTGCTAAGTGTTTCATGTCCAAAGAAGAAGAAGGATGGTTGTGGCACCGGAGACTTGGACATGTCAACATGAGGAGGATTGCAAGAGTGGCCAAGGAAGAGTTGGTGAAGGGGTTACCAATGATCAAGTACGAGAAGACCAAGCTGTGTGATGCATGCCAAGAGGGTAAGCAATCAAAAGCATCACACAAAGGTAAAACCCTAACCACTACTTCTTTACCTTTAGAACTTTTGCATATAGATTTGTTTGATTGCCATAGCACTCCCTCACTTGTAGGGAGTAAATATTGCCTAGTCATAGTAGATGATTTTTCTAGGTTTACATGGGTTTATTTCTTGAAACATAAGGATGATACCCTATAGATTTTTATAGGATTTAGTAAAAGGGTAGAAAACGAAAAATAAATCAAAATAAACCAAATTAGGAGTGACCACGGTGGGGAGTTCCAAAACGTAAGCTTCACACAATTTTGTGTTGAAAATGGGTACAAGCATGAATTTTCATGCCCAAGGACTCCACAACAAAATGGGTAGTTGAGAGGAGAAACCGAGCCCTACAAGAAGCTGCTAGGACTATGCTTAATGCATATTCCCTTCCTAGATATTTTTGGGCTGAAGTGGTCAACACCGCTTGCTATATTCAAAACCGGGTTTTGGTACATAGGTTCCTAGGAAAAACACCTTTTGAACTATGGAATGGAAGGGTACCACAAGTTCACTATTTTAGGGTCTTTAGATGTAAAGTCTACATCTTAAATACCAAAGACGACCTAAGGAAGTTTGAGTCAAAAGCCGATGAAGGAATTCTAGTGGGGTACTCCTTGACTAGTAGAGGTTATAGAGTCTACAACAAGAGGACAAAAGTGATTGAGGTGTCTTCAAATGTTAAATTTGATGAAACAACTAGTACCTACCCTAGAAAGGCCTCAATTGATAAGGATATAGAGGAGGTCCAACCCCTTGCCCAAAGAATCCAAGACCTACATATGGAGGGCAATGATCAAGGGGGAGTAAGAAGTACCCTAGAGGATGAGGAAGAAGGAGTAAATGAACCCACAACCTCTAGGCCCTTGAGACATCACCATGATCACCATGTTGACCAAATAGTGGGTGATGTCACTCAAGGAGTAAGGACTAGGTCCTATTTTAGGGATCAGACTAGTCAAATAGCTTTAATCTCCCAATTGGAACCCAAGTCCATTAATGAAGCATTGGGAGATGTTGATTGGGTCTTAGCCATGCAAGAAGAGCTAAATCAATTTGAGAGGAGTGAAGTTTGGGAGTTAGTTCCTAGGCCCAATGATTGCACTATTGTAACCACTAGATGGGTCTTTAGGAACAAACTAAATGACCAAGGTAAAATCACTAGAAACAAGGCTAGATTGGTGGCTAGGGGATTTAACCAAGTTGAGGGACTAGATTATGATGAGACTTATGCCCCCGTAGCTAGGTTAGAATCAATTAGAATTCTACTAGCCTATGCCGCTCACATGGGTTTCACACTCCACCAAATGGATGTGAAGTCGGCATTCCTCAATGGGATCATTAAGGAAGAGGTCTATGTAGAACAACCCCTCGGGTTTGAGGACCCTAACTATCCAAGACACGTGTTCAAATTAAGAAAAACCTTATATGGATTGAAACAAGCTCCTCGGGCTTGGTATGAAAGGCTCTCTTCATTTTTAGTGTCTAAGGGGTTTAGGAGAGGAACAATTGCCCCTACATTGTTCTTAAAATCTAAGGACAAGGACATATTTGTTGCCCAAGTCTATGTAGACGATATCATTTTTGGGTCAACAAATAATGACTTCCTACAAGAATTCATCAAGTGTATGGAAGATGAATTTGAGATGAGTCTGTTGGACCGGTGTCGTCGATAGAGGGGGGGGTGAATATCGACCATTGAAATCTTTCGTTAAACTTCGTAAATCTTTCGAACGTTCTAAAATCAAAGTTAGTAGCACAGCGGAAAATAAAATAGAAAGAACACAAAGACACAGCGGGATTTTTACTTGGTTCCCGACCCCCCAGGGTCAGTACATCCAAGGCCTATGCACGGGAACGCCCATCCACTATTGGTCTCCTTCCTGGACTTTCTAGAGGTGGAGAAACCTGACTTACAGTGCAAGATTACAATCAAAAGATAAATAAATTGAATGCGGAACAATAAAATCAAACTGAACAAACAAGATCTGAAACTCGGCCGATCTGGACCTCCGATGTGCCGCACACTTCCTCCTGGAGCCTCCCGGTCGTAGAGCCTCGTCTTTAGCGCATTGTCGTTGGTCAGAGTGATCAGTATGACACTTAGCAGTTGTGTTTGAAGCAGAGGGATCGAAGCCCCTTTTATAGCACTCCTGGGGGCGCCCTGGACGTTGGGGGCGCCCCGATAAACTCGGTTAAACCTTATCCTCGCGTCGACCTCGTCGCAGCTGATAAAACCTTTGACCAGGGTGCCCCAGACCTCCCGGGCGCCCTCACAAAGGCTTATCTATGTTTCGGACTCGAAACAGCAAATAAATGTTTGAACCCGGGCGCCCCGGACGCTCCGGGCGCCCCTCTTGAAGCCTATTCTGCTTACCACACAACATTGCCTTTTTCCTTCTTTGTTTTCGGTGCCCCCATCATTGGGGGCGCCCTGGATGCTTGGGGGCACCCCACTGATGGAGGCGCCCTGCTTCAAGGCCTCCAGCCGCCTGCTTTATCTTCCAATCTTGGTACCTGCAAGATACACAAACATAAAGCCCATATACATATAATCTTAACCTTAAGGACTTGGTTCTGACTTCGAATTTCCACGAAACCCTAGGTTGAACCGGTGCAAGTTCCCACCCCCGAGAACGCACCTTTCACCTACTCCTTTCAGGAGACGGTTGCCACCTAGTCCTTCGGGTGGACTTTTGCTTAGCTTCCGATACCTCCGGACCTCAAGACGCCCAAACTCTGACCCGTCTCTACTCCTGTCCTTAGTCATCGCTCAGCTAAGTTGCTCAGTCCCTCGGACCAAGACTCCGTGACCAAACCCTAGGTCTAGGACTTCGGTGCCCAACCCTCGGCCAGGTCTTCTTGCCCAGTCCCCAACCAGGACTTAGTGCCCACCTTCCGAGCAGGTCTTCGGTGCCCAGCCCTTGCCAGGACTTAGTGCCCAGCTTCACTCACCAGGTCTTAGTGCCCAGTTTCACTCACCAGGTCTTAGTGCCTAGGTTAACTAGGACTTTTCTTCACTTTGGTTACTCCTCTCTTAATTCACCCTCCCTTGTTCTTTGTATCACTGACTTAAGTGTATTGTCAAACATTAAAACACTTGGAGGAGGACATCCTTGATGCAACTTGCACCAACAATCTCCCCCTTTTTGATGCTTGATAATAACTTAAGTTAAATTGGTTGAAAGGGCTAACTTACTATCCTTGGGATAGAAAACAAAAAATGATATAATAAGTTTTGAAACTACATTTTTTATCTTTGGGAGAAAAAATTTCTAACTTAAGCACACCTCTCCCCCTTTGTCATATATCAAAAGAAACCAAAAAAAATACTTGCTCCAACAATGAAAACCTGTGGTTCTTTTTTGAAAATACTTAGTGTAAATTTTTGAAAGCATTGTATTTTGAATGATATATTGCATTTTTTTAAAATGCATAATTTTGAAAAATGCTATGCGCTTTGAAAAGTACAAGTACCTTGAAAATTATTATGATCTTTAAAAAAATGCAAGTACTTTTTGAAAAATTATGTAATTTTTGCAAAATATAAGTACCTTTGAAAAATGTATTGAATTTTTGAAAAATTAAGTACTTTTGGAAAATGCATAATTTTTGAAGGAATGCTATTTTGGAAAATATAAATATTATGCATATTTTGCAAGTACTAACTCTTTTTGAAAACGATGAGACTTTGAAAAATATAAGTAATTTTTTAAACATAATATTTTACTTGACTAGGTTTCTTTTCCAGTCTGACACAATCCTAGGAAACCTTGTTAACTACAAGGATATTTTCCTAAGTGTCCTGGAAATTCTTCAAACTCAAGTAAATATTAACAGAATTTTGCAAAAAAAATGATAGTACTTTTGAAAATATATGCTAGTGCAGTTTGAAAAATGTGTGAACTTTTGAAGACCCAATATTTTACTTGGCTTGGTTTATCTTCCAATCTGACACCATCCTTGGAAACCTTGTTGACTACAAGGACATTTCCTAAGTGTCCTAAAAATTCTCCAACCCAAGTAAACATTATTTCAAAAATAATTTCATAAGTCACACAAATTCTGACAAATAGAATAATAGTATTTTGAAAGATTTAGATTTTTAGCAAGATTTTGAAGATATAAAAACATGTTATAATTCTTTTAATTTGACCTCCCTCTAAACTTGACCCAGTCCTGGGAAGCTTGTTGACCACAAGTACTCTTCCTCTGAGTCTTAAGGTTTGATTCAAATCAAAGGAATTATCTAATAATTTCAAAACAATTAATTACAAAAAACTTTTTCAGAAGATTGATTCAGACTCCCCCTAAATCTGACACATCCTAGGAGTCCTTGTAGATTATGAAGTGGACCTTCCTCTGTATCATTAGGGTTTATCAAAATCAAATAAGACAAAGCACACTCTTTGAATGTATTTTGAAATTTCAAAACATATTTTGAAATTAAGGTAATTTATTCGACATAGTTTTCGAAAAACATAAGTAATAGTGTTTAAAGCCCAGTTTTCGAAAACCGTTTTAAAAGACAGTGGTTTTTCAAGGACAACTTTTGAAAAAGAATAAACCACTCCCCCTGTACCCAACATCGTTTGACTCTATCTAAGTGCCTTAAGGAACTTTAGTGTTGTCCTAAGAGGCTTGTGTCTAATTGAGTGAGTCAAACAATTTTTAAAAATACATACTTTTGAAAAATGTATAATATGTATAATCAATCAGACAAGCATGAATTCCATAAAAACATTATTATGTTGAAGCACTATTTTGAAAATATATTTTTAGGAAAATATTCTAACAATTTTGAAAACCAATTTTGAAAAATGTTTTTCAATTCATTAGTCCTTAACATCTCACCCATTTTAGATGTATCAATACAACAAGCATGGTTGCCTTATAGGTGTATTATGAGATGCTTGAATCATTTTTCTTAATTTATTATTAACTCTAAGATTTAATTGAAGCTTGTGTTAGATTTGAATTTGACAAGAAGTAACTTGAATTTGAGTTTCAAAAATTAGCTTCCAGGTCTTGGCGAGGCACTAGGCCTTCTTTGGCTGTAGCCTTATTGGATCATCAACCCTTTCCTTGACAAAGCCTTTTAATGAAATTTCATTTTCAAAATTACTTTTTGAAAAATTCTGGTCTAACTAGTTTGGGTCTTGGATCGGTAGCTTCGGCTAGTTTCACCAGTCTAAAGAGACCAAGTAGTGTATACTTAACCTTATTAGAAGAGGCTTCCCTAACGTACTATCATCTCACCGCCACCCAATACTAGGTTGATTAAGTTTCAATTATTCTTTTTCCTATAGCCGTTCTAATATATGCATAAAATTTATATATGAATGACATGTCATATATTTAAAAGAAGTAGTAAATGCATGGCATGACAATTATGCATGAGTCAAACAAGTCCAAAGCATTTTAATTACGATTCTAAAGATGTATCAAATTCCCGATTTGATACATGTCGTGTGAACCCGCGAATATGTCAACCCACTTTGACATATTTAATTTTATTAAATTAATTGTTGTGGTTTGGGTAAGGTTTTAGTTTAGTTTGAGTTAAATTTATATTTGGTTGGATTAAGAATTAATTGAAGTTAACTTAATTAGAAATTAATTAATTAATTGAGATTTAAGCGAATTAATTTAAGTTTTAATTTATTTAGATTGAATTAATTTAAGTTTAATTTGAACTAATTTAAGTTTGAATTAATTAGGATTAATTTGAATTAATTTAAGTTCAAATTAATTAATATTTAATTTAATTTAATTGACTTAATTAAGATTTAATTGAATTTAATTAAGATTTAATTTAAGTTGAATTTAATTTAATTTGAATTTAATTTATTTTGAATTTAATTTATTTTTGTTTTTAATTTAATTTGAATTTTATTTAATTTGAATTTAATTTAATTTTGAATTTTAATTTAATTTGAATTTAATTTAATTTTGAATTTAATTTAATTTTGAATTTAATTTAATTTTAATTTAATTTAATTTGAATTTAATTTAGATTTAATTTGAATTTAATTTAGATTTAATTTAGATTTAATTTGAGTTAATTTAGATTTAATTTGAATTTAATTTAGATTTAATTTGAATTTAATTTAGATTTAATTTTGATTTAATTAAGATTTTAATTTGAATTTAATTTAGATTTAATTTAGATTTAATTTGAATTTAATTTAGATTTAATTTGGATTTAATTATGATTTAATTTGAATTTAATTTAGATTTAATTTGTATTTAATTTAGATTTAATTTAGATTTAATTTGAATTTAATTTAGATTTAATTCGAATTTAATTTGGATTTAATTAAGATTTAATTTGAATTTAATTTAGATTTAATTTAGATTTAATTTGAATTTAATTTGGATTTAATTAAGATATAATTAATTTGAATTTGAATAATTAAGATTTAATGATTAATTAATAGTTGTGGATTTAGGTTCAGCATTTTCATTATTTCAAAAATTTCTGACTCATCCTTATTTTTCTTTTCAAGTTTCTCTAGTATTTCTGATTTATTTGAACCTTTGTAATTTTTATTAACTGTGGCCTTTATCTTAGACAATTCTATCTCCTCCTCAAGATTAGATCTTTCAATATCCTCAAAGTAGGTGGAGTAAAATGGACCACTAGTTAATTTTTCAGAATTATCTAATGGAATGATTAAATTATTATCAAAAGAGATATCATCTCCATTATCCTCAGAATTATCCTTAGAATCCTCAGGAATATTAACAAAATCATTTTTATCCTCAGAAATAATATTTTCAGAATTAATTTCTGGATTATCCTTAGGATTTTCAAATTTAAATTCAGATTTATCCTTAGGATTAATTTTATCTAAATTAGAATTATCAGAATTAACATTATTAGAGTTAAAGCTATCAGAATCAGAATTATGTTTAAAATTATCAGAAATAAAATTATTAGGATTAACATTATCAGAATTAAAGTTATGATAATTTATCTTAGCAATTGCTGAATTAATGTTCTGAACTAAATAATTAATTTATGATATTTTAGTCATATCTGCATTTTCTAATTTGTCATGCAAAATATTAATTTTACTATGCAGTAAATCTAATTTATCAGAAAAATTAACTGAATTATCTAAAGACAGTGCAGGAATTTGTAAAACTTTTGGAACATAAATCTCGTGTACCTTTGTCGGACATTTGTTCTTGTAGTGCTCGTATTTTCCGCACTTGAAGCATTGTACGTGATCCTTGTTTTTCCGGAATCCTGGCGCTGGTGCCCCCTTTGCCGCCGGTGGTGTAGATCGAGTCTTACGAGTAGGGCACTGACTTTTATAGTGCCCTCTCTCTCTGCATTTAAAACACGTAATATGAAATTTAAAAACAGACATTTTAACTAAAATATACCTGATTCACCCCTGGGCTCCCCCTCAACTCCTGGCGTCATTGCTCCGTCGGCGGTTAGTCCGGTGAAGAGCGACTAGGCTCTAATACCAATTGTTGGACCGGTGCCGTCGATAGAGGGGGGGTGAATATCGACTGTTGAAATCTTTCGTTAAACTTCGTAAATCTTTCGAACATTCTAAAATCAAAGTTAGTAGCACAGCGGAAAATAAAATAGAAAGAACACAAGGACACAGTGGGATTTTTACTTGGTTCCCGACCCCCCAGGGTCAGTACATCCAAGGCCTATGCACGGGAACGCCCATCCACTATTGGTCTCCTTTTCGGACTTTCCGGAGGCGGAGAAACCCGACTTACAGTGCAAGATTACAATCAAAAGATAAATAAATTGAATGCGGAACAATAAAATCAAACCGAACAAACAAGATATGAAACTCGGCCGATCTGGACCTTCGAAGTGCAGCACACTTCCTCCTGGAGCCTCCCGGTCGTAGAGCCTCATCATTAGCACATTGTCATCGGTCAGAGTGATCAGAATGGCACTTAGCAGTTGTGTTTGAAGCAGAGGGGTCGAAGCCCCTTTTATAGCACTCCTGGGGGCGCCCTGGACGTCGGGGGCGCCCCGATAAACTCGGTCAAACCTTATCCCTGTGTCGACCTCGCCGCAGCTGATAAAACCATTGACCAGGGTGCCCCGAACCTCCCAGGAACCCTCATAAAGGCTTATCTGTGTTTCGGACTCGAAACAGCAAATACAGGTTTGAACCCGGGCGCCCCGGACGCTCCGGGCGCCCCGCTTGAAGCCTATTCTGCTTACCACACAACATTGCCTTTTTCCTTCTTTGTTTTGGGCGCCCCCATCATTGGGGGTGCCCTGGATGCTTGGGGGCGCCCCCACTGATGGGGGCGCCCTGCTTCAAGGCCTCCAGCCGCCTGCTTTGTCTTCCAATCTTGGTACCTGCAAGATACACAAACACAAAGCCCATATACATATAATCTTAACCTTAAGTACTTGGTGCTGACTTCGGATTTCCATGAAACCCTAGGTCGAACCGGCGCAAGTTCCCACCCCTGAGAATGCGCCTTTCACCTACTCCTTTTAGGAGACGGTTGCCACCCAGTCCTTCGGGTGGACTTTTGCTTAGCTTCCGATACCTCTGGACCTCGAGACACCCAAATCCTGACCCGTCTCTATTCTTGTCCTTAGTCATCACTCAGCTAAGTTGCTCAGTCCCTCGGACCAAGACTCCGTTCCCAAATCCTAGGTCTAGGACTTAGGTGACCAACCCTCGGCCAGGTTTTCGTGCCCAATTCCCCGAACTAGGTCTTCGGTGCCCAACCCTTGGCCAGGTCTTCTTGCCCAGTCCCCGACCAAGACTTAGTGCCCACCTTCCGAGCAGGTCTTCGGTGCCCAGCCCTTGCCAGGACTTAGTGCCCAGCTTCACTCACCAGGTCTTAGTGCCCAGTTTCACTCACCAGGTCTTAGTGCCTAGGTTAACTAGGACTTTTCTTCACTTTGGTTACTCCTCTCTTAACTCACCCTCCCTTGTTCTTTGTATCACTGACTTAAGTGTATTGTCAAACATTAAAACACTTGGAGGAGGACATCCTTGATGCAACTTGCACCAACAGAGTCTTGTAGGAGAGTTGACCTTCTTTTTAGGTCTTCAAGTTAAGCAAACTAATGAAGGTACACATGTTTTTCAAACCAAATATGCTAAGGAGATGTTAAAGAAATTTGGTTTAGAAAATGCTAAGGTAGCATCTACACCCATAGGATCCAATGTGAAAATGGATAGTAACCTTGAAGGGAAAATGGTAGACTCTAAACAATACAGAAGCATGATTGGTTGCCTCCTATACCTAACCACTAGTAGACCCGACATACTTTTTGTGGTAGGTATGTGTGCTAGGTACCAATCTTGTGCTAAAGAGTCCCATTTGGTTGTAGTTAAGAGGATCCTAAGATATGTGAAAGGTACCCTAAATGTCGGACTTTGGTATCCTAGAACTCCTAGTGTTGATCTAATTGGATACACAGACTCGGACTATGCGGGTTGTATGCTAGATAGGAAGAGTACAAGTGGAGGGTGTCAATTCCTTGCATCTTCCTTAGTTAGTTGGAGTAGTAGGAAACAACCATGCGTTGCCCTATCAACAACGGAGGTGGAATATGTGGCAATGGGTGGGTGTGTTTCCCAACTCCTTTGGATCATGCACACCTTGGAGGATTATGAGTTACATTACACCAAGGTCAAAGTCTTGTGTGATAATGTAAGTACAATCAACTTAACTAAAAATCTGGTTCACCATTCTAGGACAAAACACATTGAAGTGAAACATCACTTCATTAGAGACCATGTGGCAAGAGGAGACATAGAACTACACTATGTTGAATCAAAGTTAAACCTAGCCTACATCTTTACCAAGCCTCTTCCCGAATCGGAGTTTACATCCTTAAGAAGAGGCCTTGGAATGTGTTTTGTGGAAGTATAGGAGGAACTTGGCGATATTAGATTTGAAAAAGGGTGCTTGATCCATTAGGGTGATACATTTGGCTCACTTGTGCTTGTGGCACATTGTTGAACCATTAGAAGTATCAAAATATGAAAACTAGACCAACTATGGGGAAGATAAGTGTTTAATCAATGGACACTTTGTCCAAAGATCATAGTTGGACATTTTAAACCTTTGAAAACCATTTTTTGTTTTATATACTTTGCCATGCTTTTAAAAGTCATATGATTGCAAAATTGGATTCAAAGTTTGATACAAAATGTAGTGGTTTTCAAAACTTTTAGATTTTTATCAAAAGTCATGCATGTTTGAAATTTTATATGGACTAATATTTTTCCCTGATAGAGTATAACATTTCAAACATGTATACAAAATTTTATAATTTTTGAAATTTTCTGGGAGTTTCTGAAATTCGACAAAAAAGCTAAAAATTCAGACTGATGGCGTATCAGTCGACTGCCCCATGGGCAGTCGACTGGCACGACCAGTTTCAACCTCTGTGAGAAATTTCAGAAATCCAACTTTCTCTCATTTGATGCCATAGGGTTGGGTTGCTTGAGGCAATCTTTTTGTGGTGTCAAAGGGGGAGAATGGGTGGTTTAAGTTAGAATTTTAACTTGAAATGGATGGTTTAAGGTTTTCTTTCTCACTTAGACCTTGAATGACTAAAAATGGGGAGAAGACATGGATTAAGGGGGAGGTACCTCTTAGGTTCTGATATGTCTTATATTTTTAATTTTGTTGTTGTTAAGTGGAAACTTAACTTTGATTATGATTAGAATTGAAAATGGGGAGAAGACATAGATTAAGGGCGAGGTTACCTCTTAGGGTCACTATGTCTTATATTTTTCAATTGCTATCTTTTGCTATTGTTATTGTAGCTGTTATTTATCTCTAACTTAAACATATTGCCACACATCAAAAAGGGGGAGATTGTTGAGGCAATCGGCCCTTAAATGATTGGAAGATCATGGTTTTGATATGTGTGGTTGAATATATTTAAGGTTAGAATGTTATGTTGTATTTGATGTGTGTGATTGAGTTTGCAGGACTTGGAGAATCACACTTGTTGGACATATCCGAGGGACGAGAGCCGAGGGAGGAGAGCTCCAAAGGCAAGCCAGGAAGTAGACTTCAAGGGCACACGTGAAGGGTGGCATAGAGGCAAGCCAAGGGAAGGCTTGCGTGCGCATCCGAGGGACGATAGCCAGAGGAAGAGGACTTCAAGAGGCAATCCAAGGGAGCAGACCTGAAGGCATACGTGAAGGAGAAGGTCCAGAGTGGCTGGAGCTGAGCTGTGAGGCAGGGTAGTCGACTGGCCCTGGGGCAGTCGACTGCCAAAACCCACAGAAAGTTTTTGGCATCGGACCAGTCGACTGCCCATGGTATACCCCGAAAACTAGCCGTTGGCTAGCAATTAATGCTAGACCAGTGGACTGCCCTTGGGGCAGTCGACTAGTACGGGGCTGGACAGACTGCAAGTTTGTCCTGTTCACCTATAAAAGGAGCACCTTTTTGCATGTGGACGGTACGGTTCCGTACAGAGTCGAAGTGTTGTTCGTCTGAAGAGTGTTTTCCACTTCCTCTCTTATATTCTACTGTATTCTAAAAAGAGGAAGATCGACTGTAAATGTTTCTCCACCTTAAGGAGAGTTTTCAATAGTGAAAAGTGGTGCTCGCGGCGTGGATCCTTGGACTAGTCACCCATCTGGGTGGATACCAAGTAAACGATAAGTGTTAGCATTGTAATTATTTTCATTTGCATATTATTTCTGCTGCGCTAACAAATTTGTAGAGATCCAATCCGAAAGAGTGCTATTCACCCCCCCCCTCTAGCATGCCATAAACGATCCTTCACTGGATGGAGGACCTATGTCGCCAGTATCAACCTCAATTTTAACTTATCAGCCTTCACTGCATTCCTTGATTGTCGACGATATGAGAAGGACTTTCCTCTCTATCCCTATCTTCCAGATCCTCTACCGATTCCCTTTGATGGAGTCACTCCTAACTCTATCCATGAGTACTTTTTTGGTCATCCCAGGTCAAGGGATCTCGGAGAGGATGCTAGTGATTTCCTCACATTTGCTGCCCTCAGGCTTTCCCCCGTTGATTATGTCTTGTTTAAGATTATCACTAACTTGTTGGTGCAAGTTGCATCAATGATATTCCTCTTTAACTGTTTTAATGTTTGACAATACACTTAAGTCAGTGATACAATGAATAGACAAAGGGGAGCAAAAGTGAAGTAACCAAAGCTGAGGAAAAGTCCTAGTTAATCTAGGCATCGAAACCCTAAGTCCCAGCGAAGGGCTGTTGGGCACCTAGCGAAGGGCTGCTAGGCACCTAGCGAAGGGCTGCTAGGTATCGTAACCCCAAGACCTAACGAAGGGCTGTTAGGCACCTAGCGAAGGGCTGCTAGGTATCGTAATCCCAAGACCTAGCGAAGAGCTGCTAGGCACTTAGCGAAGGGCTGCTAGGCATAGAAGACCTAGCGAAGGGCTGCTAGGCACCTAGCGAAGGGATGCTAGGCATAGAAGACCTAGCGAAGGGCTGCTAGGCGCCTAGCGAAGGGCTTCTAGGCATAAAAGACCTAGCGAAGGGCTGCTAGGCACCTGGCGAAGGACTGCTAGGTAATGAAGACCTGGCGAAGGACTGCTAGGCACCTGGCGAAGGGTTGCTGGGGAATGAAGTCTTGGTCCGAGGGACTAAGCAACTTAGCTGAGCGATGACTAAGGACAGGAGTAGAGACGGGTCAGGGTCTGGGCGTCTCGAGGTCCGGGAGTATCGGAAGCTAAGTAAAAGTCCACCCGAAGGACTGGGTGGCAACCGTCTCCTGAAAGGAGTAGGTGAAGGGCGAGTTCTCGGGGATAGGAACTCGTGCCGGTTCAACCTAGGGTTTCGTGCAAATCCGAAGTCCGAACCAAGTCCTTAAGCTTAATATGCATATATGCTTTGTGTTTGAGTATCTTGCAGGTAACAAGAACCGGAGACAAAGCAAGCAGAAGAACCAGCCTTGCAGTGTTAATGCAGGGTGCCCCAGTGTTGGGGGCGCCCTCATGCACCAGGGCGCCCTCATGCACCAGGGCGCCCTCATGCACCAGGGCACCCTGGTCAACACGGTTTCGCTGTTGCGAGTCTGGAGCACAGGATAAGCGCTCACGGGGGCGCCCTAAGCGTCCAGGGCGCCCTGGTCAAAGTCTTATCACCTACAACGAAGTAGGCGCAAGGATAAGAGTTGACCGAGTCTTCCGGGGCGCCCCCAGCGTCCAGGGCGCCCCCAGGAGGCCTATATAAGGGGCTTCGACCCCTCTGCTTCAGACAGAACTTCCAAGAGCGATCCCAAGCTTTCTGACCGACGACAACACGCTAGAAATGAGGCTCTACGACTGGGAGGCTCCAGGAGGAGGTGCGCGGCACTTCGGAGGTCCAGATCGGCCGAGCTTCAGTCTTTTTCTCGTTGGTTTGCTTTTTAATTACTGTACTTAAATTTCTATATTATTGCTTGTAATTCTGCACTGTAAGTCGGGTTTCTCCGCCTCCGGAAAGTCCGGAAAGGAGACCAATAGTGGACGGGCGTTCCCGTGCATAGGCCTTGGATGTACTGACCCTGGGGGGTCGGGAACCATGTAAAAATCCTCCGTGTCACTGTCTTGTTTTTCGTTCTATTTATTTTCCGCTGCGCTACTAATATTCTAAGTCTAGAACGAACGAGTTTTCCACGAGGTTTCCGCGAAAGGTTTTCACGATCGATATTCACCCCCCCCCCTCTATCGACGGCACCGGTCCTACAATTGGTATCAGAGCCGAGCCGCTCTTCACCGGACTAACCGCCGACGGAGCAACGACGCCAGAGTTGAGGGGGAGCCCAGGGGTGAATCAGGTACATTTTTTTTAATGTCTAATTTTAAATTGCATATTATTTGTTTCACGTGCAGGGAGAGAGGGCACTACAAAAATCAGTGCCCTACTCGTAAGATTCGGTCTACATCACCGGCGGCACAGGGGGTACCAGCGCCAGAAGTCCGGAAAAACAAAAATCACATCAGATGTTTCAAATGCCAGAAATACGGGCACTACAAAAATAAGTGTCCGGCGAAGGTACGTAAGATTTACATTCCAAAAGTCTTACAATTTCCTGCACTGTCTTTAGATAATTCAGTTAATTTTTCTGAAAAATTAAATTTACTGCATTGTAGATTAAATATTTTGCATGAAAAATTAGAAAATACGGATATGATTAAAATATCCAAAATTAACTATTTAATTATTAATACCAATTCAATAATTGCTAAAATTAATTCTGATATTAAATCTAAAATAAACTCTGATAATTCTACAGATAATGATACAATTAATTCTAGTTTTAAATCTGAAATTAATCCCGAATTCGAATTCGAAAATCCTAAGGATAAATTCGAATTCAAATTTGAAAATCCTAAGGATAAATCTGAATTCAAAAATCTTAAGGATAATTCTAAATCTGAAAATTCTTTAGATAATTACAGATTCAAATTTGAAAATCCATTGTACAAATCTGAATCTGAATCTGAAAATCTTAAAGATAATCCAGAAATTAATTCTAAGGATAATCTAGAGATTAATTCTGAATGTCTGGAAAATATTGAAAATATATCTGAGGATAATTCCAAGGATAATGAAGATAATTTTCTTCTAGATAATAATTTAATTATAGATAATATTGAAAATTATTACAAAACATTAATTAGTGGCCCAATTTACTCCACTTACTGTGAGAATATTGAAAAATCTAATCTTGAGGAGGAGATAGAATTTTCTAAGATAAAGGTCATAATCAATAAAAATTACAAAAATTCAAATAAATCAAAATTATTAGAAAAACTTGAAAAGAAAGATAAAGATGAAGAAGAAATTTTTGAAATAATGAAAATGATGAATTTAAACCCACAATTATTAATTAATCATTATAACCTTAAAAAATTCAGATTAAATTAAATTAAATCCTAATTCGAATTCAAATTAAATTAAATTAAATCCTAATTCGAAATTAAATTAATTTCAAATTAAATCTTAATTAATTTCAAATTAAATCTAAATTAATTTCAAATTAAATCTTAATTAAATTCAAATTAAATCTTAATTAAATTCAAATTAAATCTTAATTAATTTAAAATTAAATCTTAATTAATTTCAAATTAAATCTTAATTAAATTCAAATTAAATCTTAATTAAATTCAAATAAATCTTAATTAATTTCAAATTAAATCTTAATTAAATTCAAATTAAATCTTAATTAAATTCAAATTAAATTAAATTAAAATTCAAATTAAATCTTAATTAAATCCTAATTAAATTCAAATGAAATCTTAATTAAATCCTAATTAAAATTCAAATTAAATCTAATTAAATTCTTATTAAATTCAAATTAAATCTTAATTAAATCCTAATTAAAATTCAAATTAAATCTTAATTAAATCCTAATTAAATTCAAATTAAATCTTAATTAAATCCTAATTAAAATTCAAATTAAAACTTAATTAAATCCTAATTAAATTCAAATTAAATCTTAATTAAATCCTAATTAAAATTCAAATTAATCCTAATTAAATTCTAATTAAATCTTAATTAAATCCTAATTAAAGTCAAATTAAATCTTAATTAAATCCTAATTAAATTCAAACTAAATCTTAATTAATTCTTAATAATTTAAATAAATTCAAATTAATTAATTCTTAATTATTCAAATTCTTAATAATTCAAATTCAAATTAATTAATTAAATCTTAAATAATCAATTTAATTCAAATTAATTAATTAAATATTAAATAATTCAAATTAATTCAAATTAATTAATTAATTATTAATAATTTAAATAATTCAAATTAATTAATTCTTAATAATTCAAATTCAAATTAATTAATTCTTAATAATTCTAGTTTAATTCAATTAAATTCGAATTAATTCAAATAATTTAAGTAAAATTCAATTAAATTCAAATTAATTCAAATAAACTTAATTAATTCAATTTACTCCAATTAAAATTTGACTTTAAATTCAAACATCAATTAATTCTCAATTAAATCCAATTAAAACATAAATAACATAAACTCGAACTAAAACTAAAACCTTACCCAAACCGCAACAATTAAAATTAATAAAATTAAATATGTCAAAGTGGGTTGACATATTCGCCGGTTCACACGACATGTATCAAATCGAGAATTTGATACATTTTAGAAACTTAAATAAAATTATCTGACTTGTTTGACTCATGCACAATTGCCATGACATGCATTTGCTATTCTTTTAAAATATATGACATGTCATGCATATTTAAATTTTATGCATATATTAGAACGGCTATAGGAAAAAGAATAATTGAAACTTGATCAACCTAGTATTGGGTGGCGGTGAGATGATAGTACGTTAGGGAAGCCAATTCTAATAAGATCAAGTTCACTTGGTCTCTTTAGACTGGTGAAACTAGCCGAAGCTACCGATCCAAAACCCAAACTAGTTAGACCAGAACTTTTTCAAAGATTAATTTTGAAAATGAAACTTCATTAAACGGCTTTGTCAAGGAAAGGGTGGATGATCCCATAAGGCTACGGCCAAAGAAGGCCTAGTGCCTCGCCAAGACCTGGAAGCCAATTTTTGAATTTCAAATTCAAATTATTCTTTGTTAAATTCAAATCTAACACAAGCTTCAATTAATTCTTAGAGTTAATAAATTAAGAAAAATAAATCAAGCATCTCACAATACACCTATAAGGCAACTATGCATGTTGTATTGATACATCTAAAATGGGTGAGATGTTAAGGACTAATGAATTGAAAAATATTTTTCAAAATTGTTTTTCAAAATTATTAGAATATTTTCATAAAAATATATTTTTAAAATAGTGCTTCAACATAATAATGTTTTTATGGAATTCATACTTGTCTGTTTGATTATATATATTAGACATTTTCCAAAAATATATCTTTTCAAAAATTTGTTTGACTCACTCAATTAGACACAAGCCTCTTAGGACAACACTAAAGTTCCTTAAGACACTTAGATAGAGTCAAACAGTATCAGGTACAGGGGGAGTACTTTTCATTTTTTTAAAAAATTTGCACTTTAAAAAAAATACTATTATTTGAAAATACCTTTCGAAAACTGAGCTTTAAAACGTTATCACTTGTGTTTTTCGAAAAAGGTTTATGTTGTAAAATTTATCTGTCTTGTTTGATTTTTGTTAAACCCTAAAGACACAGAGGAAGGTCCACTTCATAATCTACATGGACTCCTAGGATGTGTCAACTTTAGGGGGAGTATAAATCAAACTTCTTAAACAATTCTGTTTAATTAATTGTTTTGAAATTATTAAATAATTTACTTAATTTGAATCAACCCTTAAGACTTAGAGGAAGAGTACTTGTGGTCAACAAGCTTCCCAGGACTAGGTCAAGTTTAGGGGGAGATCAAATTAAAAGAATTATTGAATATTTCAAATGTTTTCATGCGCGGTATTTTCAAATCCTGTTGAAAACATAAGTATTCTCTCAAAATAGTATCAATTTTCAAAAAAAACTATTATTTTCAAAAATTCATCTGGTTTTTTTAAAATAATATCTTGAGTTTGGAAAATCTTCCATGATACTTAGGAAAATGACCTTGTAGTCAACAAGGTTTCCTATGATTGTATCAGACTGGAAGATAAACCAAATCAAGTATTATCACTTTAGAATCTTTACATTTTTCAAAATTAACTTACATTCTGTGACTTATGAAATTTTTTTATAATGTTTACTTGGGTTGGAAAACTTCCAGGACACTTAGGAAATGTCCTTGTAGTTAACAAGGTTTCCCAGGATGGTGTCAGACTGAAAAATAATCCAAGTGAAGTCAAATATTATGTTTTCAAAAGTACTTAATTAAAAAAAATATTTTTCAAAAGTACCTACTCTTTTCAAAAAACTCAATACATTTTTCAAAGGTACTTATATTTTTCCAAAATTACTTATTATTTTTCTAAATATCATCTTTCAAAACTGCTGAATCTATTATTTTTCAAAAGTAGTTGCATGCCTCAAAGATCATCTTTTAAAATATTTGGCATTCTCTCAAACATATTGTC
Source organism: Boesenbergia rotunda (assembly GCA_024364735.1). Taxonomy (NCBI): domain Eukaryota; kingdom Viridiplantae; phylum Streptophyta; class Magnoliopsida; order Zingiberales; family Zingiberaceae; genus Boesenbergia; species Boesenbergia rotunda. Next base: position 164,330 of record JAGFNQ010000984.1, on the reverse strand, counting down.
TAAGTTGTCTAAGTTCAAAATACTTAAGTATTAGTTTTATGCTATGCCTTCAAAATTTTATACTAAGTAGATTCAAAAATACTCTCATTGTTGGTGCAAGTAGTTTTTTTGATGTATGACAAAGGGGGAGAAATGCTTAAGTTAGAAATTTCTTGGATTCTTACCAAAGGACCATTTGATCAAAATGTTTTTCAAAACTAAGGTCATGTCTTAGTTTGATCAAGGTAAGTGCTTAAGTTAGAAATTTCTTGGATTCTTACCAAAGGACCATTTGATCAAAATGTTTTTCAAAACTAAGGTCATGTCTTAGTTTGATCCCAAAGATGGTAAGTTAGCCCCTTAAACCAATCTAACTTAAGTTATTGTCAAACATCAAAAAGGGGAGATTGTTGGTGCAAGTTGCATCAATGATATTCCTCTTTAAGTGTTTTAATGTTTGATAATACACTTAAGTCAGTGATACAATGAATAGACAAAGGGGAGCAAAAGTGAAGTAACCAAAGCTGAGGAAAAGTCCTAGTTAATCTAGGCATCGAAACCCTAAGTCCCAGCGAAGGGCTGTTGGGCACCTAGCGAAGGGCTGCTAGGCACCTAGCGAAGGGATGCTAGGTATCGTAACCCCAAGACTTAACGAAGGGCTGTTAGGCACCTAGCGAAGGGCTGCTAGGTATCGTAATCCCAAGACCTAGCGAAGGGCTGCTAGGCACCTAGCAAAGGGCTGCTAGGCATAGAAGACCTAGCGAAGGGCTGCTAGGCACCTAGCAAAGGGATGCTAGGCATAGAAGACCTAGCGAAGGGCTGCTAGGCACCTAGCGAAGGGCTGCTAGGCACCTGGCGAAGGACTGCTAGGTAATGAAGACCTGGCGAAGGACTGCTAGGCACCTGGCGAAGGGTTGCTGGGGAATGAAGTCTTGGTCCGAGGGACTAAGAAACTTAGCTGAGCGATGACTAAGGACAGGAGTAGAGACGGGTCAGGGTCTGGGCGTCTCGAGGTCTGGGAGTATCGGAAGCTAAGTAAAAGTCCACCCGAAGGACTGGATGGCAACCGTCTCCTGAAAGGAGTAGGTGAAGGGCGAGTTCTCGGGGATAGGAACTCGTGCCGGTTCGACCTAGGGTTTCGTGCAAATCCGAAGTCCGAACCAAGTCAAGAACCAGAGACAAAGCAAGCAGAAGAACCAGCCTTGCAGTGTTAATGCAGGGTGCCCCAGTGTTGGGGGCGCCCTCATGCACCAGGGCGCCCTCATGCACCAGGGCGCCCTCATGCACCAGGGCGCCCTGGTCAACACAGTTTCACTGCTGCGAGTCTGGAGCACAGGATAAGCGCTCACGGGGGCGCCCTAAGCGTCCGGGGTGCCCTGGTCAAAGTCTTATCACCTACAACGAAGTAGGCGCAAGGATAAGAGTTGACCGAGTCTTCCGGGGCGCCCCCAGCGTCCAGGGCGCCCCCAGGAGGCCTATATAAGGGGCTTCGACCCCTCTGCTTCAGACAGAACTTCCAAGAGCGATCACAAGCTTTCTGACCGACGACAACACGCTAGAAACGAGGCTCTACGACCGGGAGGCTCCAGGAGGAGGTGCGCGGCACTTCGGAGGTCCAGATCGGCCGAGCTTCAGTCTTTTTCTCGTTGGTTTGCTTTTTAATTACTGTACTTAAATTTCTATATTATTCCTTGTAATTCTGCACTGTAAGTCGGGTTTCTCCGCCTCCGGAAAGTCCGGAAAGGAGACCAATAGTGGACGGGCGTTCCCGTGCATAGGCCTTGAATGTACTGACCCTGGGGGGTCGGGAACCAAGTAAAAATCCGCTGTGTCACTGTCTTGTTTTTCATTCTATTTATTTTCCGCTGCGCTACTAATATTCTAAGTCTAGAACGAACGAGTTTTCCACGAGGTTTCCGCGAAAGCTTTTCACGATCGATATTCACCCCCCTCTATCGACGGCACCGGTCCTACATAACGGTCTCATCCCTACTACTTCAAAGCACTTAGATGAAATTCACTCATTTCACTGCTTGATGCTGTACGGGATGCATCAGCGGTTAGACTTTGACATTGTGCCCACCATCTTCTTCTCCATTATCACCTACAGTCAGACGGTTTACATGCCATTTGGCCATATCATTACCGCTTGGCTTCATTCGGTCGGTATTGACATATCACAGGGCAGGATCATGTCGATGGTTCGGCAGGATTGCCGACTTGACTGACGTACATTGGCTCAGTCTGGCATCGTTGTCGGACCACAGGAGCTGAGGTGGAAGGATAGGAGAGGTGTAGGGGAGTTACCGAGAGCAGCCCATGATCAGATGCATCAGGAGCCGCCCACTGCTACAGAGGGCTACTATGAGTCGGATCCTGACCTTTGCTGGTAGATTGCCGAGATGGAGCAGACGATCCAACATGGTCTGCATGTCTCAGAGCTCTGGAGACAGGAGGTCCGCTCTGAGTTTCAGGCTTTTGATTGCAGACTGTTGGCAATCGAGTCTGACGTTTCTGGGATTCGCTCCCGGCAGGAGACTTGGCACGAGGAGTGGCACAGTTGGGCAGCTGGGCATCTGTACCAGCCTTCATCCTCTGTAGCGGCGCCTTCCAGTAGCACTGCACCAGGGAGCGTTATATATATTGATGATACATCTGATGACGACCCTGCTGCGAATTGATTTGATCTTGGTTTCATGGTTTGTGATGACTGTTTTGACTTGATGATGATATGTCTATGCTCTGACTATCATGACTATATTTTTGATGCTGTGTTATGCATCTGATTTTATGACTGTTTCCTTGTATGCCTTGGCATATTATGCTTATTGCTAGATATCTTCATGTATGCCTTGCTATATTATGCATTGCTATGTTTATTATTACTCCATGTTCATATGATACATATGATTGTTTTGTCATGCTTTATATTTGTCATATGTTTTTCATATGCCTTCAAATTTTTCATACTCCTTGTTGATTTGGGATAACCCCTAGGATTGAGGGGGAGGTTTTATTTTTAAACTTAACGACCCCTCTAGACCCTTTTCGGTGTTTGACAAAGGAGAGTGTGTGGTTGGTTAAGTTTGGGTTAATTATTGTAGGGGGAGGATCCTGATTCCCCTATGAGTGTGAAATTTGCAACTATGGATTTCAAATCCCTAAACTTAAAATCGGGTTGTCAAACAATAAAAAGGGGGAGATTGTTGATGCAGTCTGACCCTGATTGTTGTTTTAGTGTTGACACCGATTTTAGTTTAGGTTGATGAGATGATTATGATTAAGTCCTGGTCGTGGACTAGGCATACCTAGTGGGACTAGGTTTGATGAAAGCCTGGCTTGGAGGGTCAGGTCCTGGCTTGGAGGGTCAGGTCCTAGCTTGGAGGGCTAGGTGGATGAAACCCTGGCTTGGAGGGCCAGGTCCTAGCTTGGAGGGCTAGATGGATGAAAACCTAACTTGGAGGGTTAGGTATGGAAAAGTCCTAGCTTGGAGGGCTAGGTGGACGAAATCCTAACTTGGAGGGTTAGGTGTGGAAAAGTCCTAGCTTGGAGGGTTAGGTGTGGAAATTCCTAACTCGGAGGGTTAGGTGATTGGAAATCCCGGTGAGTGAAGCCGGGTCCTGGTGAGTGAAGCCAGGTTGACTGAAGTCCTGGTGAGTGAAGCTGGGCATGGAGTCTTGGTCCGAGGGACTGAGCACGAGTCAGGGGAGGCTGGGAGCCAGTTCTCTTGACTTAGAGTGGGTTTGGCCTAGCCTGGATCGGTCTGGTGACCGATCAGGGAAGTTGGCACGGAGTTCCCTCGTGGATCAGTCTGGTGACCGATCCAGTGATGTCTGATCGGTCTGGTGACCGATCAGGGAACATACGATGACTTTGGCAAACCTACTGATCGGCTCCTGATCGGTCTGGTGACCAATCAGGGAGCATACAGTGAGTTTGGAAAACTTTTTGTGCGGCTCCTGATCGGTCTGGTGACCGATCAGGGTTACTATTCAGATCGTTCTGATGAACGATCAAATGTCGCGAGTTCCTCACTATGACCGATTAGGATGGAGCCTGATCGGTCTGAGCATGTCCTGATCGGTCTAGTGACCGATCAGGAGGTTTGGACTGCGAAGCTGGGAAATCACCCTGCAAAGGGGTGGATCGGTCTGGTGACTGATCCACGACTTGGGATCGGTCTAGTGATCGGTCCCAGAGAAGTCACGATTTCTGATTATGCGTTGGGGACCGATCAGGATGGAGCTTGATCGGTCCGAACCCAGCTTGATCGGTCTGGTAACCGATCAGGAGTCACTCTGATCAGTCCGGTGACCGATCAGTAGCTGCCAGCTTTAATTCAAAAACATTGTCCGAGCTATGATTATGTCTGTTTCTCTATTGATTCGCTACTGATCTCTGCTCCTATCTTCTGATTGTTGATACTCCATTGATTTTCTGAGCTAATGAGCTGCTAAGTGTGCAGGTGACTTAGAGATCATCCAAGGGAAGTCAAACGAAGGTTTTCGCTACAGCAGGTTTGTCCATTTGTTTCCGCAGGTTGTAACGTCCTCTGGCGCGAGCTGCAGCGGCTGAGGAGCTAATGACCTGGGGCTCAACTAGAGGGGTTTCAATGAGTCTAGAGGAGGTCAGGGGTAGCTGGCTGCTGCAGGTGAGCAGCTGGGAGCTGCTGTAGAGGAGTGTGTGACTTGGCGATGGAAGCAGGATAAGCCAAGGAGTGGAGAAGGAGCTGAAAAATTCTTGCGACATCTCTTGTTCTGCTCTTGCGACAACTCTGATCTGTTGAGCATCACTCTGAATCTTGAAGCAACCTGCTGTTACTTGAGCACTTGGGAAGAAGAAACAAGAAGCTTGGCGAGTCCATCAGCAAGAAGACACGAAGAAGGGAGTTCTTGCGTGAGATCTGTGCTGAGTGGAGCTCGGTGAGGAGTTTGCTTGTGTTCTTGAGGTTCTAAGTGCTCAGTAAGATTTCTTCTTGTGTTTCCTGTACTTAATACTTCATTCATCTTGAAACGCTGTGGAGAGGTTACTCCACCGAGAAGGAGGTTGCTTTCTATTCGGATTTTCCGGGGCTTGATATGCCGACGATCAAGGGATCGCCCACCTTAAGGGCACGCCAAGGAGTAGGAGCAAGTTATCCTCGAATCTTGTAAACGATCCTTGTTAGCGTTTTCGATTTGCTTTCCATTTCTGCAGTTCTTCTCTGTTTTGCATTTCTTCCGCTGTGCTACTAATCCGTGAAGTGCAGAAATCTCCAAAGAGAAAGCGATTTGTGGTGTCTGGCTATATTCACCCCCCTCTCTAGCCATCCAAGTTCCAACAACTAATTCCTACTACTCAACAAGTCCGAGGAAGTACTAGGAATGTGATTCTTGAAACCTGAGTCTCTGTTTTAGAAACTAGACTTAATGTATTAGAAATAGAACTTGCTAAACTTAAGCAAGACAACACCTCCATATCAAACGACAAACGAAAAAAGAATGTCCATAACTAAACCAAGCTCAGCACTAATATGGTTTTCATAAAAAAAAACCCAGTATTTGCAATACTGGACGAAATACTGATATAAGAGTTCGTTGTTTAATCAATATACATAGCCATGAATTTGCACTACATGTTTTGCTTGATAGTGGAGCTACATATGATGGTGCAAGCTGCATCGGTGATGTCCTCCTCGAGTGTTTCATTGTTTAACAATATGCTTAAGTTAGAGATATATTGAACAAGAGAATGGTAGTCAAGAAAACAGTATAAAAGTGAAGGAAAGTTCTAGTTAACCTAGGCAATAAGTTCTGGTTCGAAGAATTGGGCACTAAGTCCTAATCATGGATTGGGCACTAAGTCCTGGCCGCAGGCTAGGCACCAAAGACCTGACCGAGGGTTGGGCACGAAGTCCTGATTCGAGGAATTGGGCAATAAGTCCTGGTCGTGGATTGGGCACGAAGTCCTAGTGAGTGAAGCTGGGCAAATGTCCTAGTGAGTGAAGCTAGGCAATAAGTCTTGTTCGTGGACTGGGCACGAAGTCCTGGTCATAAGATTGGGCAAAAGTCCTGGTGAGTGAAGCTGGGCAAAAGTCCAACTGGATGGGTCGGGTGGCAACCTTCTCCTAAGAGGAGTAGGCGAAAGGCGGATTCCCTAGGATGGGAACATAGGCGTCAGTTCGACCTAGAGTTTCACGGGAAACCCAAAGACAAAACCAATCTTTAAGGCTAAGGATATATATTTGTTTGTCTTGTGTTTGTGTATTTTGCAGGTACCTAGAATTGGAGGCAAGGCAGGCAAACAAACATAAAAGAGGCTGAAACACAGCTTCTTGGGCGCCCCATTGATACAGGCGCCCCCAAGAAGTCAGGCGCCCCCATTAAGTCAGGCGCTTGAATGAATTAGGCGCCCCTTCAACATAGGTGCCCAATAAGGCAGGTTTTATCAGCTTCGAAAAGTTCGCAATTTGGATGGATTTTGGACCACAACTGAGGCGCCCTAGAGGCTCGAGGGCACCCGTTAAGAAGCTATATAAAGGGGTTCGACCCCTCAACTCAGAACAACAATTCCGAGATCATTCTAAGCTTTCTGAGCGAAAGAAAAGTGCTAGAGACGAAGCCCTGCGATCAAGAAGGCTCCAGGAGGAAGTGCGCGGCACTTCGGAGTTCCAGATCGGCTAGGATCGTCGATCCTTTGTTTGGTTTGATTTACTTTCTGCATTTAATTTCCTTAATATTTTTTATTGTAAATCGTGCACTGTAAGACGGGTTTCTCCGCCTCTGAAAAGTCCAAAAAGGAGACGATTAGCGGACAGACGTTTCCCGTGCTTAGGCCTTGGACGTACTAACCCTGGGGGGTTGGGAACCAAGTAAAATCCTGTGTGCACTCTGTCGATTGTTTTTTGTTCTGTCTATTTTTCTGCTGTGCTACTAACTCTGAATAGAACGAACGATCGAAAGTTTATGACACGCTTTTTGAAGAAATTTTTACAAGTCGATATTCACCCCCCTCTATCGACGGCACCGGTCCCCACAAGTGGTATCAGAGCCTGGTAGCTCTTCACCGGACTAACAACTGACGGAGCAAAGACGCTAGGAGTTGAGGGGGAGCCCAAGGGTGAATCAAGTATTTTTCTTAATTATGGTCAATTTCAAATTTCATATTACATGTTGCAAGTGCAGGGAGAGAGGATACTATAAAAACCAATGTCCTACTCGCAAGACTCGATCTACACCACCAGAGACAAAGGAGGTACCAGCGCCCGGAGTCCGGAGGGACAAGAGTCATATAAAGTGTTTCAAATGTCAAAGCACGGACACTACAAGAATCAGTGTCCGTCAAAGATACGAAAAGTTTATATTCGTAAAGATTTTCATATTCCTGCACTGTCTTATGATAATAACTTAGATAATTTTTCTGAAAAATTAGAATTATTGTATAGTCAAATTAACATTTTGCATAACCTATTACCAAATGTAGATAATATTAAAATATCAGATATCAACTCATTAAGTTTTAATATCAATGCAATGATTTTTAGAATTAATTCTAATAATTTTTTTGAAAATAATCCTGAAAATATTAAGGATAATTCTGAAAATAATCCTGAAAATATTGAGGATACTCTTGAAAATAATTCTGAAAATATTAAGGATAATTCTGAGAATAATCCTAAAAATATTAACGATAATTCTGAAAATAATTCTGTGAACGTTAAAAATGAACTTGAGGATATTCAAGATATTTCGAAGGATATCGAAGATATTTCTGAGGATAGTGAAGATAAAACTGTTTTTGATGATGATTTAATTATTAATTTCTTGGATAATCTTGAAGATAATTATAAAACATTAATTAGTAGCCCTAAAAACTACTCCACTTACTATGAAGATATAAAAAGATATAATTTTGATGATGAGGAGGAAAATAAATTTTTCAGAATCAGGCCTACAGTTAATAAAATCTACAAAAATTCAAACAAAGCAGAAGTGTTGGAAAAACTTAAAAAATTAAATGAAGAAGAATAGTAGATAAGTCAGATTTTTTTGAAATAATGAAAATGATGTAATTAAACCCACAACTATTAACTAACCCAGAAATTTTCAAACTTAAATCAAATTAAATCCTAATTAATTTTTACCTTAATTTAATCCTTAATTATTTCAACCTAAATTAAATCTTAAATAATTTTTACTTTAATCCTTAATTATTTCAACCTAAATTAAATCTTAAATAATTTTTACCTTAATCCTTAATTATTTCAACCTTAATTAAATATTATTAATTTTTACCTTAATTTAAATTATTTCAACCATAATTAAATCTTAATTAATTTTTACTCAATTTAATCCTTAATTAATTTAATTTTAATTAATCCTCAATTAATTTCGTTTCAATTAATCCTTAATTAATTTATTTTTAATTAATCCTTAATTAATTTAATTTTAATTAATCCTAAATAAATTTTACTTCAATTAATCCCTAATTAATTTAACTTCAATAAATTCCTAATTAATTTAACTTCAATTAAGTCTTAATTAATTTTACTCCAATTAATCCCTAATTTAACCTCAATGTTAACTCTAACTCATAAATAACTTAAACTCAAATTAAAATCTTAATTACTTAAACTCAAATTAAAATCTTAAATAACATAAACTCAAATTAAAATCTTAATAACTTAAACTCAAATTAAATAAAATCTTACCCAAACTACAACAATTAATTTAATAAAATATTATTAAATATTATTAATTTTTACCTAAATTTAAATTATTTCAACCATAATTAAATGTTAATTAATTTTTACTCTATTTAATCCTTAATTAATTTAATTAATCCTTAATTAATTTAATTAATCCTTAATTAATTTAATTTAATTAATCCTCAATTAATTTTGTTTCAATTAATCCTTAATTAATTTAATTTTAAATAATCCTTAATTAATTTAATTTTAATTAATCCTAAATTAATTTTACGTCAATTAATCCCTAATTAATTTAACTTCAATTAATTCCTAATTAATTTAACTTCAATTAAGTCTTAATTAATTTAACTCCAATTAATCCCTAATTTAACCTCAATGTTAACTCTAACTCATAAATAACTTAAACTCAAATTAAAATCTTAATTACTTAAACTCAAATTAAAATCTTAAATAACTTAAACTCAAATTAATATATTAATAACTTAAACTCAAATTAAATAAAATCTTACCCAAACTACAATAATTAATTTAATAAAATTAAATATGTCAAAGTGGGTTGGCATATTCGCGGGTTCATATGATATGTATCAAATCGGAAATTTGATACATTATTAGAAACTTAATTAAAATGCCTTGACTTGATTGAATCATGCATAAATGTCATGCTCATGCATTTGCTATTTTTTTAATATATATGTCATAACATTCATGTTTAAATTTCTGCATGATTTAGAACGGTTAGATAGGAAAAAGACTTACTTGAAACTTGAACAACATAGTATTAGGTGGAGGTGAGATGATAGTACGTTAGGAAAAAGCCCTTCTATTAGGTGGAGGTGAGATGTCAAAGTGGGTTGGCATAGTCTTATGCTAGGAAAGGATCCAAAAGCAAGGGCAAGGCAAAGGACATCATCTGCTACAACTGCCACCAAAAGGGACACATGAAGAATGAGTGCCCTCAACTAAAGAGAATAGATGAAAAGGTGGAGGAGAAGAAGAAAGGTGACAAGAAGAGGTCAAAGGGAAAGGAAAAGAGTGCCACAAACCTCAAGGCGACTTGGGATGATCCATTATCCTCGGAGGAAGAAGAGGAGCAAGTGTCTCACTTTGCTCTCATGGCAGTGGACCATTCTGAGTCATCAGATGATGAGAGAAGCTCAAGCAGTGATGAAAGCGGCTCATCTTCATAATCATCCGAGTCAGAAGCTTCAGTAAGTGAGGTATACAGCTTACCCTCCTCTACCTTAGTTAAAATTATTTCTAGTACCAATATGGATTTAGCTAAAGCTAGAAGTAAAATTAAGGACTTGAAAGATGAAATTGTCATGCTTAGAGTAGAGTCTACAAAGCTTAAGGAAGACTTGGATGCTTGTTCTCTTATATCACATAATACATGCTTTGAAATTGAAAATAAGGAACTAAGGAAAAAGGTAGAGGACCTCACAAAGGCACTTAGGAAATTTTAAGTGGGCTCTAGCAACTTAGATATGATAATTAACAGTCAAAGAGCCGTTTATAACAAGGCCGAATTAGGATATAGGCCAAAGACAAAGGAAGTGGCCTTTGTCTCACTCATGGGTAGGATTAGTGCATCTAGGAGACAAGGGATTAAGGGAAACATCAAGAAGGTGTGGGTACCTAAGAAATTTTTAAATGATGCTTGTGGATCAAAAATCTGGGTACCAAAAGAGTGTATTTTCCATGTTGTATAGGTGAAGGTGAAAGAGGCCTCAACCATGTGGATAGTAGATAGTGGGTGCTTAAGACATATGACCGGAGATGTGAGCAAGTTCACTACTATTAGCTACCTAAGAGAAGGGACGATCTCCTTTGGAAATAGTGGGAAACTGAAAATAATTGGTAGGGGCACCATTGAGGTATCTCCTACAATCTCTATCCATAAGGTACTTTTAATTAAAGACATGAAGTTTAATTTACTTAGTGTAAGTTAGCTATGTGATGCGGGCTATAGGGTTGAATTCCATACTAGGAAGTGCCTAATTAAACAAAATGAGTCTGATAATGTCATACTAGAAGGGTATAGAGAGGCTAACTTGTACTATCTTGATCTTGCTTATGCTTCTAACAATTTGCCTAAGTGTCTCATGTCTAAAGAAGAAGAAGGATGGTTGTGGCATCGGAGGCTTGGGCACGTCAACATGAGGAGCATTGCAATAGTGGCCAAGGAGGAGTTGGTAAAGGGGCTCCCTATGATCAAGTACGAGAAGACCAAATTGTGTGATGCATGCCAAGAGGGTAAGCAATCAAAATCATCACACAAAGGTAAAACCCTAACCACTACTACTTTACCTTTAGAGCTTTTACATATTGACTTGTTTGATTGTCATAGTACTCCCTCACTAGTAGGGAGTAAATATTGTTTAGTCATTGTAGACGATTTTTCTAGGTTTACATGGGTTTTCTTTATGAAACATAAGGATGATACCTTAGAAATTTTTATAGGGTACAGTAAAAGGGTAGAAAATGAAAAACATCTCAAAATTAACTGAATTAGGAGTGACAACGATGGGGAGTTCCAAAATTCAAGTTTCTCACAATTTAGTGTAGAAAATGGGTATAAGCATGAATTTTCATACCCAAGGACTCCTCAACAAAATGGGGTAGTTGAGAGGAGAAACAAAGCCCTACAAGAAGCTGTTAGGACTATGCTTAATGCATACTCCCTTCCTAGCTACTTTTGGGCCGAAGCGGTTAATACCGCTTGTTACATTCAAAATCGGGTTTCGGTATATAGGTTCCTAGGTAAAACACCCTTTGAGTTGTGGAATGGGAGAATTCCATAAGTCCACTACTTTAGGGTCTTTGGATGTAAGGTCTATATTCTAAATACTAAAGATAACCTAAAGAAGTTTGAGTCAAAAGTCGATGAAGGAATTCTAGTTGGTTATTCATCCACTAGTAGGGGTTATAGAGTTTACAACAAAAGGACAAAGGTGATTGAGGAGTCCTCTAATGTTGACTTTGATGAATCGACAAATACTTACCCTAGAAAAGCCTCAATTGATAAGGATATAGAGGAATGTCAACCCCTTGCCCAAAAAATCCAAGACCTACATTTGGAGGGCAATGATCAAGGGGGAGTAAGAAGTACCCTAGAGGATGAGGAACAAGTAGTCAATGAACCCACAACCTCTAGGCCCTTGAGACATCACCTAGATCACCCAATTGACAAAATAATGGGTGATGTCACTCAAGGAGTAAGGACTAGGTCCTATTTTAGAGACCAAACTAGTCAAATCGCCCTAATCTCTCAATTAGAACCTAAGTCTATTGATGAAGCATTGGGAGATGTAGATTGGGTCTTAGCAATGCAAGAAGAGCTAAATCAATTTGAAAGAAGTGAAGTTTCGAAATTGGTTCATAGGCCCAATGATTGCACCATTGTAACTACAAGATGGGTCTTTAGGAACAAACTAGATGACCAAGGCAAAATCACTAGGAACAAGGCTAGGGTGGTAGCTAGGGGGTTTAACCAAGTTGAGGGATTGGATTATGATGAGACCTATGCCCCCGTAGCTAGAATAGAATCCATTAGAATTCTACTAGCCTAGGCCGCTCACATGGGTTTCACACTTCACCAAATGGATGTGAAGTAGGCATTTCATAATGGGATCATTAAGGAAGATGTTTATGTAGAACAACCCCCCAGGTTTGAGGACCCTAATTATCCAAGACACATTTACAAATTGAGAAAAGCCTTATATGGATTGAAACAAGCTCCCCGGGCTTGGTATGAAATGTTAGTGATATGAGAGAAGTGTCCTAAGGCAATCGCCTTATGATTGTAATTATTTATTTTAATAAATGAATATTCACTATTTGAGTATACATGTTTGTGTATTTGATTGAGATCTTAAACTCATTTACTGAATGTCCGCAATACAATTCACAGCATGAGAGAATTTGTGATGAATTCACAACTAGTGATTATCTCTACATGTGCAATTGTGAAGTATTGAAATTGTCCCTAGTTGATGAATTGATAAATACGGGCACTATCAATTCTGTTGAGACTAGCATGGGTTATTCTCTAATCAGCTGATTCTCACTGGCTGGTAACATTGAGATGTTCGGAAATAAACATGAATGCTAGTTAAGGGAACTAGTTCATTGGAGTGACTGGCTGTAAAACTTCATATGGTAGTCTACATATAGATATGTCAATGAAGTTCTTACTGCAGCTTAAGTGCGATGTTCCTTTGACTTGCGGTGTTCAAGTCATCTTGGTCATGGAGACTTATAGTTTGACATCTTAAGCAAGCATCTCCAAGGAGGTGTGGACCCAAGATGATTGGGTATAAGTCGAAGTGCCCGAAGATGTTTGAACAGCCTATAAAGGATTCACCACTCCTTGCGAGGAGATGTATACCCGAGGCCTATCGTCGGATTGTTACTCGAAGCCTCTAGCCAGAGCATGACATGATCAGAGTATGAATCTCTTAAATACATGAGAGTAATTAGAATCCGTAGGACGAGAAAACGTTACTTGGGCTAGGTGTGACGTAGTCAGCCTAGTGGGGACTGACACACATAGACCATGTCCTGAACCAAGTGGGTATAAGATGGTGAAGGGAATGGGGCACGATTCATTATAGTTGCTAAAGGGTTTCAGAATTGTTTCTGAGGTCAACTGTTGATCTTTCGATTAATTGGGGATCATGATGTACTACTAGGTGTCACTCATGATCGTTCTATAATTGATTAATTATAGACGGCCAACATAAATCGAAAGCCTATTTAGTCACACACACTACGAATAATCCGAGGGATTTAAAACGAGTTGAAAATTAGATTTTCCAATCAAGAGAGATTAGGTTTGGTTGAGCCAAACGATAAGTCGAATCTGAATTTTTCAGAGACGCATCGGAAGCGTAAAATGGCTAAGTCTTTTGAAGACTTAATAGATGAATTAAATAAGTTTAATTCATTGGGGTGTGGCTTGGATGGGCCGGCCAAAGAGGACCTCCTTCCTCTTTGCTTGGCCGGCCACAACAAAGGGAGAGAACCAAGTTTTTGGATCAATTTATAAAATAAACCAAGTGTGGTTTGTTTTATAATAAACCAAGGTTTGGTTTATTTCTTCATGGAAATTAAAATGAACCATGGATTGGTTTATTTTATAAAATCAATCATGGATTGATTTACCATGATAAGGAAATTTATTCCATAGGAGAGAAGAGACTTGATTGATTTTTATCATGAATTAAAATATGATTTTAACCATGATATAAAATCAAACTTGGCATGATGGAATAAGTTATTCCATATTTGAGAGGCTTGATGGTTGAGAGGCTACTATATAAAAGACCCAAGGCAAGGCTTGAAAAATAATCGAAGAGATGAAGGCATAGGCTCTCTCCCTCTCTTTCTCTCCTTCTCTTCTCCCCTTCTTGCCGTGCGCCAACCATCCCCAAGAAGGAGCACCAGCCGGCCGCCCCTGCCCTTTCCCTGCCGACCACCACCTGCTGCCGGAGAAGGAAGCTCCGGCCATCTCTTGGCCGGAAGAAGGTGCTGCCGAAATTAGAGTTTGCCGCAAGGATCTTTTTGCCGCAAGCCTCTTCTTTTGCTTCGCCGAAATTTTGATTCCGGCCATCCTTTTGTGGTTAGTCTTCTGACTTCTCTCTTGGTTTTTCACGTCACGTTCTCGGAGAATCTAGTAGTTCTCGAGAACACGAAACTCGTGGCTTTGCGAAGTCATCCCGAAGATACTCGACGTGGACGCGAATAGAGGCGGAGCTTCCAAGGGACGCTTACGGTTGGATCTCGTCCCTTCCTTCGAGTTACGCGAGGTAATACGTAAATTAGTTTACGTTTCTACAAAATTTTAAATATATGATCATGTCTACACAAGATAAAATTGCATGTTTAGATGTGTGGTTAAATAATTTGAGAAATTATTTATGCTAAACCTTCCGCTGCACGTAATTAATTTTTAAAATTACGAACCCGCATCCATGTCAACATGCACCCGGTCCCAACATGAAAGGCTTTCTTCATTTCTAGTGTCTAAGGGGTTTAGTAGAGGAACAATTGACCCTATTTTGTTCCTAAAATCTAAGGATAAGGACATATTTGTTGCCCAAGTATATGTAGATGATATCATTTTTGGGTCAACAAATAATGACTTTTTACAAGAATTCATCAAATGTATGGAAGATGAATTTGAGATGAGTCTTGTAGGAGAGTTAACCTTCTTTTTAGGTCTTCAAGTTAAACAAACCAATGAAGGAACACATGTATTTCAAACTAAGTATGCTAGGGAAATGCTAAAGAAGTTTGGACTAGAAAATGCTAAGGTAGCATCTACCTCTATAGGAACGAATGTGAAAATGAATAGTGATAGTGAAGGGAAAATGGTAGACTCAAAACAATATCCGAGCATGATTGGTAGCTTATTGTACCTAACCGCTAGTAGACCCGATATACTTTTTGCGGTAGGTATGTGTGCAAGGTACCAATCATGTGCCAAAGAGTCCCATTTGGTTGTAGTAAAGAGGATCCTAAGGTATGTTAAAGGTACCCTCAACGTCGGGCTTTGGTATCCTAGAACCCCAAATGTTGATCTTATTGGATACACCGACTCGGACTATGCGGGGTGTAAACTAGATAGGAAAAGTACTAGTAGAGGATGTCAATTCCTTGGGTCTTCCCTAGTTTGTTGGAGTAGTAGGAAACAACCATGTGTTGCCCTATCAACAACGGAAGCCGAATATGTGGCAATGGGTGATTGTGTTTCCCAACTACTTTGGATCATGCACACCTTAGAGGATTATGAGTTACATTATTCCAAGTCAAAGTCTTGTGTGATAATGTAAGTACAATCAATCTAACTAAGAATCCGATTCACCATTCTAGAACAAAACACATTGAAGTGAAGCATCACTTCATTAGGGACCATGTGGCAAGGCGAGACATAGAATTACACTATGTTGAGTCAAAGTCAAACCTAGCCGACATTTTTACCAAGCCTCTTCCCGAATCGGAGTTTACATCCTTAAGAAGAGGGTTTGGAATGTGTTTTATAGAAGTCTAGGATGAACCTTGGAGAAATACAATAGGAAGGTGGTGCTTGATCCATTAAGATGATACAATTGATTCACTTGTGCTTGTGGCATAATGTTGGGTTATTAAAAGTATCAAAATATCAAAACTAGACCAACCATGGGGAAGGCAAGTGTTTAATCAATGGACACTTTGCCCAAAGATCATGGTTGGGCATTTTAAACATTTGAAAACCATTTCATGTCTTATATGTTTTGCCATGAGCTTAGAAGATCTATGAATGCAAAACTAGGTTGAAATATTGGCACAAACTTAGTGGTTTTCAACAATTTTGAACTTTGGTCAAAAGTCAAGCATGTTTGAAATTTTATATGGACTTATATTTTTCCTTGATAGAGTATATTATGTCAAACATGCCTGCAAATTTTTACAAATTTTGGGATTTTCTAGAATTTTTTGGGCGTTTCTAAAATTCGGCTCAGAAGCTGAAAAATGGCACTGACAGAGTATCAGTCGACTGCCCCTTGGGGCAGTCGACTGGCACGCCTGATTTTAGCTTCTGTGATTTTTTTTCAGAAATCGAACTCTCTCTCATTTGATGCCGTGGGCTTTGGTTGCTTGAGGCAATCGTTTTGATAGTGCCAAAGGGGGAGAATGGATGGTTTAAGTTAGATTCTTGACTTAAAATGGGTGGTTTAAGTTATTTGTTTAACTTAAATTTTGGAGTATGATTGAAAATTGGAAATGGATAAAGGCATAGGTTAAGGGGGAGGGTACCTCTTAGGTCTTACTATGCTTTATACTCTTAATTGCTGTTGCTTGTTGTTAAGTTAGGTTTGGAACATAACTTGGATTATGAGTAGAATTGAAAAAGGGAGAAGACATGAATTAAGGGGGAGGCTACCTCTTAGTTTTTTTGATATGTCTTATGTTTTTCAATTGCTACTGTTATTTACTTTGTTGACCGGTATTTTATCCCTAAACTTAAACATATTGCCACACATCAAAAAGGGGAGATTGTTGAGGCAATCGGCCCAAGAATGATCGGGAAGATCATGGTTTTGATGAGTGTGCCAATAAGTTTAAGGTTAGGGTGTTATATTGTATTTGATATGTATGATTGAGTTTGCAGGACCTGGGGAATCACACATGGAGAACATATCCGAGGGACGAGAGCCGAGGAGGAGAGTTCCAAGGGCAAGCCGGGAAGTGGACTTCAAGGGCACACGTGAAGGGTGGCATGGAGGCAAGCCAAGGGAAGGCTTGTGTGCGCATCCGAGGGACGATAGCCAGAGGAAAATGACTTCAAGGGGCGAGCCAAGGGAGCATACCTGAAGGCATACGTGAAGGAGAGTGTTTTGAGAGCTTGTAAGTGAGTTGAGAGGCAGGGCAGTCGACTGGCCAGAGGGCAGTCGACTGGCCAAACTCACAGAGAGTTTACAGCCTCGGACTAGTCGACTGCCCCTAGGGCAGTCGACTGGTGACCCCCCAAAACTAGCCATTGGGTGGCATTTATTGCTAGGCCAGTCGACTGCCCAAGGGGCAGTCGACTGATGCGGGTCTGGACAGCTTGCGAAGTTGTCCTGTTCTCTTATAAAAAGAGGGCTTTTCCGCACGTGAACGGTACGATTTTTTACTGTAACGAAGTGATGTTCGTGCATAGAGTCTTCAGACCTTCCTCTCTCTATTTATTGCATTCTATAAAGAGGAAGACAACGCCTTTGTAAATGTTTCTCCACCTGAAGGAGGCTTTTCATAGTGGAGGTGGAGTACTCGCGTGGATCCTTGGATTAGTCACCCATTTGGGTGGATACCAAGTAAAAATACTGTGAGTTAGCATTGTTGTTTTGTCTTTCGCATATTTTGTTTGTATTGTGCTAACAATTTTGTAGAGAAATTCGACAAAGTGCTATTCACACCCCCCTTTAGCAACGCTCTTCGATCTACCATCCCCTACATATTTACGGAACTTAATAAATACCCAACATGACCTAGACTCTCTAATCTCTCGATTAGAAAATCTAGAAATATCGGTGATAACCCTATAAAATATTGGAAATACGATAAAACATATTATCACTTAACAATAATCAATCCAGATCTTACTATAAAGACCCAAGACTTAAAATATACTAAATAGGAAATTGAAGAATGCATAATGCACATCAACCAATTATTAGCTCTCGGAGCCATTCAACGCTCGACCTCTAGACATAGAAGTTCAGCCTTCATTGTAAACAAAGGATCAGAACAAAAAAAAGGGACAATCTAGAATGGTGTTTAATTACAAATGACTAAACAATAATTGCCATGAAGATGGATATAAAATCCTTGACAAAGACCAACTACTTAACAACATTTAAGACTCTAAATGGTACTCAAAATTTGATATGAAATTAGGGTTCTGGCAAGTAAAGATGCATCCTGATTCTGTAGAATGAACTGTTTTTTCTTGTCCAGAAGGTCACTTTGAATGGTTAGTCATGTCATTTGGTCTAAAAGTAGCACCATAAATTTTTCAGAGAAAAATGGATACTATTTTTAGAAACCTATCTAATTGTACTTATGTTCATATTGATTATATTCTGGTGTTCTCCAAAACAAAGGAAGAATACTATGCACATTTATATATGATATTTAACTTATTTGAGACACATGGTTTAATAATCTCCTGAAGCAAAATGCAGCTAGCAGTTAAACATATAGACTTCCTTGGAGTTGAAATTGGACAAGGAACAATCTCCTTACAACCTCATATTACCTCAAAAATATTAGGTTTTCCCGACAAATTGGAAGACATAAAAACTCTAAGATCATTCTTAGGACTTCTCAACTATCCTAGATAATTCCTGAAAGGTATAAGAAAGATTAGTGAACCCTTATACAACAAGACCTCTTTAACGGGACAAAAATATTTTAATCAACAAGACCTAGACCTAGTTAGGCAGATTAAAGAAATGGTAAAAAAAATACTAGTTTTACGACTCCCCGTGGATACTGATTACTTAATTATAGAAACCAATGATAGTGAAACTGGATGGGGAGGAGTTCTTTATCGAAAACCATCTAAATATGACCCAAAAACATCCGAGATTATCTGTCGATATGCTTCTAGCCAATACAAAGAAAAATGTTGTTTTATTTCTCTTGACTATGAAATATTGGTAGTAATTTATTATTTAGATGCTTTCAAACTTTTTATCTGCAGCAAAAAAGAAATTACCATCCAAATAGATTATGAAGCTATAGTCAAGTACAACCAGCAGACAAAAGGATTAAGGAAAGGACTTAGTACATAAAGATGGTTAAAGTTTACACATACAATTGTTAGGATGTATACTAAAAGTCTTGCTTTTGGTTAAAGTACATCTACATTTTAAAAGAGAATCCCAAAATCACATGGTGCATATTTATATTAGTATATGCACAAAATGTCTCATACTTTGCATTGTAGATAACATGGAGCATGGTGACGCACAGAGATCATGTTATTAGTTCCTTGCAGAAGTATAAGAAAGAGGCTCATAACCGAGATGGAGTTGGACAAACCATCAGGATGATTGTAGTGTAATTAAGTGTGGTTTGTCTTAACCATAGAATTACACTAGTGCACTTTGTGTGCACTGAGTAGGACCAAAAGAGAGGTCATCCAATTTTGTACTGACTTCATAAATTGGATTAGACCTCGGTTTATATATTATGGAGTACGATCTCTAAATTTCGAAATAATAACGGGCACATGTATTTAATTATTATTATTTTGATTTACCAATAGGCGAGATCTATTCTGTTAGATTGATAGACCCGGTAAGTTGGGTAATAATATTATTTGCATGGTGTGTCATTGATTATTGATGGAATCCGTGTCCTGGTTAGTCAGGATGATGATGCCCCTTTGATGAGCTCATAAGGATCGTCATGTCAAATCTTGCAAGTGGATTGTGGTCCAACATGATGAAAAGGTTGAGTGGTACTAGTCAAGGGTCAAGAGGATAATTAATTAAAATTGTCAGTAATTTAAATTAATTATCGGGCATTCGATATCTTAAACATGGGGAGATGGGTGACTCATAATAGGTGGAGCCCATATGAAAATATGGGGGTTGGTGAGGAAGTTCAATGGGGATCTTTTAGTGGAATGAATCTCCATTAATGGATCGGATTTGGATCCATTAGTGGGCCAAGACCCAACTCCTCCTCATGGTCCCTACCTTAGCTCTATAAATACCCCATAGGAGTCATGAACCAAGGCTAATTAATCTACAATTAATCAAGAATTAATCCACACAAAACCCTAAACCTCTTCCCCATATTCTCTCTCCTAGGGCTATTCTTGCATCGGCGATAGAGGAGGAAGAAGGAGGAGAAGTCTTGGGTTTTCACCTCCATCAGCTCCTTCTCTTTGGCGTGGAGCCTCATCCAGGTCTAGGAGAGTTTGGCGAGAGGTAGAAGAAAGGGAGAAGCCCACCGACGACAGCCTTCTCTTGAGGTTTTGCGGCGCCGGCGGGAGGAGAGGAAATCCAACTCTTCTCTCCTTCTTCATCTCGGTTTCTTCTTCCTTCTTCATCATCACTTCTTCCCTTGCGTGTGCAAGCAAGGAGCAAGGGAGAGGGGTGGTCGGTGGTCGGAAAACAGGGTGGTTCTCTCCCAAGTTGGCACCGGCGGCATTGAAGGAGGTGGTTAGGGTTTCGGTGGGTTTTGGGGAAGAAGAAAGAGCTCATCTTAGATTCTTCTTCCATCTTCTTCATCTTCCTACTCCCCTATGCCTCAGCTCTCTTGTGGCCGAAGCTCATTGGGCAGCGGTGGTTGGCGACGGCGCAAGAAGGAGGAAAAGGGTGGCCGGCCGAAACCCTAGGCCAGGGTTTTGAGGAGGTGCTTGGAAGAAGATTGAAGAACGTGATTAATTGCAAGCCTTGGTGATTCCGTGTCTTGGTAGCCCACACGACGTCCAAGAGGGGAGGTCATATGGTAAAAGACTGCGAGGTAAAAGGCGAGGTATACCTCTTCTTTGGCTCCTCTCTAGTTTCTATTATTTCATTTGATTATATTATTATTGCACTGTGATTTTGATTAATTGTCATAGTTTAATTATGTGTTAATTAATATTGATAATTAATCATGTCATGGACCCCCATAATAAACATAAATATCGGTGATCCATTTGTCGTCTTTTCCGCGGTCTTTTGATTCGGAAAGTCACAAAGCCTTAACTTTGGTTTTGGCTAAGTTGTGACTTGAATTAATTGATACGACGATGAGACGGTCGTTTGGGAGACGGGTCTCTATTCAGATTAAATTTTTAATCCATAGACATAGAGAGGTCTCTCATGTTCGACCCCATGGTTGCTTAGGAAACCCGCCAAGTTATGCAAGGGAATTTCCCATCAACAATTATAAATAAAGGATTAACTATTCACTAGGAACATATTAAAGGAGGTAATAATTCCTTAGCCGACACACTTTTTAGACTTTTACATTAACTTCATGACTATGACAGACACATAAACAAAAGAAAGTAAAAACATTTGCAATGAGAACCATATGGTTTGACAACCAAGAACTGCAACAGTTTACTCGTTATGAGGAGTTCACTTTACAGCAAGAGACAAACTTGATCACATCCAAACTTACTTATTTGACAACATCTGGAATATTTCGACTATTCTAGCAAGTGCCAACTACAAGATAGCAATTATCAATGCTCTGGCGAATTACTTCCAGACAACAATACAAAGGTCAGTAGGAAAGAAGTTCTCTTGTTATGTGGTATTCTCCGGTACACAAGCAGGAGTATACCAAGACTGAGAAGAACTCACTATTTCTATACAAGAATGTGACCATCCTTCTATCAAAGGTTTCTATTCCCTGGAAGATGCCTTCAATGCAACAAGAACAGTCATTAGACCAAACTTCTTTGTTAGTTCATTGTTCAAAACTGGTGGAAAAGCACCCATAGAAATAGAAATAGAAGAATTAGACAAAACTTATGCTCAAGTTCTCTCAACCTTGCCACCCCCAAAGAATACAGAACCTGTTATCCATAGGCCAAAATATCTAACTTTGGGACAATTAAGAGCCAGATCAAAAGCTACTATAACACAAAGAAACTTAGAGGCAACGCTATTAGGACTTCTAAACACTATTCTAGAAGACATTTCTATCTACATAAGGTTGGTCGGAGGATCTACTTTTGAAGTCTTTGTTGAATTATGTGACGCTCTAAAACTTTTTCACCAGAATGTGCCAAAAGGAATGACAATCCAGTATAATGCTGAATTCAGTTCCAAATTGAAGTGTCAAAATAGGAACAAAGTTTACGAAACCTCAGAAAAATTTGACTTTCAATGCCAGCTCATATATTGTTTCCGAAGGGTCAATATCAACATTGATACTTATGAATCTCCAACCATCAAAGGAAGGTTAATTACGCCATTCCTTTTAATGGACTATGGGTTACTAACCAAGTTATGGGTCTATGACCCAGATTCTATTAGAAACTTCCAAAAGAAATTGGGATAAATTACTTCCTTAGTCTTTGAAGAAGAAGAAACATATGTTATTTGTACAATTAAAAGCTTTCCTCCAGAATGGGTATTTTAAAAATTGAGGTTGCTAGACATCTAATCAGAATAGATGTTGATGACCTTCCTAATATACAACCAGAGTTTGAAAACTATCCTTCTGATTTTGATACTGATTGGGATGCTTTTCCCTCTTTAATGAACTAACTTAAACATTGGAGAGCTTCTGTCCAAGGATCTAACTGAACTTGGGATAGTTAGAAGACCCTAATGAATATCTCTTAGCAGATGAGACATATACTGAAAAGATCTATTGGCCTAGGGACATGGGTATAAGGTTTTCCCCTTTTGACATCACAATGCAACACACAACTTTATTTCAACATTATTAGAAGAAAACAAAATGATGGGCTCGCAAAGCAAGAGCCACCTCCATCCTCTCCGCCAGAGAATACTGAGCGGCATTATCTCGAAATCAACTACACAATCAACTGGCCCAACCTAGCCAGTCAACCCAAACCAACCAGTCGACCAACCCAACAAGCTCAATTTCACAAAGCCCAAGGAAACAACACACCATCTCTAGACTCTACAGGTGAATAGAACCTAGAAAATATGATAGAATCCTGAGGGGCCCACCACCTCCTCACATTGACATTCACTCATGTCCACTTCCTCTCCAGCACCTCACTTTCTAGCACCATTCCATGTCCTCAAGATTCATTCTTATCCACTACCACCAGCTGCCTCTTCCTCTCCATCCTCCAGCTGTCTTTCTTCTCTACGAAGCAACACCTTTCTCTCCCTATATAAACCCTCTCATTCACCTTCAGTGAACACGGACCTCCACCACTCGCAAGATTCACTCAAGTTCCAGCCCTGGCATTTGTAAGTTTCTCCCTTTTCTCCCCTATTATATCCGTTAATGTCTGTTTATAGGTTTGTCATGTAACATATGCCAGTACTTTCTGCCTGTTAGTCTATTTATAGTGTGCTCATATGTCTGTTTATCTATGTATATGATGTTCTAAGCTAGTATATTGGTTTGTAATATATGCCCTTAATTAATGTGGAAGTAAGTTTATGTAAAATAAGTTCTTGTTAGGCCAATTACTATTTGTTTTTGTGAACCAGCCTTTCCTCTCCATACCTCAGTCTTTTTCCAAGTAACCACTTGATGAATAGTAACTGTAAAGATTTTACAGAACTCTGACTGGATAAAACTTGTGCGGGCTAAGAAAGGGCAAGTTGCCCATCCCTGAAAAAGCCAGGGCAATGGTCTTACTGTGAAGTCCACTACAGGTGAGGCTCACTGATAAGATGGAGAAAAAAAGTAGGGTAAAAAAAAGATCACAGTTCACAATTACTATTTAAAATTACTATTCACAATTACTATTTAAAATTATTATTCATAATTATTGTTTAAGATTACTATTTTGATCCAGTTCAAACTGAATAGTTGAAGTTGTTCTAAGTCTCTCATTACTTCCCTTTATTGTATGTCTAATCCTGTATTGACATATCTAAAAGTTAAAAGTCTATGGATGGTATAACAAAAGTTTAGTATATTGTTGCCTTGAGCTGCTATACGAGCTATTTCCTTTGAGAATTTTGCTTTGTAGGCTTCCCAGGCGGCTCTAGCTATGTCGCCTAAGTAATTTTCTAGTATATGAATCATGGCTTCACCTATTTCTATGTCTAGCTCATGGTTGGCTTGGTAATCTCTTCTAACAGAGACAATCCATTGTTCTAAATAGGTATCATACAACTGGGGATCATCACATTCAGCGATATTTAAAAGTATAGATTTTTTCCCAAAATAAGTAATCTTAGGTGGGCATCTTTTACCTATGGTTCTAAGTAATGGATTATTTTGGTATATGGAAGGATTGATGTCCTTGGTGGATGACCTTATCCATAATCGGTTGTTCGTATAGAACTTTCTAGATATTGTATTATAGGTGGTCTAGAAGTGGGAGATGTATTAGTAGAATCTGCTGAGTTTATAAGGTTTAACTCTTTACTTTGTTTCCTAGCAATTATATTACGATCTTCATCAAAATATAATTCCCAGTCATTCTCAAGTTTTTGTTATTTCTTTTCAAAGTCTTCAAGTTCGATTAATTTTTTAGGGGTCAGATAAGTTGTCATTTCTGAAGGCATATATAAAAATTCATCTAAGTTATCAAAAAAACCTATATTGTGGTTCTTGGTGTAACATAAAATTCATGTTACCTACTGAAGGTGTGTTTTGTTGACTAATGTTATAATTAATATCTTCTATATACATTAGGTTTAAATTATTTTCTTCTTCATTATTTTCATTCTGTGAAGTAGAAGGTTTATAGCTATTGAATCTTACAGTGAGGTCTCCATTCCTGTCTTTGTATATTATTGATTGTGTTGGTTGTAAAGTCTGAGATGGTATATCTAAGGTGATGATCCATTCTAATCTGCTAGGGTTCAGAAGAAAAATCCCTTGGTTTTAGGAAGTATATTCCTCTAGAAGTAAGAGTCTCAATGATATTATTAATTTGTACTCAAACTATTATTAATCTGCGTCATTGTTTTTCCTAGGAAAATGATATCAATTTATATATTATTTTTCTTAAAGTCTCTATAACTTTTTACCTTGATTATGATTTTAATATGGTTAACGAAGTTTTGAATTGTCATATTAAAATTATGAAAAATGTATATGATTCTTATGTTATTGTTCATATCGACTTCCGATGATTGCCTTTTCTTTGTCTATAAACCTAGAGTTATATAGGACCAGTAACACCTTGCCTCCGATGTTTTTTCTAGTCAAGCCTCTAAGGTCAAATATGATTAATTCTAAATAAATGTAATTATGTCGTCTGCAGAGAAGTACTAGTGTCGACTCTTTAGTCATAAGAGTTAGACCTTCTTCTCCATCCGGAAGGTGAAGTGCTTGTGTCCTATGGTGGCGAAATAGTGAAGTATTGAAAGAGAATCTTCCTTGGTTATATAATTTCTATGATTTAGTGTGTTGAGTTGCGTATTAGAAAAGAGAGCGAGATATCTCTCGATGTCTACTAATTCTTCTAATCTGTGATTAGAAATACTATTTCGTCTTCCCACTATGGTATTGTCTAGCCAAGAAGTTGTATTTGTTTCTGTTATTCTTTCATTTATTGTTTGAGACGGACCGGTAAAAGTCTCAGTTGTTGTTGAGGGTCGTATTAAATTCATTTTAAGTGAGGGGTGTAAAAGGAATAAGTTTTAGGTTATTTTCTGGGAATTATTTTTCTTGTAGATAACTTATTTAAGTCCTTTGCTAAACTATCTATACTCTCTTTCCACTCTATGGCTAGTGTTGTCTTTTGTATTTATTTTTCATCTTAGAGTACTTTATTTTCTAAAAGTGTGAGTCGATGGTGCAAAGAAGATAATAAAGCTACGATGATATTATTTTGTTGAATTAAAACTTGATCTGTTTGTCCAGTAATATCATGTTTACAATAGTCGATATCTTGATTCCTTGAAAAATATTTGGAAAATGCTAAGGCTTCTTCAAAATATGTATTTTCAAAATTTAGTTTGTTCATTTATATTTAATGTCTTCTAGTAGAGCATGTATATTCTTGAGGTCTTCTATTATCTTTGTTGTGATTATTTCTTTCAGATGTAATAGGACTGTTTGAGTTTCACGCTCTAATTGCTTGGTTGATAGTTCAAAGGGGTTATGTGTAGCGACACGACCCCTCTAGCCCCATCAGGCGGCTCTCTAGGTCGTGCCCTACGGTCTTCCCACTCCCGGCAGTGAGTTTTTGCCTTCTCCAGATTCGAACCTTAGATCTCCAGGACAAGTACTAAAGTTCTTTGAATCTGGCTACCAGATTCAAAGAACTTTAGTACTTGTCCTGGAGATCTAAGGTTCGAATCTGGAGAAGGCAAAAACTCACTGCCGGGAGTGGGAAGACCGTAGGGCACGACCTAGAGAGCCGCCTGATGGGGCTAGAGGAGTCGTGTCTCTACATAAAAAGGCGCCTTTTATGTAGCGACATGGCCCCTCTAGCCCCATCAGGCGGCTCTCTAGGTCATGCCCTACGGTCTTCCCACACCCGGCGGTGGATTTTTGCCTTCCCCAGATTTGAACCCTAGACCTCTGGGACAAGTACTAAAGTTCCTTGAATCTGGTAGCCAAGTGAGCACGAATAAATTGTCACGCCCCGAGACCATTGGAGTCGCTGATCCAATATAAAATCGGATAATATCTCCCCTGTCCGGCGGACAATTAATACATACATACAACACACGCAGTTTATAATTTGGCCTCAGGCCTCAAACAGATATATAATATATGGAAATGAAAATATCGCAATACCAAAATTCCGTAAAACTCATCTGAGCTGCCCCTAGGGCAGACGCGCAGCAAAACAACCACACATAGTCCAACAGAGGACTCAAAAATACAATACCGCGAGAATAAATCCAATACAAGTCCTCGGTAACAAAACGAATACAAAACATATACTATGCTATCAATAGAAAACCAAAACCAACGGAAGCTCCCATCCAAATGGAGTCGTGGGGACCCGGGACCGGCAACTGGGCTCCTCCGGCAAGCTATCAACCTGAAAACAAAAATATTACGACGGGTGGTGAGTCCAAGTGGACTCCGCGGGTATATAGAAAGATATGCATGGCTCAACAGAAATAGCTGAAATAGCTATACAGAAATAACAGGATACAGTCTCAACAGGAATATCAGAATATGCATAACTAAAAATAACAACTGACTGTACATACTAGTAATCAGTCTATTCATTCCATAAAAGACTCGTACCACACGAGCTAGTGCAGGGTCATCAAACCACACATAAGTATATCCTGTACGTGCATGTTAAACAAGTGCAGCAAATAAATGCAGCAATCACAATCAAAATGCACAATACATCATATGCACATGATACAATGACATGGTCACCCCCTAACACCAGTCTAGCCACCGAGACAGGCGATACTGTGTCGGCCGAGTGGGTAGAGCTGTAACACTGTACGCACCCTGCTATCACTGCTCCTGAGTGACCGAGTGGACAAGATGCTGGCGGAGGACTACCCTCCTACCCCATGTATATATGAGGGAGCATCGCTCTCATCTCCTCTAGTCTATGGAAGAGAAGGGATCTCTGCCTGCTACCATGCTCCGAAACCACTACCCCTGAGCGGTCGAGCGGAGCAGAACAGAGCAAATGCACACACCCAACGGTATCCACTAACCCATGAGTGGTCGTGTGTTCATATCATGTACCGGAAGACGATAAGCTCAATCACAAGGGAGTCTCGCTGATCGCCGGCATGCAACAGTACAGGTATGGTGCATGACTCCCACATATGCAACCCCTACCAAGTCATCATACATAACACAACCTATCATACACAGGTCGATCACAGGTATAATAACTTAACCATCATGCGTCTAAGTGCACATGCAAGTAATAACAGCAATCAAATCAATGTAGATATCAAATGGCATGCCATAATAACCCAATCAGTCCATATCTAGACACACGTGTAAGTATGACTAGACACAATCAATGCAACCATACAGTGGTCTGCTATTCTACATCTACATACTCATGTCATACCCATACTATACAGAATCAGATAGCAAATAAACGAAACTATATAGAAGGAAAATTTAGATCATATCCAAGGTCAAGTATAAGTATCATGCAGGATAACAAAACGGTAGCAGATAAAGTTCAATATCAGCCTACTGCATAAATAACAATATAGTCATGCATAAAGATAAAGCGGATCTATAGATACAAGCAAGAAGTACCCGCCTCCAAAAGTAGAAGTTCGTATCAAAGCTGGAAGAAACACCCGCCAATAATAAGCAGCAATAAATCCAAGTCAAGTCCCTGTATCAAGGGCATATTTAATTAGCTATTACACAGATATGGCAACTAACTAATTACTCCCTAAACTAATCTAGGGTTAACCTAATCATTTCCTTTTTCAGTTATTCTTATCCAATTAACTGATCGGTTCTTAATTAGCCCACGTAATTAAGATTTAGGTTTAGGTTTTACTTTAGGTTTAATCCTAAACTCCAATCCATCACGGCTAGGTTTAATATAGTACCAATTTCTATACTAAACCTGCCATTAGCTCTAATCTAATGTATCCCAAGGTTAGATCAGGATTCATCTCCTAATCTACAACCTCATCCCATGACATCTAGGTAACAAGGAAAAGGGCAACCTCTGATCTAATCATACACCCTAACCCACTGATCAAAAACTAAACAACATAGATCAGAATGGCAGTTACCACGGTTACACATCTACATGCTCCAATTGGACTAAATAGCTACAACCAAACTAAGCTATTGTATTTACAGATCCAAACTTATTCAAAACCTAGCATGGGGCGTTCCACATCACAGCTTTAAATCCCAATCCAATATTGAAATCAATTACAACAAATATCTTGTAATTACTCATATACCTTGGTTAATCCCTTATTCTCCTTCTCTGGTAGTGGACCTCAGCAAGGAATAGAGGCCGACAACAGCAGCTAATCGAATGGTGAGCTGCAAAACATGGATCATTCTCAATCAGTTTGTTACGATTCCAAACCCTAGTTGCATTACCATATCCAAAAATCAAATCCGATTGAAGAACCCGATTTATACAGCTTTCCTTACCTAGTAGGGTACCGAAGAGTTTCCCTGCACGAAATCTGGTGACACAACAACAAGGGAGGAGGAACAACCAATCTTAGGTACAGATTCGAGCCAACAACTCATGCAACCTCCAATTCGCCAGGACACTGAGGAAATACAATAGGTTAGAGCTCGACAAACTCCCAGACTTGGTGGCCACAAGCAACAAAGACACACCACGAATCACAGTCCAGCTATGTACTCACCCAAAACTTGGAGATGACCCTGAAGCTGTCGGCTCCAACGATGCTACCGGACTCCAAAGACTTGCCTGAATTTCCCCAAATATGAGATCCAACCGGCGCATTCCAGAGAAGAAGAGAAAAGAGAAATCGAATAGGGGTCGATTGTTGTCCCGCGCGGTACCCCAATAATCGGCCTATGGGGGGAGGTGGGTGTAACGGAGCTGGTCACCGATGTCGAGCGAGATGATAAGAAGAGAGGTGGTCCTGTAGAGGAGACGGCAACTGCGGTTTGATCGAGCAGCGAGGAGTAGAAGTGGCCGAAGACACCGAGCCCTAGCAGACCCCTTTTAAGCTGGTCTTTTGCAATTTAGCCCATCGATTTCTTCATTTTCCAATTCTGCCACTAATTTCAGAAGATTCCGCTTTAAGCCCTTGGTTTTGGGATTTTAAGTCCTTTAGCCCTTAAAATATTTAGTTTAATACCATTTGAGTCCCGAAATTTTCCCAAAGAATTTTCCAGAGCGAGATAAAAATGTCGGATTCAACATTCTCCCCCACTAACAAAAATTTAGTCTCCAAATTTCGTTATTGGGTACGGTATCCACCAACAACTAATACTAACAACACTTACCATATAAGTGATGACGGACTTTAACCCTAACTCCCGGGTAAGGTAACAACCTACCGACACTAGTGGTCTCCCATATCCACTAGTTATTTGACCAACATCTCTCTAGCTAGTAGTGCACCCCTAAACTCCAGGATCTAGTCGTAAACACTCGTTAGACCTCAGCCAAAGGTATCCGTGACGGCCACAAAAATGGAACACTACTCATATCAATCACTATTTAATTGGAAATGCATGAATGACACATCATACCACGAAAAGTCGATCCCTCGGCCCGTGGTGCCTCCTCTCTGGTGGTAGCATATACTCGTCCCGTCTCTGGCGGTGAAGGTGGGACTGCCGAATACTGCTATGGCTGATACTGCGGCTGATATGGTGGATAATGATGATACGGAGGCGCAGTCTGATGATGAGACCCTAAGGTAGTCAAGGGTGACACTGCTAGGGTGTTGGAGTGCTCATATCCGTACATACTGTAAGCAGCTGCTGGAGGAGCGATCCGCAGTTGACGGAAAGAAGGTTGAGTCTTACGTCCTCCCCCCTGAGATCCTGGCTGACTCGAAGGTACACCCTATCCCGTAGCTCCCGTACTCTTATGCTGTGCCTTCAGTGCACATTCTCGACTCAGATGTCCCGGTAGCTTGCAGTAGTAGCAAATAGGATGCTCCAGCGGACAATCCACCCTACTATGTTGTCGAGAACCACACTGTACACAGTGTGATCTATCAGTAGACTGCTCCCAACTCTGCTGATATGACTGGGAGTACCCTCCTACAGTATGTCTAGACCTCTGCGGCCGAAATGATGTCTCAGAAGTGCTCTGAGCTACCTGACTCTGACTGCCCTGCTTCTGCCCTGTAGTCTGCGGTGGCTGAGACTGAGCTGACTTCATTCCCTTCTTTTTCTCTACGTTCACCTCCTGCTGTGCCATCTCGATCAGCAGGGTTTTCTCCAAAGCCTCACTGTATGATGCAGTACTAAATCCGGCAATCCGGAGTCTGATATACCCAGCTAATCCCCGAGTAAAGTGCATCATCCGTGATCTGTCCTCAGTGACCAGCTCGGGGCAGAATTCAGCCAAACGGTTGAATTCTGCGCTATACTCCATAACCGTGTGACTCCCTTGCTGCAGAGTCAGGAACTCCTATCGATGAGTCATCTGATAGGCTATCGGAACGTACTGACTCTCGAACGCCTGTCGGAAGACGGCCCATGTGAGACGTTGCTCACCAATGATCGTGCACTGCGAGGCCCACCAAGTAACCGCCTCATCTCGTAAATGGTATGCAGCTAGCTCCGTCTTCTCCCACTCGGAGCAAGCCATGTAATAAAAAGTGCCCTCCAAAGTCTCCAACCAGGAACAATGTAAATCAACCTTTCACCGACTCTGCAAGTGCGGGTATCCATGCTTTAGCTCTGGCCCAATCTGCCGGAGTAGTAGGAGCTACCAGTGGAGCTGCAGAGGGTGCTACACCAGAAATAGTAGACGGAACCGTGGAATATCCCGGAATAGGTGCCACTGGTGGGGGCGGATAAGCTCTGGAGCAGGAACAGCTGAGGGTGCCGTAGAAACACCCATGAAAGGTACTGACGAAGACACTGAAGGGTAGACAACCGTAGGCACCGCTGGGGGTGTAGGTACTGCAGGGTACACTGTGGGTGGTGCCGACGGTGGTACGATCGGGTACGGTACTGCAGGCACCGCTACAGGTGTAGCAACAGGTATCGATACAGGTGTAGCAACAGGTATATATATATATATATATATATATATATATATATACTGTTTAAGATTATTGTTCATAATTACTGTTCATAAAAGTAAAATATTAATATCAGAGCCCTACGATATTGTGGACCATAAATGCATGACTTCTAATACAACTATATTTATGGAGTTTCAAATATTAGACTATTTAGCACTACAAACTCAAACTAAAAGGAGCATAACAACATATCATTTTAAACATAATTATTATACTTGATCTAGAGCATCCAATGACTACCTACATAGTGAGAATCCCCACTTAAATACTCTCATAGACTTAGTTTGTAGCTTAGAAAATTTTCTAGCATCTCAACAAAATCATATCTATCAAAATGCACAATCTTTTTATAAATATTTTTAGAGATTGTTTATAATGTTTAATTTTATTTATATATGAGTATTTAATAATTTCTAATAGAATTTATAAAATTTCAATCATATTTATTTTTTAAATAATATTTTATATTTTTATATAATTCACATTTTCAGATTTTTTTTATAAATTATGTTAATTTTTATATATTTATTTTTATTGTTTTTATATATTTTTTCAAACATTTGTATTATAAAAAATTAATTTTGATACAATATTTAAAATATAATAATAATTATATAAACACATTATTGATGGTGTATTAAAATTATATTTAGATAATTAAAAAGATTAATGATTAATTTATATAGTTTAAGGATATTATTGTCTTTTAATTAAAAATTAAATTTAGAAAAATTATTCTATTAAATATTTTAATTTTATCTTGTATTAGCTTTTGACTTTTTTTTTAAATACGCCATATTTTAGCTTTTCACTAATTTTAAAATAATTTCTAAAAAATCACTTTTAAATAAGCAAAAAGTTTCCCAAACATTCTCTAAATGATTATTAGATATAACTAAATTATTACTAAGTATCACTAATTGTTTTTCTATTTAATTACAATATATATATATATATATATACACTTTAATTTGGTATTTATATTTTTTATATATGAACACAATCTAATTTTAAATTCGATCTTATTTTCTCTTCCATCAAAACTATTCCAGAAAGAATCGTCGTCGATGGCCGATCACTGAAGTTTTGCCCGCGTAGAAGGCCCTATGGAGGGGAGGAACTCTTCTCCCTGTGAGGTTAACACAAGCATTAGGGGACACGCCGGAAGTTGTCCGGCGGAGTCCACTCCAACGCTCAAGTCAGGATCTTGATGGAGAATGAAGGCAACTGGGAAGGAGAAAAGTACTAAGTAAGGACAGTGCATAACCCCCTTACCGGAGGGGCTGAGCTATCTTTTATACCGATGGAGGTAGACTAGGCAAGCTCCCTTGATCTGTGCCACGTCTCCACGATTTGAACCACGTTGCCACCCTCTTTCGGCGGTTACTGGATAGCTTTTGAAATGGTCTGCGCCGTTATTACGCTTCGACCCGTTGCGATATTTAAGGGTCGTGATGACTCCTTATAACGGGGATGCTTATCCGTAAACAAGGAGGGGGATCAGTACTTGATGTCGGTCGTCACTGGGGCTCCGCCTCCCAAGGTGATCTCGGGGTCTTTTGGCCCGGACGAGCGCGAGCGCTTGCAAATCCTGAGGTGCTCTCGGGGCCCAACCCCTCGGGGTGACCCCGGGAGGAGTCTTCTAGCTGACCCTCCCAGGCGTGTCCCCCAAAGGGAGGTCCCGAGGCCCAGGTCCCTTCGATCCGATGTGTCACGCCACGCAGCTTCTTCATCCCCGTGCTTGCCTCAAGCTATTCAACCCTATCACAAGTCCCCCCTTCAAGTCTGATCGAAAGAAGTGTGGCTGACTGATCGGACTAGCGTAAAGATGAATATGTTGAGCTCTCGCAGACCTTCATCTTCCTTACTACTCCTGTAGTAGTTATGCGGGGCCCTTGGATTATAATCTTCATTCCAAGTTCCAAGAAATTCCCTTTTTGGTTTCATCCTTTTCAAAAAGGCTACTCCGACTCTCGAAGTATTATAATGACGTCTGTCTCCTCGTTATAAAGGCGCATGACCCTTTTTTGAGGGTGACAAGATACTCTCGCGAATGCCTTATTGACATGTGTTCCAACGGCCATCTCCACGAGTTCTTATGGACGTGTGCCGCTGTGGCTGGCTCGCGATAAGCGATCTGCCTTGGCGCGGCGGTTTCTCGCTTTCCACATGTCTCTTGCCCATGCGCCCAGGCAGGCGGCTGGCTGGGTATAAGAGCGGAGATGCAGACGTTAGGTCCACTTCCGATTCGGCGGCTAGGTGCACTTTGTCTTCTTTTCTAGTAAAGCTTCTTTTGCTCGTAAGTAGTTTGTCTCCCTCTTGTCTTCTCTCTTAGGAATCATGGAAGGCTATCGCGCGGAATGGTATGAGTCCGCCTCCTCGAGAGTGAGGCCGAAGGCCTTGCAGGCGGCCACCAAGGCCTATGGCATCCCGGGCGAGATGGCGGTGGTCATCCCTAAAGTGGGTCAGACGCCCGTGGAGCCCCCTGCAGTTATGTTGACCTTCTTCTTAGGGCAGATGGAGTTAGGGCTCCGTTCCCTATCCCCCTTTTTTCACGAGTATAGCCTCCTATTTTGATATCCCCCTTCACCAGATGGCTCCCAATGCCTTCGCCCAGATGGGAGGGGCATATATCATCTTCAAACTTTTTGATCTCCCTTTGACCCCTCTTCTCTTTCATTCTTTCATCGTCTCGATAGGGTCTAGAGGGGTCTTTATTTTCGCAGGCCAACCGGGCCATAGGTTTTTAGGAGGGTTCCCTTCCTCGCATAAAGGATGGAAGGAGAAGTTCTTCTTCATTCGACTGTCGTCATTGCCCTTCAGTCCTCTATGTTGAATAGAGGATTTGTCGACTCCTCCTTCATTAGGGGTGTTCCTTCAGAGCCCCGTGTGCCAGCATGCTAGAAAGGTACTCTCCGCATGGAATTCAGCGGCCCGGGGTTGGTGCAGGATGAAGAACTTATGTACTGGGTGGGCCTCAGCCCTAAATTGACGCGAATCAGCCCGGCCCTTGGTATGTTCGTCTTTTTCTACAATGCCCACTAGTTCTGACTGATGTTCTTTTTTGTCTGGCTATTACATAGGAAGTCATGTTCGCCAAGGTGTGGGCAGGCTCATTAGATGGGAGGAGGCCAATAAGGAGGCATTGAATCCTCCCCCGGTCGCTCCGGATGCACCTCCTGCTCCCGCCGAGTCCTCGGAGAGGACTGCTGTCTCATCCCGTGGGATCGCTTTATCCGAGAGGGTCGAGGCCACTGTTACATCCCCGCAGGTTGTGAGCCGAGGGCCTCCCGATCAACAGGTTGACCATGCGGCGGATCTTTCCTCTAAAGGTGGCTCTTCCCCGCAGATTGTCCGTCCAGAAGGGATTAGCGAGGGGATCTCCCCTCCTATTTCTCCTTCAGCAGTCCGATCCACTGGTCGGCAGAAGAGCCGGCTCCCCAAAGGCTTGGTCCCTAACTGGAAAAAGCTGCGTTCTGCGAGTTCCTCCCTTCTTCCCTCGGTGCCCGAGGAAGCGGCTCTACCCTCCGAGGGAGTAGCCTCTGTACCTGCTCCGCCGGTCCCTGCTCCGAAGATGGTCGTCCCAGTGCCTCCATCTTGCTCCATTGATCTGGCTACCTCTTCCAAAGGTAAGGAGGTGTTGCGGCGGGCCCATTAACCACTCTCCGGGAGACCCTTTCGAAGGTACAGATTACTGTTGTATTGGATATTCTCTAGCCTATTTTCTGACCTCCTGGTGCAATGACAGGCAGCCGATGAGTGTATGACCGTCGGCCGGGGTCTGTATTCCTGGCCCCGGGTTGAAGCCTTGTTCCGCCAGGCCTTGAGGGCGGAAGCTACAGCTGACCACGAGCATCGGCTAGGGATGATGCAGGCGGGGGTCAGCAAAGGTCTCCGTGTGAAGGTCGAGCACCTGATGAACCTCTTGCAAGACAAAAAGTAGACTCTTCAAAATTCCCGGCACAGGGAATGCCTGGCGTCCGAGAAAGCTGTGAGTGTTACCAAGGACCTGCTCCAGGCGACGCAGGAGAGAGACCAGCTCCAAGTGAGAGAGAAGGAGTTGTTGGGCGACATCCGGCTCACGGTAGCCTCGGCTGAAAGACTGAACTCGCGTAGTTAGGATCAGGCGCAACAACTCAGTCAGAAGGAGTCTGATCTCCTGATGGCCCCCAACCGCGCGTCCGTCCTGGAGGATGACCTGGTCCAGGCTTGGTCGGATGAGCGGGCCACGTCGGAGAGGCTTAGAGAGGCTCTAGTCGAGCAGGCTGATATATCAGCCGAACTGGGATGGTTGAGGCATTCTTATGAGGCTGCTGAGGCCGAGCTCCTTGCTCTTCATGTTGGCCAAACTTCTAGCTCTAAGGAGGCTGAAGCGAGCTTCAAAGCGAAGTTTTTGGGATCGGATGAATTTCCTGCCATCATAACTGATCAGGTAATGAAACACCTGCAGCAGGGCTTCCATGGGGCTATCGATCAACTAATGAAGGACCAGCTCTTACCCCCCGATGTTGCCCCGCGATTGTAAGTGTCGGCTAAGCTTGAGAGGGGTTTCCTCCCGAGGACCTGAGTTTGTGGGGCCCTGTCTTCACCAGGGGGTCGGGCCCTATTGTAGCAATTTGGCATTAATACGATCATTTTTACTATTTCTTATGTATGTGCCTTTGCTCGATGTGTCTCGTGCCTTTGCTTTACGGGCTTGACGAATTAGTACGAATTGGAAGGTAGTTGTTTGCTTCGAGGTTGATTCTGTGAGTGGGACACTTGACAATTCTACAGGTCGAAGCTCCATGCCTGCATTTATGTCCATGGCGGGCCCCCGTCGATTTTCCTTCTGGAGTGTGCGGGTGACTCCTGAACCGTCACCTCCGCATTATACGCAATCTTATTGAATGGACTCATAAAGAGTCGCAGGTTTCTAGGTGCGGCATAGGCGCGTTGGCCGAAACAACGCATCGGCGTCTACTGTTGTTCTTGCGTCCTCCCTTCATTAACTCCACGAAGAGGCAGCCATCAATATAAATAGGCGGAGAGGGGTGCACTGTCTCCTTCATCCCTTCTGTCTGCCTTCTTCCTTCTGGCGTGATGCCACCGCTCTTCCCTTCACCCTCGTCGGTGTCCACAATGCCTAACCCCGGAGATGCAGTAGTGTTCTTGGCTGAGGGACCCCTCAGAGGTAGAGGCTTTTGTATCGTTATCCTCACCGGGGAGCATGGTGGAGATGATGTTCAGGGTCTCGCTTTAGATCCTGGCAGATGTGAAACTCCCGGGTTATCTGAGGAGTTCAGAAAAGATATTACATGGCCCGCCAGGGGCATGGGGGAAATGACATATCTCGATGGTTGCCTCCTCCTGGTCGGTCCATGGCGGTGTGCCAGCAGACGTCATCCTCTTCCAAATCCGTGTTTTCCCTTTGTTTTGGGCGGAGGATGGTGTTTGTGGGATACACCGTCATCAAGAGCAGGGGGGCTACAGCCGCTGACTTTCCTCTTTCTCTTTCTTCTTTTTGTTGATCGCATATCTAAGAGAAACTGCAGTGGCTGCTCCCTCCTCCTGTTAAGGCAATTCTTCTTTGCGTCTTCACACACTCCGGAGAGAAATTGTCGTTGTTGTTCCTCTTCCTTCTGAACGTTGTATTAGATTCATCGTTGCGGGAAGAGGTGGCCAGGGTCTCCAGATGGGTTCGTGCTACCCATGTGTTACCTCAGGCGTCCTTATCTGTTACTGACTACTCGGACGGAGTACCCAGAAGGTGACAAAAGATTCAAGGACCCCGTCGATGAACTCCTGTGCATCACACATTTGGGAGGTGGCTCCGAGCTTAGCGACCCTGCAGGAATGACGCTGTAGAGGAGAAAGACTTAAGTAGAAGAGCGCTTTCTCTCGCAAGATGTTTCAATTGTATCTTGATAATTCTCTAAGATGTTGATCTCCATGTATTTTTCATATAATAAAGCAATATTTTTGTTACCCCGTGTATGTGTATGCCTGGATTATCTTTTGAACGTTTTGTTTATATTCCTTTAGCAGGGTAAGCTGCTTCCGCAGCGCCTACCTGTCCATGGAGCTCGGGAGATCATGAGGCATCCTAGATTGGGTCCTTGGTAGGAGTCTGTAGCAACCCAGACCAAGCCTAAGTACCCCGTGCATCGGCTGTACAGCGGGATATTAGGATTTTGGGTACTTGGTCGGGTGTGTGCATCTCAGACCAAGCCTATGTACCTCGGGCATCGGCTGCACCGCGAGGCATTAAGGTTTTGGATACTTGGTCGGGCGGATTCATCTCAGACCAAGCCTAAGTACCCCGGGCATCGGCTGCACCCGCGAGATATTAGGGGTTTGGGTACTTGGTCAGGTGTGTACATCCCAGGCCAAGCCTAAGTACCCCGGGCATCGGCTGCACTGCGAAGTATTAGGGTTTTGGGTACGTAGTCGGGCGTGTACATCCTAGACCAAGCCTAAGTACCCCGGGCATCGGGTGCACCGCGAGGTATTAGGGTTTTGGGTACTTGGTCGGGCGTGAACATCCCAGACCAAGCCTAAGTACCCCGGGCATCGGTTGCACTGCGAGGTATTAGGGTTTTGGGTACTTGGTTGGGCGTTTACATCCCAAACCAAGCCTAAGTACCCCGGGCATCGGCTGCACCGCGAGGTATTAGGGTTTTGAGTATTTGGTCGGGCATGTACATCCCAGACAAAGCCTAAGTACCCCGGGCATCAGCTTCACCGAGAGGTATTAGGGTTTTGGGTATTTGGTCGAGCGTTTACATCCCAGACCAAGTTAAGTACCCCGAGCATCTGCTGCACTGCGAGGTATTTGGATTTTGGGTACTTGGTCGGGTGTGTACATCCCAGACCAAGCCTAAGTACCTCGGGCATTGGCTGCACCGCGGGGTATTAAGGTTTTGGGTATTTGGTCGGACGTGTACATCCCAGACCAAGCCTAAGTACCCCGGCATCGGATGCACCGCGAGGTATTAGGGTTTTTAATTCCTCGGTGGTGCGTTGTTATTTTGAGGAAAGCATCTCCCTTTATTATTTGATTTTGCTACGAGAGCACAGAGATACACAGACAGACACTCTAAATAAAACGCAAATTTTACACTTTGACCCGTTGCGATATTTAAGGGTCGTGATGACTCCTTATAACGGGGATGCTTATCCGTAAACAAGGAGGGGGAGTCAGCACTTGAGGTCGGTTGTCACTGGGGCTCCGCCTCCTGAGGTGATCTCGGGGTCTTTTGGCCAGGGCGAGCGCGAGCGCTTGCAAATCCCGAGATGCTCTTGGGGCCCAACCCCTTGGGGTGACCCTGGGGGGAGTCTTCTAGATGACCCTCCTGGGCGTGTCCCCAAAAGGGGGGTCCCGAGGCCCGCGTTGCTTCGATCCGATGTGCCTCGCCACGAAGCTTCTTCATCCCCAGTGCTTGCCCCGGGCTATTCAATATCTCGCGGTGCAGCCGATGCCCGGGGTACTTAAGCTTGGTCTGGGATGTACACGCCCGACCAAGTATCCAAAACCCTAATACCTCGCGGTGCAACCGATGCACGGGGTACTTAGGCTTGGTCTGGGATGCACACACTCAACCAAGTACCCAAAACTCTAATACCCCGCGGTGCAGCCGATGCCCCGGGCACTTAGGCTTGGTCTGGGATGTACACGCCCGACCAAGTATCCAAAACCCTAATACCTCACGGTGCAGCCGATGCCCAGGATACTTAGGCTTGATCTAGGTTGCTATAAACTCCCTACTATGGACCTAAACCAGGATGCCTCATGATCTCCCGAGCGCCCGGGACAGGTAGGCGCTGCGGAAGCAGCTTATCCGGCCAAAGGAATTTAAGCAAAATGTTTAAAAGAATAATCCAGGCATACACATACACGGGGTAACAAAAATATTGCTTTATTATATGAAAATACATGGAGATCAACATCTTAGAGAATTATCAAGATACAATCGAAACATCTTGTGAGAGAAAGCACTCTTCTACTTAGGCCTTTCTCCTCTACAGCGTCATTCCTGCAGGGTCGCTAAGCTCTGAGCCACCTCCCAAATGTGTGGCGCACAAGAGTTCGTCGACGGGGTCCTTGAATCTTTTGTCACCTTCTGGGTACTTCGTCCGAGTAGTCCGTAACAGATAAGGACGCCTGAGGTAACACATGGGTAGCACGACCCCATCTGGAGACTCCAGCCACCTCTTCCCGCAA
This sequence comes from Boesenbergia rotunda, assembly GCA_024364735.1. Lineage (NCBI taxonomy): Eukaryota > Viridiplantae > Streptophyta > Magnoliopsida > Zingiberales > Zingiberaceae > Boesenbergia > Boesenbergia rotunda. The sequence continues at coordinate 124,636 of JAGFNQ010000984.1, read as the reverse complement.
AGATGAATCCGATACAACGTTCAGAAGGAAGAGGAAGGGGAACAGCAACGGCAATTTTTCTCCGGAGCATGTGAAGACGCAAAGAAGAATTGCCTTAACAGGAGGAGGGAGCAGCCACTGCAGTTTCTCTTCGGATATGAGATCAACAAAAAGAAGAAAGAGAAAGAGGAAATTCAACAGCTATAGCCCCCTTGCTCTTGATGACGGAGTATCCCACAAACACCATCCTCCGCCCAAAACATAGGGAAAACAAGGATTTGGAAGAGGATGGCGTCTACTGGCACACCGGCTCGGACCGACCAAGAGGAGGCAACCATCAGGATATGTCATCTCCCCCATGCCCCCTGGCGGACCATGTAATATATTTTCTGACTCCTCAGATAACCCAGGAGTCCCACATCCGCCAGGATTTTCAGCGAGACCCTAGACATCATCTCCACCATGCTCCCCGGTGAGGATAACGATACAAAAGCCTCTACCTCTGAGGGGTCCCTCAGCCAAGAACACTACTGCATCTCCGGGGTTAGGCATTGTGGACACCGACGAGGGTGAAGGGAAGAGCGGTGGCATCACGCCAGAAGGAAGAAGGCAGACAGAAGGGATGAAGGAGACGGTGCACCCCTCTCCCCCTATTTATATTGATGGTTGCCTCTTCGTGGAGTTAATGAAGGGAGGACGCAAGAACAACAGTAGACGCCGATGCGTTGTTTCGGCCAACGCGCCTATGCCGCACCTAGGAACCTGCGACTCTTTATGAGTCTATTCAATAAGATTGCGTATAATGCGGAGGTGACGGTTCGGGAGTCACCCGCACACTCCAGAAGGAAAATCGACGGGGGCCCGCCATGGACATAAATGCAGGCATGGAGCTTCGACCTGTAGAATTGTCAAGGGTCCCACTCACAGAATCAACCTCGAAGCAAACAACTACCTTCTAATTCGTACTAATTCGTCAAGCCTGTAAAGCAAAGGCACGAGACACATTGTGCAAAGGCACATACACAAGAAATAGTAAAAATGATCGCATTAATGCAAAATTGTTATGATAGGGCCCGATCCTCTGGTGAAGACATGGCCCCACAAACTCAGGTCCTCGGGGGAAAACCCCTCTCTAGCTCGGCCAACACTTACAATCGCGGGGCAGCTTCGGAGGGTAAGAGCCGGTCCTTCTTCAGTTGATCGATAGCCCCATGGAAGCCTTGCTGCAGGTGCTTCATTACTTGGTCGGTTATGATGGCACGAAATTCATCCAATCCCAGAAACTTCGCCTTGAAGCCCGCTTCAGCCTCCTTAGAGCTAGAAGTTTGGGCAACTTGAAGAGCAAGGAGCTCGACCTCAGCAGCCTCATAAGAACGCCTCAACCATCCCAGCTTGATAGACATCTCATCCTGCTCGGCTAGGGCTTCTCTAAGCCTCTCCGACGTGGCCCGCTCATCCGACCGAGCCTGGACCAGGTCATCCTCCAGGACGGGCGTGCGGTCGGTGGCCATCAGGAGATCAGACTCCTTCTGACTGAGCTGTTGCGCCTGATCATGACCACACGAGTTCAGTTTTTCAGCCGAGGCTACCATGAGCCATATGTCACCCAACAACTCCTTCTCTCTTGCCTGGAGCTGGTCTCTCTCCTGCGTCACCTAGAGCAGGTCCTTGGTAATACTCACAGCTTTCTTGGACACTAGGCGTTCTCTGAGCCGGGAATTTTGAAGAGCTTGCTCCTTGTCTTGCAAGAGGTTTATCAAGTGCTCGACCTTTGCACGGAGATCTCTGCTGACCCCCGCCTGCATCAACCCTACCCGATGCTCGTGGTCGGCTGCAGCTTCCGCCCTCAGGGCCCGGCGGAACAAGGCTTCAACCCGGGGCCAGGAATACAGACCCCGGCCGACGGTCACACACTCCTCGGCTGCCTGTCATTGCACCAGGAGGTCAGAAAATAGGCAAGAGTACCTTCGGAAGGGTCTCTCGGAGAGTGGTTAATGGGCCCGCCGAAACTCGTACGACTGTCCCCCAGAAGTATTCGACGTGTTATCTTGCCCCGTGGGCCGCGGCGAGCCCGGACGAGGAGGAAGTCGCTCGATGGTTGGGGCTTCAGGTGGCAGACTGGAGGGGCCAGAATTGTCTTCCTCGAAGCTAGAAGTCCCTTCGGACACGACCCACTCGGTCGGAACCTCCTTGAACTGCACCGGGGAGAAGGATTACAGGGAGGCCTCCAACGTTGCATCCAACTTCTTCCTTAGTCAGTCCAGTCTCATCCGGTATTGAGCATGCAACACCTCCTTACCCTTGGAAGACGTAGCCGGAACAATGGAGTAGGACGGAGGGGCTGCGACGACCACCTTCGGAGCAGGGACCGGCGGAGCAGGTACAGAGGCTACTCCCTCGGAGGGTAGAGCTGCTTCCTCGGTCACCGAGGGAAGAAGGGAGGAACTCGCAGAACGCAGCTTTTTCCAGTTAGGGCCCAAGCCCTTGGGGAGCCGCCTCTTCTGCCAACCAGTGGATTGGACTGCTGAAGGAGCAACAGGAGGGGAGGTCCCCTCGCTAATCCCTTATGGACGGACAGTTCGCGAGGATAAACCACCCCCAGAGGAAAGATCCGCTGCAGGGTCAACCTGTTGATTGGGAGGCCCTCGGCTCACAACCTGCGGGGATGTAACAGTGTCCTCGACTCTCTCAGGTGAAGCGATCCCATGGGACGAGACAGCAGTCCCCTCCGAGGACTCGGCGGGAGCAGGAGGTGCGTCCGGAGCGACCGGTCGACTGGTGTCGACTGGAACAGCTGCTGGATTCGAAGTTGTATTGTAACGGTCGAATCTAAGTGGGACCAGTTGACTGCCCCAAGGGCAGTCCACTGGTAGCGGCTGTTTCAGACTCGAGCTCTATTTAAAGGAGCTCATTTCATGATAGATCAACGACGTTGCTAGAGGGGGAGTGAATAGCAACTTTTCGTTGAATTCTCTACAAGATTGTTAGCGCAGCGGAAATAATAATATGCAAAGGACAAGAAAGAACAATGCTAACAATCGGAATTTACTTGGTATCCACCCAATGGGTGACTAATCCAAGGATCTACGCACGTACTCCACCTCCACTATGAAAAATCTCCTTCAGGTGGAGAAACCTTTACAGCGGTGTTGTCTTCCTCTTTACATAATACAATGATTGGAGTGAGAGGAAGATGAGAAGACTTTTTGCACAAGCAACACTTCGTTATAGTACGAAACCGTACCGTTCACGTGCAAAAAGGTCCTCTTTTTATAAGAGAACAGGATAACCTCGCAGGCTGTCCAGACCTGCACCAGTCGACTGCCCCTGGGGCAGTCGACTGGTCTAGCATTAATTGCTAGCCATCGACTATTTTTGGGGTGTTACCAGTCGACTTCCCCTGGGGTAGTCGACTGGTCCGAGGCTAAAAACTCTCTGTGAGTTTTGGCAGTTGACTGCCCTCTGGCCAGTCGACTGCCCTGCCTCTCAGCTCAGTTTCAGCCACTCTGAACCTTCTCCTTCACGTGTGCCTTCAGGTTCACTCCCTTGGCTCGCCCCTTGAAATCATCTTCCTCTGGCTCTCGTCCCTCGAATGCGCACACAAGCCTTCCCTTGGCTTGCCTCCATGCCACCCTTCACGTGTGCCCTTGAAGTCCACTTCTGGCTTGCCCTTGGAGTCCTCCTCCCTCTGCTCTCGTCCCTCGGATATGTTCACCATGTGTGATTCTCCAAGTCCTGCAAACTCAATCACACATATCAAATACAACATAACATCCTAACCTTAAACATATTCACACATACACATCAAAATCATGATCTTCCAATCATTCTAGGGTCGATTGCCTCAACAATCTCTGCCTTTTTTATATGTGGCAATATGTTTAAGTTTAGGGATAAAATACGAGTCAACAATAACAATAAAAGCAGTTGCAGTTGAAAAGCATAAGACATATCAAAAACCTAAGAGGTATCCTCCCCCTTAATCCATGTCTTTTCCCATTTTCAACTCTACTCATGATCCAAGATAAGTTTCAAGTCCAACTTAACACTAAACAACATTAATTAAGAGTATAAGACATAGTAAAGCCTAAGAGGTACCCTCCCCCTTAACCTATGCCTTTATCCATTTCTAATTTCCAAGTTATCCAAGATTTAAGTTAAACAACCCATTTTAAGTCAAAGATCTAACTTAAACCACTCATTCTCCCCCTTTGACACCATCAAAATGATTGCCTCAAGCAACCCAACTCTATGGCATCAAATGAGAGAAAGTTGGATTTCTGAAAACAATTTCAGAATCTAAAAGCAGGCGTATCAGTCGACTGCCCATGGGGCAGTCGACTGATACGCTATCAGTGCCAATTTTCAGTTTCTGATCCGAGTTTCAGAAACGTCCAGAAAATTCAGGAAAATTCCAAAAATTGTAAAATTTTACAGACATGTTTGAAATAATATACTCTATCAAGGAAAATATCAGTCCATATAAAATTTCAAACATGCTTGACTTTTGCTAAAAACTCAAAATCCTTGAAAACCACTTAGTTTTGTATCAACATTACAACCTAATTTTGAAATCATATATCTTTTAAAAGTATGGCAAAGCATAGAAATCATAAAATGGTTTTCAAAGGTTAAAAATGTCCAACTATGATCTTTGGGTAAAGTGTCCATTGATTAAACACTTGCCTTCCCCATAGTTGGTCTAGTTTTCATATTTTGATACTTTTAATGATTCAACAATATGCCACAAGCACAAGTGAACCAAATGTATCACCCTAATAGATTAATCACACTTTTTCAAATGCAATATCCCAAGGTCCATCCTATACTTTACAAAACACATTCCAAGGTGTAATGCCCGCCTTTTACCCACACCTTACGGTGTGGCGAGAAGGACGTCGTTACGCTTAACATACATGTACGTATAAAACATCCTAATGCAGCGGAATAATTTTTTTTCTTCTACACATGCTTTTAACCATGCAACTAATACATGAAACATCTATACATGCCTAAACTTGTCATTCATGAACTTAGTGTCATTAGACTTAGCATATTAACGACATGCATGGCATCATAACCTAACCATTCCATAACTTATTCATTATCATCATAAGTAGCAAGTAACTTATCCGTAATCATAGCATCATGAGTCTTAAGTCATTCATTAGGCATAACCATATAAACATAGCTTAGATTCTAAGGAGGCATCTCAAAACTCAAGACATGCGATATGTGTAAATAAAAGGATCTTTTGCCAAGTCACCGCCACACACACACATGCTCTTGCCTCTCCTGCTGCTTCCCTTAGTAACCTCTTGCTTGATCTGCGGTACGAGGAAAATAAGACTATAAGCACACAGGCTTAGTAAGACCCTTTCCTACTCACTAAAATCATACGTCACTTAAACATAAACATATCAAATATCTGACATAACATAATTCTGAACATAAAACATAAGCATAATCTTGGCGTAAGTCATAAGCATATGAACAACTAACATAGCATGATTCATAACATCGACATAAATCTACCACATACTTAGCATAGCATAATTCTTAACATACATGGTCTTAACATAGCATAAACATAGAATCTACTTACCCTGACGCGATGCATAACATGAATGAATGCATGAGTCAATGCATTTACTACATAAGGATGCTTAGTTTTAAAATCATACTTTTAAATGCTTAACATAAACATAACATCATTGGGGTCCCCGGCTTGTACCACATACATACATCATAAGCGCGCATCCCTAAGTAAATACGAGGTAGCGAGCCCCGACCTACTAGGGTAGGAACAGCTACGGTAGTTCCAAACACCGGGGCGTTCTTAAGGTGCCCATCCCTGTTGGACAGCTTCGGTAGTCCCAGAATCGTGGACAGCATAGTCGGTAGTCCAGAACCGGGGCGTTCTTAAGATGCCCATCCCTTGGACCCTTACTTTGGTCCGGTACAAGCCCATTCATAAAAAATGAAATAATTATGCATGCTTCATCATTCATACTTGTCATTTATACTTATCATTCATACTTATTTCATATCATCGTTATGCCTTCATCATTCATACTTATCATTCATACTTAAGGCATAACCATCATCTTCATTCATACTTATCATTCTTTATTCATAAAATAGGACTTACATGCATAATCATGTTTCTAGTCATAATGTTATCTTGGTTCATAAAGCTTGCATGATCATGATACATAAATAAACATGCACTTCATACATGATACATTTCATCTAGCATATATAATCCTAGTATTCATCATAAAGCATGGATGGTAAGCACATATAAACATGCCGCATACTATTAGGGTTCATGGCATTCATCCTAACACATGCATATACCTTCATAACACCATAAATCTATTATAAGCATTTATCAACATACATGCATCCTTCTATTTATCACAACATGCTCCTACATCAATTACATATATTCATGGTATATGATCTAAATATTCATGAGTAAAGCATAACATAAAATCTAACATACAAGGTCATGTTATATAACACATAAACTAAGATATTGGTAACATAAAGATCCTTACATCATGCTTAACTATGTACTAACATCATGGTAACTTATAAACATACATTCTTGAGACCCTAACCCAACCCAAACCCTAGGTTTGGGGCTTGGCCGAAACCTTAGGGGGATGTGAATCCATAGAAAATTTGCCTAGGTCATGATTAACATTCCATACCTTACATATCATGTCATGTGAGACCATTTGAACCCTTGATTGGACTTAACCCTAAGTCCTAGGCCTAATCCATGTGTTGGTCGAAACCCTATAAGGGTAACAAGCCCATAGGAAAATTCATATAATCACCCTTATTACCCATAAGATGTCATAGGAAACATACTAACCATGCTTGGAAAGATTTGAGTTTACCCTAACCCTTTAACTTTGATGTGGCCGAAACCCTAGGGGGTTCTTAGGGTGCTACAAAACTCCCAAAATCATACTTTTATGCTTAACCTATCATGAGTAAACATTTGAAAATATAAAAGAGGTCTTTAACATGATTTTTAGCCCAAAACATGGCTTAGCCGAAATCTTCACAAGTCCTAACCATGGATTTTTCAACATATCATGCCAATAAGAACTTAGATCATGACAAATATCTTGAAAGCTATCATACCACAGGTGAGAGGGGTCTTACCTTCCCTTATCTTGGATTTAATCCTTGGATAAAGAAATAGGAGGAACCTTCTTGACTCCAAACTTCTCCTTAGCCCTTGTAGCCTAGTGGAGAGCCTTGAGTCTTCAAGATAGAGCCCTTGGTGGAACTTTTTTTTCTAAGAGGAGAGCCCTTGTGGTTTCGGCTAGAGCAAGGAGGAAGAAGAAGAAATGAAGAGGAGAAGGGAAAATGTAACTCCCATGCCACCTTTATACCACATTAAGGAGAGCAAGTGAAGAGTCATGGTGTCTCTTCCCTTGATGACTCTTCATTTTCCCTAAGCCTTAACCAAAATCCACTTCATTCTCTACTAGCACTCCCTTGCTAGGTGAATTGGTTAGTACATGCATGGTGGTACCATAGGTCCAAGGTTTAATCCTTGGGCATGCACTTTATTTTTCTATTCTATTTTATTTTATTTTATTTTTTATTTTATTTATGAAAATCCCCTAAAAATTCACCCATGATCATGCTAATATTCCTAATTAAAACCTATTTATGTTTATATTAAATTTCACCTAAAATCCACTATTAACCATGGTCTTAGAAAAGTCCATTAGTACTTAGCTTCTCAATTTAAATGAGAAATTATGGATAATTGGGCTAAGGTTCGTACTAGTATCTCTAGGTTCCTCGAACACTATCTATTCATGATCAATATTTTAAATAAAATATTGAGGAAATTTTCCGGGTCGTTACACAAGGCCTCTTCGTAAGGATGTAAACTCCAATTCGGGAAGAGGCTTGGTAAAAATGTCGGCTAGGTTTGACTTTGATTCAACATAGTATAGTTCTATGTCTCCCCTTGCCACATGGTCCCTAATGAAGTGATGTTTCACTTCAATGTGTTTTTCCTAGAGTGATGAATCGGATTTTTGGTCAAATTGATTGTACTTACATTATCACACAAGACTTTGACCTTGAAATAATGTAACTCATAATCTTCTAAAGTATGCATGATCCAAAGGAGTTGGCAAACACACCCACCCATTGTCACATATTCCGCCTCCGTTGTTGATAGGGCAACGCATGGTTGTTTCCTACTACTCCAACTAACTAAGGAAGACCCAAGGAATTGACACCCTCCACTAGTACTCTTGCTATCTAGCTTGCATCGCATAGTCCGAGTCGGTGTATCCAATAAGATCAACATTAGGGGTTCTAGGATACCAAAGTCCGACATTGAGGGTACCTTTAACATACCTTAGGATCCTCTTAACTACAACCAAATGGGACTCTTTGGCACAAGATTGGTACCTTGCACACATACCTACCGCAAAAAGTATATCGGGTCTACTAGCGGTTAGGTATAGTAGGCTATCAATCATGCTCCTATATTGCTTAGAGTCTACCATTTTTCCTTCAAGGTCACTATCCATTTTCACATTTGTTCCTATGGGGGTAGATGCTACCTTAGCATTTTCTAGGCCAAATTTCTTTAGCATTTCCTTAGCATACTTAGTTTGAAAAACATGTGTTCCTTCATTAGTTTGCTTAACTTGAAGACCTAGAAAGAAGGTTAACTCTCCTACAAGACTCATCTCAAATTCATCTTCCATACTTTTGATGAATTCTTGTAGGAAGTCATTATTTGTTGACCCAAAAATGATATCATCTACATACACTTGGGCAACAAATATGTCCTTATCCTTAGATTTTAGGAACAAAGTAGGGTCAATTGTTCCTCTCCTAAACCCCTTAGACACTAGAAATGAAGAAAGTCTTTCATACCAAGCCTGGGGAGTTTGTTTCAATCCATATAAGGCTTTTCTCAATTTGTACACGTGTCTTGGATAGTTAGGGTCCTCAAACCCAGGGGGTTGTTCTACATAAACCTCTTCCTTAATGATCCCATTAAGGAATGTCGACTTCACATCCATTTGGTGAAGTGTGAAACCCATGTGAGCGGCATAGGCAAGTAGAATTCTAATGGACTCTAATCTAGCTACGGGGGCATAAGTCTCATCATAGTCTAATACCTCAACTTGGTTAAACCCCCTAGCTACCAATCTAGCCTTGTTCCTAGTGATTTTGCCTTGGTCATCTAGTTTGTTCCTAAAGACCCATCTTGTGGTTATAATGGTACAATCATTAGGCCTAGGAACCAACTCTCAAACCTCACTTCTCTCAAATTGATTTAGCTCTTCTTGCATGACTAAGACCCAATCTACATCTCCCACTACTTCATCAATAGACTTAGGTTCTAATTGAGAGATTAAGGCTATTTGACTAGTTTAGTCTATAAAATAGGACCTAGTCCTTACTCCTTGAGTGACATCACCCACTATTTGGTCAATAGGGTGATCTTGGTGATGTCTCAAGGGCCAAGAGGTCGTGGGTTCATTGACTACTTCTTCCTCATCCTCTAGGGTACTTCTTACTCCCCTTGATCATGGCCCTCCAAATGTAGGTCTTGGATTCTTTGGACAAAGGGTTGGACTTCTTCCATATCCTTATCAATTGAGGCTTTTCTGGGGTAGGTATTTGTTGATTCATCAAAGTTAACATTTGAGGACTCCTCAATCACCTTTGTCCTTTTGTTGTAGACTCTATAACCCTACTAGTGGATGAATACCCAACTAGGATTCCTTCATCGACTTTTGACTCAAACATCCTTAGGTCATCTTTGGTATTTAGAATATAGACCTTACATCCAAAGACCCTAAAGTAGTGGACTTGTGGAGCTCTCCCATTCCATAATTCAAAGGGTGTTTTGCCTAGGGAACCTATGTACCAAAACTCGATTTTGAATGTAACAAGCGGTGTTAACCGCTTCGGCCCAAAAGTAGCTAGGAAGGGAATATGGATTAAGCATAGTCCTAGCAACTTCTTGTAGAGCTCTGTTTCTCCTCTCAACTACCCCATTTTTTTGAGGAGTCCTTGGGCATGAAAATTCATGCTTATATCCATTTTCTACACAAAATTGTGAGAAACTTGAATTTTGGAACTCCCCACCGTGGTCACTCCTAATTCGGTTAATTTTGAGGTATTTTTCATTTTCTACACTTTTACTGAACCCTATAAAAATTTCTAAGGTATCGTCCTTATGTTTTATAAAGAAAACTCATGTAAACCTAGAAAAGTCATCTACTATAACTAAACAATATTTACTCCCTACTAGTGAGGGAGTGCTATGGCAATCAAACAAATCAATGTGTAAGAGTTCTAATGGTAAAGTAGTAGTGGTTAGGGTTTTACCTTTGTGTGATGATTTTGATTGCTTACCCTCTTGGCATGCATCACACAACTTTGTCTTCTCATACTTGATCATAGGTAGCCCCTTCACCAACTCTTCCTTGGTCACTCTTGCAATGCTTCTCATGTTGACATATCCAAGTCTCCGGTGCCACAACCACCCTTCTTCTTCTTTAGACATGAAACACTTAGCTAAATTGTTAGTAGCAAAAGCAAGATCAAGATAATACAAGTTAGCCTCTCTATACCCTTCTAGTATGACACTATCGGATTCATTTTGTCTTATTAGGCACTTCCTAGCATGAAATTCAACCCTATAGCTCGCATCACATAACTGACTTACACTAAGTAAATTAAACTTCATGTCTTTAATTAAAAGTACCGTATGTATGTAAATTGTAGGAGATACCTCAATGGTGCCCCTACCAATAATTTTCAGTTTTCCACTATTTCCAAAAGAGACCGTCCCTTCTCTTAAGTAGCTAATAGTAGTGAACTTGCTCACATCTCTAGTTATATGTCTTGAGCATCCACTATCTACTATCCACATAGTTGAGGCCTCCTTCACCTTCACTTATACAACATGGAAAACACTCTTTTGGTACCCAAACTTTTGATTCACAAGCATCATTTAAAAATCTCTTAGGTACCCATGCCCTCTTGATGTTTCCCTTAGTCCCTTGTCTCCTAGATGCACCAATCCTACCCATGAGTGAGACAAAGGTCACTCCCTTTGTCTTTGGTCTATATCCTAGTCCGGCCTTGTTATAAACGACACTTTAACTATTGATTATCATATCTAAGTTGCTAGACCCCACTTGAAATTTTCTAAGTGCCTTTGTGAGGTCCTCTACCTTTTTCCTTAGTTTCCTATTTTCAATTTCAAAACATGAATCATGTGATGTAAGAGAACAAGCATGTAAGTCTTCCTTAAGTTTTGTAGACTCCACTCTAAGCATGTCAATTTCATCTTTTAGGTCCTTAATCTTACTTCTAGCTTTAGCTAAATCCATGTTAGTGCTGAAATAATTTTAACTAATGTAGAGGAGGGTAAGTGGTATACCTCACTTATCGAAGCTTCTGACTCGGATGATGATGAGGATGAGTCGCTTTCATCACTGCTTGAGATTATCTCATCATCTGATGACTCTGATGAGTCCACTGCCATGAGAGCAAAGTGTGAAACTTGCTCTTCTTCTTCCTTCGAGGATGAAGGATCATTCCAAGTCGCCTTGAGGTTGTGGCACCCTTCTCCTTTCCCTTCGACCTCTTCTTGTCACCTTTCTTCTTCTCCTCCTTCTTTTCATCTCTTCTCTTTAGTTGAGGGCACTCGTTCTTTATGTGTCCCTCTTGGTGGCAGTTGTAGCAGATGATGTCCTTGGCCTTACCCTTGCCTTTGGACCCTTTCCTAGCATAAGACTTGTTAGAAAAACTTTTGAAAGCCTTACGCATTTTTCTTACCATGAAAGTCTCTTAGTCGCTATCCAAAGAGGCGTTGGACTCCTCTGAGTCGGATGAGGAGGAGTAGACCACCTTCTTCTTCTCCTTCCTCTTCTTCTTCTCCTTTTCTGCAATAAAAGCTATGTCTTTCTCTTTAGCCGAAACATTAGCTTGCTCGTGCAGTTCGAATTCACAAAACATATCATCTAATTTAACTATGGACAAATCCCTTGATACTTTGTAGGCATCAACCATTGATGCCCACAAAGTTGTTCTTGGGAAGGCTTGTAGGGTGTACCTAACGAAATCTCGGTTTTCGATCTTTTCTCCAATCACATAGAGTTCGTTGATGACCTCCTTCACCCTTCCATGCAACTAGCTGACAGTTTCGTTGCTCTTTATGGATAGGGATTGGAATTGGGCCACGAGCAAGTCCTTCTTTGCTCTTCTGGACTCGTTGGACCCTTCGTTCAGTTCCACCAATTTGTCCCACAGCTCTTTGGCGCTCTTGAATGGCCCCACCTTGTTGACTTGCTCCTTTGAGAGCCTGCACTGAAGTGTGGTGGTGGCCTTGGCATTTGACTGTGCCCTCTTCATGATCTCCTTCGACCATGATCTCATAGGTGTCGGCTCTCCTCTTTCGTCAACGGGTGCATCGAATCCATCTACAATACTAATCCAGTTTTCAATATCATTCATAAGATAATACTGCATTCTACCTTTCCAGTAGGTGAAGTCATTCCCGTCGAAGAAGGGTGGTCGTGCAGTGTTGTATCCCTCTTGAAACGCCATTTCACTTTGCTCCGGTCGACGGTGAGTTCTTCTGAAACGAACCGGCTCTGATACAAATTGATAGATCGACGACGTTGCTAGAGGGGGGTGAATAGCAACTTTTCATTGAATTCTCTACAAGATTGTTAGCGCAGCAGAAACAATAATATACAAAGGACAAGAAAGAACAATGCTAACAATCGGAATTTACATGGTATCCACCCAATGGGTGACTAATCCAAGGATTCATGCACATACTCCACCTCCACTATGAAAAAACTCCTTCAGGTGGAGAAACTTTACAGTGGTGTTGTCTTCCTCTTTACAGAATACAATGATTGGAGAGAGAGGAAGATGAGAAGACTTTTTGCACGAGCAGCACTTTATTACAGTACGAAATCAGAACATGACAACCTCGCAGGCTGTCCAGACCCGCACCAGTCGACTGCCCCTGGAGCAGTCGACTGGTCTAGCATTAATTGCTAGCCAACGGCTAGCCAACGACTAGCCAACGGCTAATTTTGGGGTGTTACCAGTCGACTGCCCCTGAGGCAGTCAACTGGTCCGAGGAAGAAAACTCTCTGTGAGTTTTGGCAGTTGACTGCCCTCTGGCCAGTCGACTGCCCTGCCACTCAGCTCAGTTTCAGCCACTCTGAACCTTCTCCTTCACGTGTGCCTTCAGGTTCACTCCCTTGGGTCGCCTCTTGAAATCATCTTCCTCTGTCTCTCGTCCCTCGGATGCGCACACAAGTCTTCTCTTGGCTTGCCTCCATGCTGTAGGGTTTTTCGGGCCACGAAAACCGCTTTTTCGCGTCGCGGAAACCCCGAAAGCCCCATTAGAAAGGATCCGAGCGAAGAATGCCATTTCAAAAATTACGAGTGCTCGTTTACATGCTTCAAAACCCGATCTACTCCTAGATCTAAAGAGAGATAAACTTTTTACCTTTGGTGCGTGCCCCGTTTAATCCCGCTCGCTCCTCGGTTGGTGTCGGATCTCAAGGATGCAAAGTAGCAACCCTCTAGAAGTATCCACACAAGCAAGAGAGTGGAGAAGAGAACCCAAAGGTGTGCTAGCACCACAAGGGGTCTCGGCAAGATGAGAGGAGAGGGAGAGAAAAACCAAAACCAAAACCAAGGAGGAGAAGAATGATCACACACACACACAAAACCTCTCTTTTGTGTCTTAAGTGGCCGGCCTTGGCCATTAAGTGGCCGGCCACAACCTTGTGTAACTCCCATTTGAATTCAAAATGTAAATGGGGAGGTTACTTAGTCTTGATGATGATGCCAAGTCATCACTTGGTCAAGTCAAGTCAAGGTGATGTGGCTTGAGTCAAGTCAAACTTGCCTCTTATGGAATTTCCATATTTAGCCAAAGTCAAACTTTGACTTCATTATTCTCCAATGATTATATTCATCCAACACTTGGATCAAACTCGAGTCCAACTCAAGTTGTCTAATTTGAGTTAAGTCAAACTTGCCTTTTATGGACTTTCCATATTTAGCCAAAGTCAAACTTTGACTTCATTACTCTCGGTCCATCATATGGACTTGTTCTTCATCTATTGCTCTATGTGTGTGACCCTATAGGTTCTTGTAACGTTGGCAATGCTTCTAACCTCTTAGAAACATAAGCAATGAGCGGTATCTAGCAACACATCATTGCTACCCAAGTTACAAGAATGTTGAGATCCAACATCACCAATGTGACTACTAATTATGACTTTCATAATATGTGACAATGTCCTTCTATCGTCGATATCTAGATTGATCTTATATGAAGCATAGACCGTGTCATCCTCCAATCAATCTATGTGTCTTGAACTCCAAGTAGACTCACTATAATCAAATAAGCTCAATATCTCATATTGCCTTATTTGGGCATGGTCATGCACTTAGTGATCTCACTCTATCAAGACTATGATATCTCTCCCGTCATATAGGAGGGATAGATCTCATCTACATCACTCACATCCCTCCGCATAATTTGTTACATACCCAGTAATCGCCTTTATAGTCCACCCAGTTACGGGTGACGTTTGACGAAACCAAAGTACATAACTCCTTATGTAGGGAACTATGGTGACTTCAGGTCTAAGGACTAATAGTCATACTAATAGTCACATGAGAAAGTATATGACACTCATATAACGATCCATGATACTTTCTCACGGTGGGTCATTCAGTATATATTCTCTAATGTATACCCATGTGTTAACTTGATATCTCATATCCATGACTTGTGAGATCAAGTCATCATGTTGACCTACATGCTAGTCTCTATGTATTAACATTGTCCTTGAATGTTAATACTTGACTAGGAATAATTAAGAGTAGTGTTCTCTATATCATCTCACTATCGATTCAACTAATCGATTGATATAGATAAGAACCTTCTACTCAAGGACGTTATTATACTAAGTTATTTGGCACCAATACACATAAGTACAATAACCACAAGAAATGCCTTTATATATAAGAAATATATATACAAGAATATGATACAATGAGTCCAAAAAGTAATCATCATATGATTGGCTCTAGGGCTCTCACTAACACATGCCACCCTTCATGTATGCCCTTAAAGTCCACTTCCCGGCTTGCCCTTGGAGTCCTCCTCCCTCGGCTCTCGTTCCTCGGATATGTTCACCATGTGTGATTCTCCAAGTCCTGCAAACTCAATCACACATATCAAAAATAACATAACACCCTAACCTTAAACATATTCACACACACACATCAAAACCATGATCTTCCAATCATTCTAGGGTCGATTGCCTCAACAGTTTCATACTTTTGTTCTTTGGCGAAACTTGCTTGGTTAGAGTGAGTTAGTAGCCTGGTGTGATCAGATAGTGTCCTAGAGTTGTGGAGAGGTTTCTCCACCCACAAGGAGCTACGCGATCTAGCCGGAGGTGCTCCGGGGAATCATCCACCGATGGATTAGGGATCGCCCACCTTACGGGCAGCCGTGAAGTAGGAGTTTTATCTTCGAACCACGTAAATCGTGAGTCTCTTGTTTTAGTTTAGACTAGATTTATTTTAGTATATTCCGCTTGCGCAACTAACCTTGTAGGAAGAACGAGTTCGAAAATTTCTATTCACCCCCCCCCCCTCTAGCAAGGTGTATCGATCTAACATATGTCGGTCCTACTCAATGCACACAAAGTGCACTAGTGTAATTCTATGATCAAGATAAACCAACACCAAATTACACTATAACCATCCCGATGGTTTGTCCAACTCCATCTCGGTTGTGAGTCTCTACTTATATTTTACAAGGAACTGATAACATGATCTTCTGTGTGACACCACACACCTTGTTATCTACAGTGTTAAATATTAGACAATTATGCACATACTAGTATAAACATGCAAATAGTGATCTTGTGATTCTCTTTCAAAATGTAGATGTTTATACAAAAAGCAAGGCTTTTAGTATATATCCTAACAAGGGGGTGCTTTGTGACAAAAGGTTACCTTTAAACTATTATAATTTTCATACCACAAACTATTTGTTAGTCTTAATGACAATCAATAAATACACTTAGGACAAATTTTCCATTAAAATGTCACACATCAATTTCCTAAATTTTCAACAAACCAAACGTCATCTAGCTCGGCAAGTGTTTAGGTTATTTGGATTGCCAAGGCAGAATGGTGCATGAGGATTAAGTAAGATCCTTGGTTTGAATATGGAGAATGTTGAGGTTCTCAAATAGACATAACTTCCTTATCTATGGGATGCTTTTCAAGAAGTTAGAGGGAACTTAGAAAAGAAGTTAGAGGGAACTTAGAATTTGATATAAAATTGGTTCACAATTGATGTGATGACATGTCAATTTAGTTTATAGGTTGGTCGGTCATGGAACTACAATAGGGCATCTTTCTATGTTTTAAGCTTCATCAAGATGGTTAGTTCGTCTCACCATTTTTTTAGGTTTAGATGTACAAATATTTGCTAAGATAGTTGTAGTTGTCATAGTATGTTAGTGTAGGAAGCACCAGATAATCGAAGCTGGTTTAGTATTGGCAAAGGACTCAAAGTTAAGTTGTGATCTAACAATGTTGACCAAGTGTGCAAATAGCTTTCCTAAGAGAACACGAGGTCGAACATGAGAAACCTTTCCATGTCTACGGAATAAAAATTTAACCCGAATGGAAACCTATCCCTCAAACGATCGTCTCGTCATCGTATCAATCGATTCGAGTTACAACTTAGCCAATCTCAAAGATCGAGCCTTGTAACTCGCCTAACTAATTGACCGCGGAAAAAACGAAGAGCGGATCGCCGGTTTTTGTGTTTATTATTGGGTCCATGACATGATTAATTATTATAATTAATTATCTAATAATTAATTCAACAATAATTAATCAAAACCACACATGCGATGACAAGAATATCACATGAAATAATAGAGAAAACAAAAAGGAGTCAAAGAGAGATTATACCTCGTCTTTTACCTCGCAGTCTTCTACCGTATGACCCTCACTTCTTGGACATCGTGTGGGCGACAAGCTACCAAGACACGGAGTCACCAAGTGCTGCCAATACCACCGTCTTCTACCCTCTTCCAATCGCCAACACAAACCCTAGCACCTAGGGTTTTCTCGCCGACCACCTCCTCCACCTCCACTTGCGCCGTCGTCCACACCAAGTCCAAGGATCGCCGGCCACAAGAGAGCTGAGGTGAGGATGATTAGGAAGATGAAGAAGAAGGAAGAAGAAGAAGTAAGAAGCTTCTTCCTCTTCCCAAAACCCGCCGTTGGCCTCCCTCTTGTTTCCTCGCCGTCGGCGCCGCAAGGTGGCAACTCTTGCCGCCGACTTCCCTCCTGCTGCTCCTTGGATGATCCCGCACAAGAGAAGGAGAAGAAAGGAAGAGAACTAGGAGAAGATATGGTCTTCTCCAATCCCTACCGAGATCTTCTTCCTCCTCTACTACCGTCGGTGATCACCTCCAAGAAGATAACACCCTCTCCATAGGCGCCGATCCTCTCTACTCCACCTTGCTACTGCCATGTGCCACAAAGGAGAAGCCAAGACCTCCTTGTCTAGTGATTCCCGGCCACCACAAAGAGAGGGAGAGGAGGACCAGAAGCAAAATCTCTTCTTTTCCACCTTACGCGTGTGACCTAGGAGAGAGAAGAGGGAGAGAGAGGGAGAACTAGTGTTTTCCTTGGATGATTAATTGGATTAATTATTGATTAATTAGCCTTGGTATCATGACTCCTATGGGGTATATATAGGGCTATGATAGGGACCATGAGGAGGAGTTAGGTATTGGCCCGCTAATGGATCCAAATCTGATCCATTAATGGTGATCCATTCCACTAAAGGATCCCTATTGAACTTCCTCACCAACCCCCATATTTTCATATGGACTCCACCTATTCTGAGCACATCCATCTCCCCGTGTTTATGATATTAAATGTCCGTCGATTAATTTAAATTACTGACAATTTTAATTAATCAACCTCTTGATCCTTGACTAGTACTACTCAACCTTTTCATCATGTTGGACCATAATTCACTTGCAAGATTTAACATGATGAATCTTATGAGCTCATCAAGGGGGCATCATCATCCCGACTCACCAGGACACGGATTCCGTCAATAATCAATGACACACCATGTACATAATATTATTTCCCAACTTACTGGACCTATCGATTTAACAGAATAAATCTCGCCCATTGGTAAATCAAATAAATAAAATACTAAATACACGTCCCGTTATTATTTCGGGATTAAGAGATTGTACTCCATAGTATATATCCGAGGTCTAATCCAATTTATGAAGTCAGTACAAAATTGGATGACCTCTCTTTTGGTCCTACTCAATGCACACAAAGTGTACTAGTGCAATTCTATGATTAAGACAAACCACACCTAATTACACTACAACCATCCCGATGGTTTGTCCAACTCCATCTCGATTGTGAGCCTCTTACTTATACTTTTGCAAGGAGCTTGATAATATGATCTTCTGTGCGTCATCACGTACCTACAATGTAAAGTATCAGATATTTTGTGCATATACTAATATAAACATGCATCGTGTGATTATGTGATTTTTTTTTTAAAATATAGATGTATATATAAAAGACAAGACTTTTAATATACATTCCAAAAAACTTCTGGCCCCATTCGAGTATTACGGCTGATGAAGAGGAAATCATGTAAGCTACTTTTGTTTGACCAAGTTTAGTCTTAACACGTGTATTTTCAGACTAATCTGCAATTGATTATCTTAAGGAGAAAGTGAGCCTTCCTGGCCTAGAAGGTCCTTTTACTAAGTGATGTAATCAAATTCAGGGGATAAAACCTGCTAATAGTTGGTGCTATGTTATTATGGAGTGCTATAAGGAGGCAGGTGCAAGATTTAGAATGGGGAGAGGTGATAAAGAAAACGTAGTAAAGGTGCAATGAGGAGACAGATCCAAGAATTTACTCCCATGGTATAGCCAAGTTGATATTCGAATGATAGATGATTAATGAGATTTTTTCAACCTCGGACGATCGATCCGGCTTCATAGAAGTTTTTCACCAGCCGTCAGGGTAAATCGGGAAACACTCGCGATGGACGGTCTAGAAGCCCAGCGTTCCAGAGTTCACGCGCCCATGATATTCGAATGATAGAGTAACTTGATGACAAGGTTCAATTTCCATAGAATTCATTCCTACAAAGATTAAATATCATCCCGTCTAAGAGACTACTCGATAAGTGATTTATTTTCTTTCTTCTCGTTGTGAGATCGACCATGAGAAACACTAGCGAAATCATTACTTTACTTCACGAGGTGTAAGAAACCAGCGCACATTTAAATTCCAATTTATAAAATCCACTCCTAACAAGATACCAGAAAAGTAATAACTTGAAATGAATCATGGGCCAAGCCATATCAACTTTTGCCCACTCCCCCCTCAATGCATTCACCAAAGCAAAAAAATAACCCCCAGATTATAATACAATAGAAAAATGATTAATTATCAACTTACACATCCGTGGTCAACTATGACATATTTTATAAGTATTTTTTCTTCAAATGAAACACAAATTTTGAGACGTTGGACTTTTAGACCGTTCACCGTGAATACTTTCCGATTTATCCTAACAACTGATAAAAAATTTCTATGAGACCAGATCGGTCATCCGAAGTTCAACGTTATTCAATCTCGTTAAAGAAAAAGAAAAACCAAAGCTACAGGATAACACAAGTACAAATGTTATGTACCAAAATTGACTCAGTACAGTACAGTGCAAATACATGTTTCATGCACACAAATGACACCTATGAGATGATAGCGCTTCTTCAGGTGAAAGATGCAGTGTTCCTGGTTTCAGGAAAATAAGGTTACATGAAGACGAGGAATACTACTAATTGCCTGCTCCAACACTTGTACCAAAATTTAAAAAGAGTCGAAAGCATTTGAAATTGAATATATGAAGTCCAAGAAACCCGTGCCCTTGAGAAGACCTTTACCGGTTAAAAGCTCAAAGTCTATCAACAATAAGAAACCAATTATGGCCACCTTTCCATTTAGCAATTCATTTTTGCCAGTGAAACCGAAGCCTTCAAAATCCTCGTCAACGACCATTTTAACCTACAAGAAATTGTTGCATCGTAAATTAATGATACAAATTTCAAATATCAACGTTTAGCATAAGGGAAGTAGCTAATAAAAATGAATTTAGTATATTCTTTCTACTGCTTCCACAATAAATTTGAAGAAAGAAAGGAAAAAAGCGAATTTTCAACACCTGACAGACATATGATATGGCAATTAGTTAAGATGTATAAACTACTAAGTTCATAGTGGAACAAACCCATGTTGATATAAGGGCCTCTGGGATAGACTGACTTATCAAAGCGGATATGTTCCAAATTTAGCTTATGTGAGGTAGAGGATGCTATCCTACTTGTCTCCCCTGAACAAGCAAGATATCTCACTTCAAGTATCATGGATGAAATCAAATGGGACGCTCAGAACAAAAGAGAGAAGCATTGTTAAAGATCATTTTAAAAACTTACAAAATACAGACAATCAAGTCCTATTCAAAATACTCAACATAAATGATATGCAGTCAAGTCTTTAGTTCAAAAAAAAAAAAGTAATGAAAGGTGAAAGATAATTTTGAATGAACAAAACCATAGAACCTGTCCAAGTATTAATGGATGTTGCAATCAAACAAGTAAAAAAATCATCAGGAATCATTCATTCACATTTTAGAAAAGTAATAGTCCCACTTGCACTTCTGGCACGGTCATCACCTTTCTTCACCTCTTTTTAAGGCCAATTTCTCCAAAGGGGAACATAGTTCACTAGGCTCTTTTTCCAGAAAAGGACTTGAATATTTTAATTGAGACTCTCAAGAGGACACTGGTAAAGACTTGAATATACTAATTGAGACTCAAAGAAGATACCCGTAAATGATTTATTTAGCCAAGATAACTTATTTTAGGCCATCAAGGTGTTTAATCACTTTGATAACCTTGATAGTCTTCCACTTGTCAAAAGGATGAAATGATTCTATTCCTTTGATTCCTAAAAAATCATGTGTTTTCATCTCTACTGTCGAAGTAGTGCAAGGTTCTTTGCAAAAGTACCTCAGTTAGAAAAGACTTTGATGACCATACACTTCAAAAACCTAAAACGAGACCATGATTATGCTCTTTGGTCTTAGAAAGTGATATATGATTATGTTTCTATGGTAGAAGTAATCTACAATCAGCAAGCTCTTTTTGCAAAAACACCTTAATATCATTGCACTAATCATATGATAAAATGAAAGCAGAGATGAATTTTTAAGAATGTAAAGAGCGGCAATATGGTGTCATTTTATGTTTTGGACACGTGTTGGGCCATCAAAGTGATTTTATAAACACACATTGATGGTCCCTACATTGCTCATATAACAAAAATAAAAGTATATATGAGTTTTGTTGAATCTAAGAAGCAGAAATATAATCTCATTTTAATTTTAGACAAGTGTAAGGTCATCAAGGTATTTTTGCAAAAACGCCTTAATCATCGTAGGGTGCTTCTATGATAAAAACGAAAGCATATATGAATTCTTAAGAGTAACAGTGGTCTCAGTTTAGGTTGTTGACAAAGGCAAGCAGATTAGGGTGTATTCAAATTGTCAATGTGCTTTTACAAAAGCACTTTGAACTACTCGTATTGTCGAAATGAAAGCAGACATGAATGTTCAGTGTAAGGACTAGAAGTATAATATCATTTTATTTTATTTGCAAAAACCTGATAGCTTAAAATAAGTCATTTCGGCAAAAAAACTGTATCAACATCTTCCTAGGAGTCTCGTTTTTTTTTTTTGTACAACAGAATAATTTAGAATGAAAAATGACGATGAAGGTGATTTTAGGGGAAAAAACACCTTATTGGCCCTTCTAAAACTGCTTCAACTTGAAACTAATTTTATTTTGTAATTTGTCTCCCAAATGCAATAGTATATCTATATGTCCAAAATGATAAATTCTAACCTTTAAAATAAATTAGAAAGAAAAATATTTTAATTCTTTGATATCAGAGTATTTTAGGTATGTGAAAAAGGAAGAAGTGTGATATGAAGAAAGATAAAATGTGGTTCACCATTTTGGAGAAAAAAACATAACGCACACATGCCCTTTTAACAAATTCCCAAGTGTTTGTGTTCTTAAATTTATTTTGAATACTTCCATTGCAAAAAAAAAAAAAAGTAGCCCGATTCACGAATCTCTCGCCAATGTGGGATCCCGGGAATAGTCTATTGTACACAGTCTTAATCTGCTTTGCAAGAGGTTGTTTCCGAGACTTGAATCTATGACCTTTAGATTACACGGCCATAACTTTATTGTTGCACTAAGGCTCCCCTTTGAATACTTCTATTGAAACTAAAATAAAAATGTTTTATTTAGTATTATGTTTGAGTGATCTTGGCTCTTTTTGTATATTCTTGGGAATGTTATTTAGGGTAAAGTTCAATCCTAAAGTCTAAGTTAATAGTAACTTACTCATCTAATTTTATAAACCATTTTTTTAGCAACAATTTACCATGTTAGATTAAACTATTATAATTTTCATACCACAAACTATTTGTTAGTCTTAATGCCAATCAATAAATACACTTAGGACAAATTTTCCATTAAAATGTCACACATCAATTTCCTAAATTTTCAACAAACCAAACGTCATCTAGCTCGGCAAGTGTTTAGGTTATTTGGATTGCCAAGGCAGAATGGTGCATGAGGATTAAGTAAGATCCTTGGTTTGAATATGGAGAATGTTGAGGTTCTCAAATAGACATAACTTCCTTATCTATGGGATGCTTTTCAAGAAGTTAGAGGGAACTTAGAAAAGAAGTTAGAGGGAACTTAGAATTTGATATAAAATTGGTTCACAATTGATGTGATGACATGTCAATTTAGTTTATAGGTTGGTTGGTCATGGAACTACAATAGGGCATCTTTCTATGTTTTAAGCTTCATCAAGATGGTTAGTTCATCTCACCATTTTTTTAGGTTTAGATGTACAAATATTTGCTAAGATAGTTGTAGTTGTCATAGTATGTTAGTGTAGGAAGCACCAGATAATCGAAGCTGGTTTAGTATTGGCAAAGGGCTCAAAGTTAAGTTGTGATCTAACAATGTTGACCAAGTGTGCAAATAGCTCAACCATAAAGTCCTAGTGGAAACTATGCAAAGGGAAAGCCCTAGTTGCGACTAGGCAAGTGGAAATCATAGTTGAGGCTAGGGGAAAAAGTTCTAGTTGATGGGACTATGCATGAAGACTTGGCAGATGGATTACACTAAGTGGGGGTCAGGAGGACCGGACGTCTAGCAGTTCGATAGGTCTAGAGGACGAAACATCGAGAGGAAGTCCTGGGGGTTAAAGGATCGGATGCCGAGCGGGAAGTCCAAACAAGTCTGGAAGACCGGATATTTGGCAAGACAGATAACTTCTCTTGAGAGGAGTAGGTGAGGATGTATTCCCTTGAAGGGAATAGTAGGCGTCGATCCGACCTAAGATTTCACTAGAAATCTAAAAATAAGGACCAGATAGTCCCGAGACTGTCAAACTGGTTTTACCTTAAAATCGCGATTTACGATTAAAACGATTTAAAAAAAAATCTTTTTTCCATTGAACCCGGTTCATTTTAAAAAAAACCGGTTCAATCTGAAAAAACCCGCTTTCCAAGTCGCGTGCGTGCCCTAATCGGCTAATCCGTCGCATCTTTCTCATTTTTCCACTTGATCGTGTCTTCCCTGCTCGTTGTGGAGTTATTTGACTATTTTGTGGCT
Source organism: Boesenbergia rotunda (assembly GCA_024364735.1). Lineage (NCBI taxonomy): Eukaryota > Viridiplantae > Streptophyta > Magnoliopsida > Zingiberales > Zingiberaceae > Boesenbergia > Boesenbergia rotunda. The sequence continues at coordinate 100,750 of JAGFNQ010000984.1, read as the reverse complement.
TATGGATGACATTTTTAATTAATATTGATTATGAATGCAAGTTTATCTAAGTTTGTTTAGCGATTTAAAAGTTTTTTTTATTATTTATGCTATTTGACATCCATATATATGACTTTATAATTTTATATGCATATATATAGGAATTTTATAAAATCTTACGATACGATTTACGATTTTAAGATTTACGATTTTAAGTACCCCTTCCGATTCAAGTTAAAATCTCGATTTTAACTACCTTGCTTATCCTTATTATACTTGTGTTAACTCTGTGATGCAGGAAGGTCCCAGGAGATTCCAAGCACACGAAAGGGATCCAAGCACCCGGAGGTTCGAGCGACAAGATGGATCCAAGTGCCCGGAATGACCGAAACTCTGCCACGGGTGCAGCTAAGATGGCACATCCTGGTTGGCCAACTCATATCAGTTTCCAAGCACCTAGAAGGGATCTAGGAATCTTAGAAGGCATAAAATCGACGCAGATAGAGGTTCGTCAAGGTGCAGCCACGTTGGCAGTCTAAGCGGCCAGGGGTGGTCTAGGCACCCGAAGTTAAATAACCTAGCGACGAAGATGGATCGGATGGGTCTCAGTAGAGACACTTGGAGCTGGTCGAGGCGCCTGAAAAGCCCTATAAAAGAACCTTCAACCAGAAGCTCTGAAGAACACTTTTTTACGCTCAAACAATCTTCGAACTACTCTAAAATTCTGCTACAATGCCAAATCTTCGCACTACTCTAAAATTCTGCTACGATGCCAAAGTACTGCTCCGACAACTATGATCAAGTCTCCACTCCATTTTTTTATTTTGTAGGTATAAGTATTATTTGTATTTCATTTTATACTCGGATTTCTATAAAAACGAGTCTATTTCTTGATTAAGGAGATTATTAGTGGATTGCCCATCAAAAGCGATCAACAATCGCGGGCCTTGGACTAGCAACCGCTAAGCTATTAACCAAATAAAAAGAAATTGTGTTCATTGTTGTGTTTAATTTCTATTTCCGCTACTATCTCTCGAGTTTCCTAAAAAACATGAAAATCCTCCCCCCCTTTTCCCCTTGGCACTTCTTCGATCCTACATAGCACACAAATACAAAGGTGAGTGCCTCTTTAATTTTTTAACTAATAGATGAATTTCTTTATAAAAGGAAAAGGTGTTGACTACTTTTGGCAATAGGGTAAATTCTTAGTTTGCCATCATACCAACTGATCTGGTACACAAATAGGAATTAGAAGTAGGAGAAGTGATAAGAGATGAAAAGGGAAAAAAAAGAGGAAATAGTTTGAGAAAAAAAAAAGTAACTTGTTTTCCAAGTCTTGGTAAATCTTCTTATAGTCTCCCTTTCAATTTTAGAGTTTCAAGTTTCAACTTTGAACAAGTCTTAAAACAAAAGCTTTGGAATCCCATGTCAATCTTTAAGTTTCCCATGCAACCTTTGGTTCTCCACCACAACCCCATTTTCTGCATCTACTTTGTTTTCTGCATCTAAAACAGTTTCTTCTGAAGTCCATAGAGATAGATGGTTCTCCACCACAACTCCATTTTTTTTCTCGTGTTAATACTTAACCTATTCTAGGGTCAGGGGATGGAAGAATGAAATCAGAAGATCAATAGTAATTCATTGAGGTCTTATATCTGATAACGTAAAGTTAACATGTTAGGCTATAGATTAGAGTGAGAAATCATCTTTGCAAGTCTCCTAACCTATATGTTGGTTATAGATGATTTATATTTCTTCTGGTTATAGGGAGACTATAAACATTTTAAACAGAAGTATTAGCATAGGTGATTGCATGTTTGTGCATGCATGAATGTAAAAAACAAATGAAAGACAAACCTCTTCCACATTGACATCAGATGCTGTCACCCCAGGTTGAGCTCTGCCGCTGAAAACTATCTCAGCTGATCCCCCAGACCCTCCGCTCATGCTGATATAGATGTTCTGTCCATCTAGTTTGACAGGGTACACAAAAAGTTTCCTTAAAGCTGGTGTAAGAACCCTAAGAACTGGGTTTTTCGGATACCATTCCTTGATATCTCCAGTCTGAAGATCAAAAGTACTGTCAGTAGTGGGGCATATAATGCATCCATCCTGTAAAGAGGAAAGAAATTTATTAGGGTAGTGGAGAATTCAATATGCAAAATAACAATAATCTAAAGAGGTTTCCAAGGACATCATTGATCAATGTCCAAGATTGCTAGAATACAAACATTAAATTTAATGAGATAGTAACAAACCATGTAGACTTGGGTACACTATCCAAGCCTACAGATGAAATGGCTTAAACAAGTAGTGTCAAGGATCTCTAAATCCACTACACCTAATGAGATCATGTGGCAATAGATGGGCCAATGCAAATTCATTATGAAGCTGACCTACATGCTGCTTCTTTGTCATTCAACAATGAGTTTGGCCTCCATGTCAACAACAAAGAATTATACAATGAGGCATCCTCAATAATAGTAGCATTTGATTTGGTGCTAATTGGTTTATTTAAAAGTATATGGTATGTCTAATTGTAAATGGTTTTAATTGCAAGAGTAAATATAGGGAGTTGGTCTATCAAGGATGAAGATAAGAGAAATAGGTTTATCATTTGGGAGTAAGACCAAGTTTATTCGAGTCGAGAAAAGAGTTGTCAACTCTCTCTATATATAATCATATTATCGAAATAATATCAAACAAATCAAATTAGAAACTATTCTTTCTTCTTTATAATCCTCTAAGAAGATTTGGGTTCTCTTCTCACCACAAATCTAAGGAATTTTTTTCTCTTCTCTAAAAACGAACAGTAGTCATCCTCATCCATAGCTGATGGTGTCTCAAATCTCAAGTTAACTAGTATCAAGTCATTCCATGGATGGGTAATCTCACCTCAAGCATCCTTATAATGGCTATTTTCAATTATACAAAGAGCTTCATCAAACCTATATTGTTGTGGCACATTTATAGACCAGTAAAGAAACCCAACATTAAGAAGAGGAAAACTCTACCTTGAATTTAGTGCATTGTCACTATTCTGACCATCATCATTCTCTGCCCTATTAAATAAAATTTAACACATCTAAAATTTTGCATTGTCTGCACCACTCCCATTCACCCTTCTCTCGCTTCATTATCTCCTTTCACTTGGTTGATATTCATTGGCATTCTCCTCCCTCCCCTTTCAACCTACCACCCCTACATTAGTGATGATGGCCTACGAACAATTAAATTATAAAAACATAATTTTTTATTATTAATGAAATTACTCTTTTATTTTCAATCTTATTTTTTTATATAATTGGTAGATTGTAATAACCTATCTTAATAATACTATTTTAGCAATACATCAACTAATACTATTATATATAATGATATTGAGACAAAATATTGGCATTGTCTGCCCTATTAAATAAAATTTAACACATCTAAAATTTTGCATTGTCTGCACCACTCCCATTCACCCTTCTCTCGCTTCATTATCTCCTTTCACTTGGTTGATATTCATTGGCATTCTCCTCCCTCCCCTTTCAACCTACCACCCCTACATTAGTGATGATGGCCTACGAACAATTAAATTATAAAAACATAATTTTTTATTATTAATGAAATTACTCTTTTATTTTCAATCTTATTTTTTTATATAATTGGTAGATTGTAATAACCTATCTTAATAATACTATTTTAGCAATACATCAACTAATACTATTATATATAATGATATTGAGACAAAATATTGGCTTTATGGTACAACTAGTAGATGTTAGGTTTTTGATAGTTGACCTATAGGTAAGTTGATGACTAAACAAGTATATAGGTAAGATGATGGAAACAAACCCACTAGACGTGCTCACTATGAGGATAAATTTGATATATTACCTAGTGTGTTTATGAGTCTTCTTACACAAGGTGTGTGCAATTGGTCCTTTGACTTGCAATTCCTGTGGTCATCTCATAAGAAGAGCAGCATATTTTGATACTAATAGGTTGGACCTTTAAAAAGGTTCGTATATACTTACTATAGGTATGATGCAAGTAGAAAAGAGAAGTGTATGATATTGGAAGAGTTGATCAGTGATCACTTTAAGAAATTGATTCACAGTGAAAGTCAAAGGTTCTCAAGTTGAACATTTTTCGAGTAGCTCGTAACTATATCAAAAATTTTAGGGTGTCTCTTATTAGGATAAACATTAATCGAAGTCCTAATGGCTTGTCGTAGTATAAGTTGATAAGAGGATTAAATTGCATGACAACCATTGTTGTGGAAAGACTTTTATGGAACTCCTCCACTTCTAAAATAATTAGTCATACTTTGATACTAAGCAAAACTTGTGTGCCTAAACCAATGAAGAGAGTCTTCATGTGGACAAAACAAGTTAATCAGTTAGGTATGCTAACATTATTTATAGAGCCTAGAGTCATGCATAAGGCAGTAACTCTTGGCATAAGATACTTGCAGCTCTAGAAGTGTTTAAGTGTTTAACTAAGAGATAATTATCCTAATTAGTTATCAAATAGTAAGAGTTAATTATGTTAATAAGAAGAGATTAAGAGTTAGCTTATTCGATTATCAAAAACGAAATTGAAAAATTAAAAGTAAATTAACGCAATTAAAAATACAGGGATCAAATTGAAATTAATCATGTTAATTTGGATAAGGATATAATTTTTAAAAATTATTTTATAACAATTGAAAACATTTTAAAATGTTTAAATTTTTTAAAATAAATAATTTTTAATTAAAATTATTGTTAAAATTAATTAGGAAGTTGTTCTAATTAATCAACTTTTAAACAAATAAACAAGGGCAACAATCGAGTTTAAAAGATGGTTGCAACCATCTCCCTAATATGAGATTAGGTGTGATTGACAACATGTTTAATAGCCTAGCAACTTCTTGACCTCTCCTCTCTTCTTCCCTCCAATTTTTGCGCCTTCACACCATGAGTTTGAATTGAACCATGTGGGTAAAGTGAGGTTAGGCATTATTCCTGCATGACTTCTACAAACGCAATTTCTTCTTAGAATGTACTTTTTTATAGATCTTGACCTAAACAAAATACAATAATAATCAAATTATAAGCTAGAAAATATGCCAAACTAAACATAGTCCACGAATGCTATTTTAGTTTCTAAATCAAACATGCCCAAACTATGTAACATCCTAAAAATTTAACAATTATAAACTTAAACACTTCATTAACCTACTCCCCTAAAGAGATCTTACCAAAATTAATCCTTAAAAATCAAAAAGTAAAGAAATATTCCATTAATAAGTTGGTATGATACAACACAGCCTAAAGCATGGACTGAACAACAACACAAACATGACATGTTACAATTATTTTTTAAAAAATAGAAAATCATTGCAAAATACAGATTATTATCTTTATAATGTTTGACTAACTAGATTTAGATCAAATAAAATATTATTAAAAAGAAAATTCATGTTTAATATAACATTGCATGATTTTTTTTATCAACGCAAAATGGCATAATGCAGACAAATAATATAATGACAAATTACCAGCTTTACCACTAGAATCAGTTATGTAAGAATATTTAGAATAAATACACTAGTGATCTACTTTTTCTATGTTGGTTCAAGATTAAATTCAACATTAGTAAAGACTCATCATATGTGCTTTCTACAACATACCATGTAATAACATCTATAACAATTCATTCTAGTCATAATTATTTGGGGTTAGAAACATAAATCTTATCTCTCTATTGAACAAGATACAAGGTCATATTCAAATCTCTTAGTATAGGCTAGAAGTTAGAGTTTTTTAGTCTCCTAACATCTTCAGCTCTAAAGATTTGGCTTGTCTAAATACAAAATACAAAAACTATTAGTTGTCCTAGAATATGCATGTTAACATATTTTCTATCAAATAATAATATATTGTATTAAATGATAAATTTTATCTCATTTATATTTTTCATTTTAAATTATATTTTTTTTAAATTTTTAGAAGAGGAATTAACTTAAGTTACACCAAATTAGGTTTTGGGGTTGAGTTAAAGTCAAGATTAATTTGGATAGAACTCATTGCGTAGACATGATGATTAAGGTTAATTTGGACTTGTTTTGGCAAGTTTAGAGTTGAACCAAATTTTCACATGGATAGACCAATGTCGTGTTGGGTTAAGTTAGTGGAATGTTTGAATTGTTGGGGTTATATATATTTCCTCCCTTGTTCTTTCTCCACGTAATCTTCTCACCCAATCCTCTGCCTTCTGTTTGTACATGCTATGTCGATGCCACCACCTTTATCATCATTGTCGACCTCAATTGTCGTTGCCGATCTCCCCTCTGCCAGCAACCCTCTCTCTCTCTCTCTCTCTCTCTCTCTCTCTCTCTCACTCACTCTCTTAGTTTTGTTGGAATTAAACGTAGTGGATGGTTGATATGCTCAAGGGGGATGTGAATAGCTTTTCTACCTATGATATTACCACTTAACAAGATATGGATCAGAATTAAGACAAAAAAAGAAAAACCAATGTTGAGACACTGATGCATGTGTTCAGAACCCTCTTTCCTACTACATGGCCTATGATTCTTTAGTGGCTCACTCTCTCCCTGTTGGAAATTAAAATTGTATTAACTCATAAAAATCATATTGTACAACCCTACTTATGGATGATACCAAAACTAGAAAATAAGGAAAGAGAACTTGTCAAATCTCCTAAAAAAAGAACCATAAAAAGAGAAATACTTATATAAGGAAGCTAGACTATTCTACAATTCTTTACACTCCCCCTCAAGCTAGGTTGTAAATGTTGATTAAGCCTAACTTGGACTTAAAATTTTCAAAGTTCTTCCTTGGTAGAACCTTAGTGAGGATCTCTACTATATGAAGATTACTTGGCAGATGCAGTAACTTGATTATTCCCTCTTCTATCTTTTCCTTTATGAAGTGACGATCAATCTCCACGTGCTTCATTCTATTATGATGCACTAGGTTCTTTGCAATATTGATAACTGATTGATTGTTGCAGAACATCTTCATAGGCTTTTCAATGGCGATCCTTAACTCCTTTAAGAGTCTTCGTAGCTACATCCCTTCACATATACCATGTGTTCTTTCTCTAATTGCTTTTTGACGCAATCGATTGTTTCTTGCTACACAATGTACTTAAGTTTTCTCACACATATGTGTAGTGGTCGAAAGTTGATCTTCGATTAATGATCCTGCTCAATCAGCATCATTGTATATGTTAATGCTTTTGTCTGTTGGTTTCCCGAAATACATGCCATTTTCTAGTGTTAATTTTAAATATCTTAAGAGCTTATAAACTGCCTTCGTATGCTCTTCACTGTATATGTTGATGCTTTTATCTGTTGATTTCCTGAAATACAGGCCCTTTCTTAGTGTTAGTTTTAAATGTCTTAAGATACTATAGATTGCTTCCATATGCTCTTCATTTGGATTTTTCATGAATTGATTCACCATAGTAAGTAGCCAATGTCAGGGTCTTGTGTGTAGTAGTTTGTCCACAAGTATCTAATATCTGCCTTAATCATTGATGCACAATTCTCTTTGGTTCCCAGTTTGATTGTTGAGTCCATGAAAGTGTTTGTTGGCTTGCATCTGAGCATTAGTTTGTTTCAAAAGATCTAGAACATATTTTCATTAAGAGACTGAGTTTCCTGAGTTTGACTGAGTAATTTCCATTTCAAGAAAACACCTAAGGATTCCCAAATCTTTGATTTCAAATTCTTTAGCTAGTAGGCTTTTGAGTGTGTTTATCTACTGCATATGATCTACTAGAATAAAGTCATCAAGTATACAGTAAGGATGACAATTCTCCCTTGAGAGGAACATTAAATAAAAAGAGTGTGATACACCACACTATTTGATTACTCTAGTAAATCTCTCAAACCAAGCATAGGATTGTGTGAATCCTTTTGAAACGGGTTGTGCATTGAACAGATCGACATTTCCATCTTCTTTGTATTTAATTGTGAAGACTTATTTGCAGCCTACAGAACATTTTCTAAGTGGTAGTTGAGTGATCTTCATGTTCCATTCTTCTTTAGTGCTCAGATCTCTTCTTCAACAGCAACCTTCCATATCGGTTTTGTGAGAGCTTCTTGTATGGATTTAGGAATTTGTGTTTGATCCAAACTTGCCATTAAAGTACTATACTATAAGTAGCCCATGATAAGACACAAAGTTATAGATTGGATATTTTATGCATTCTCTATCACCCTTTCTTTTTGCAATAGGATGATCACCATCTTTGGAAGACTCGGGATTAGAGTTACCTTGTGGATCTTTAGATCTCAAGTCTGGTTCAAATTGTAGATTTGCTCAAGGAATATTTTCTGTTCTATCTCTTTTGGTTCTTTTTCCATCTAATATATGTGAGATGGTCTTTACTATTTTTGGATTGATTTTATTGTTTTCGGATTGATTAGTGTCTAGGGAATAAAGACTAATAGTTGGAGAAGAGGAAGAGATTGGGAAAGAAGTATTTGGAAGTTCAAGCATTTATGCAGGTGAGTCAAGGTATGGAACCATGGGTTCATTTAGGTGAGTAGGGACAGTTTTTATTTGGGTATTGAATGGATTTGATAAAGTGTGGGGATTATCTAGGTTGTTGATCTCCGTATTGATATCCCAAAACTGATATTCTTGTGTGAAATTTTCCCCCTAAATGTTAGATTTAGGGTAATATGGCTGGTATTAAAAAAATGTAACATCCTTGGTACTATAGAATTTTCTTGTAATTGGAGAATAAGATTTGTACCCTTTTTGGTAAGAAGGATATTCAAGAAGATACACTTAATGGCTCTAGGATTAAGTTTTCCTTGATGTTGGTTATGGATATGGACAAAAGCGAAGTAGCCAAACAACTTGATAGAGATGGACAATATGAGATATGTGGCTAGGTGTATTGTAAGAAGAAACTGACATGGGGTCTAGAATTTTAAGACTCGAGAAGGCATTCTATTTATGAGGTAGGTTACCGTGAGAAAGGTTTCCACCAATATTGTTTTGGAATATGAGGTAGGCTACTTCTAGGATGTCTCTGATTTTCCTTTCGGCTACTTCATTCTATTGAGGTGTGTCAACACAAAGCTTAGATGAATAATCCATCGACTTATTAGGTAATCACTAAGAATGGATTCAAAACATTCCTTTGCATTGTTGTTTTCAAAATTTGTATTTTGGTTTGGGATTGAGTTTGAACAATGGTATTGAATTTTTGAAATATCGAACCTATGTCTATGCTTGATTTTTCTTTCATTAGAAAAGTGATTTTAGTCTAGTGTGATCATCTATAAATGTTATGAACCGACAAGATCTAATAATATTCTTAATTTAGACGGTCCAAACACATGACTATGGATTAATGAAAAAGTTGTGATTCTTTTAGGTAGATTAGGATAAGAATTTAGAACATATTTTGTAAGTTGATAAATTTTACATTGAAATTCATTTATATTTTATTATTGAATAGAGATGGGAAAAGGTTCTTGAGTTAGAAATTTTGGATGTCCTAACCTAGAGTGTTGTAACATGATAGCATTGTCCTATTTCAAAAAAATAGAAACTAGATTTTGACTTGGTAAATGACTATTATTATGACCTTTTCTTTTAGGAGAATCATAATTCGCATCAAGAAAATAGAACCCTGAGCATTCTTTAACATTATCGATCATCGCTCCTCGAATCCAAGACCTAGAATTCACAAGGTTTTGGAGAAAAAATTGTGACACAATTGTGATCCTAAGTGAGTCTACTAAAAAGTGCAGTAAATTGAGGGGCTAAAAGGGCATAGGTCATTTGAAATTTTTACTCTCCTGATCCCAATCACTTGGTGAAGTGTTCTGCGTGCTATAGTGATTGGTATCTTATGCCATGGGTTATAATTTAATAGTCTATTTATCTCTAGTCATTTGGTCTAAAGCTCCTGAATCTACAATCCATATTAATCTTTTTCTAACACTTAAGACAATTATTGAATTACCTTTCTGCATTAAAGATGTAGCCTTAATTATACAGTAGAATTGATTGTTTGTGATTGATCAATTGCTGTGAAATCTCGAACTATTCTTTGCTAAAAGGATTCGACTTGGCAGGCATAGAATATTCTAATGTTACATGGCATGGATGAATGCCCTCAAGAAGAAGCTCCACATCAAAACTTTCCTCCATTATAGAAACACCCTCCTTGATCCCCATGTACACTATGGTTTGAATCTCCCAACACTTGCTTTTGTTTGACTAGGTCAAGACTACTACGAAAATCGTCCACATTGTATGATTCATTAGACCATGCATGGATGCCAAATAATTTCACTACTCATGTCTTTTGTGAGGAGCATCTTAGTCATCACAGATTACTGCATGGATGCCAAATAATTTCACTACTCATGTCTTTTGTGAGGAGCATCTTAGTCATCACAGATTACTAGATGGGCATGGGCTTGTGTGAGAAGAGCAAACACATGATGGAACAATCAACTGACGAAGGATTCACTTGGATTATTGAGACTATGGCACGACGAAGGAATGTACTTGGTTTTGATCTCACTTGTTACGGTATTTTACTAAACCACATAAGGAAGTTTCAATATTACCCAATTCACGTAAGGAGATTTAGATAGGTGGCACCACCCAGCAGGCAGGTGGCACCACCCAACAACGTGCCACACTACTGGGCACTAGGTTCGAGTAGGAGCCACGGCGAGGGACGACGGTGGCTTACAACTTCTTCAAGCCTCGGAGCAACAAAAAGGAGCGGTCATCGGTGGTGTGGAAGTCGTTCATCATGCCAAAGCATCGCTTTGTGCTTTGGCTACTCACGAACAGCACAAAGGACAGACTGCCCTACATAACTTGCAAGACCTACCCACTTTGGCAGCGAGTGAATGAGACCTCCGAGCACCTCTTTTTCGGCTGCAACATCACTATACCTCTATGGATGAGGGTCAAGTGTTGGCTGCGCATTGATCATCCATTTGACTCGAGAGCAACATTGTTGGACAGATGTCGCACCAAGTTCACAAGGGACAACATGCTCAACAAGGCATGCATTCTAGGCGTGTCTTGCACGGGACATGGCAACCCCGCAATAGATGTCAATACAAGGGTGATGTGCCGAATATTGACAAGGTGTTTAGAAAAGTTCAAACTCATGTCTTTCCATTTTTAAGTGGTTTCGATGTAAGCTCATGAGCTTATATTAATACAATTTACCTTCATCCAAAAAATTATTACCCATTTCACGTATCTAACTTTTATAATTCCAAACACACGCAGCACATTCCCATTTTACCGCTCCTCCTTTTCATGAAATAATCACATGGGTTTGTGTGCGTGCATCTTCTAAGTGTTTGCACAAACCATTGCAAGTTTTTAAAAATTCATTGTTCTCGATGTATGCTATCAAATTTAGATCTGAGAGCATGAATATATTAAGGAGACTTATAGGAGTACGAAACTGGCTAATAAATCTAGAGAATTCAAAATCACTTTAAATCAAAAGCAATGCTCCTACAAATCTCCTTAATATATTGATGCTCTCAAACCTAAATTCGATAGCATAAATTGATAGGAGTGAATTTTTGAATGGATAGAGTAAAAATTAGAGACGCACGCACACAAACCCATGTAAATATTTTGTGGAAAGAAAGAGGAGGGGTATAAGGGAATGTGCTACGTATTTTTGGAATTATGAAAGTTAGGTACGTGGGTAATACTAAAACTTTTACGCAGTTCACTAAAATGTTGCACTTTTTATTATTGGGCTGCCCTACATAATTTTTCTTTCGTGCATGCCAATATAACCATCTTGAACCTGTTATATATTTATTAAAAACAGTTTTAAAAGTTTTTTGATCGTTACTCGAATACTAAATTCGAAGAGACGCTTGAATTCCTTTCCAGAATTTGACTTACCATGTATGATAGTCAAAAAGGGAGAAGGAAAACCTCGTCGCTGTGCACATACATTACGGCGACAAACCATTAGCAACTTGGATAAAGCAATGATCGCAGAATAGGAACCTGTGTGAGCTTGGCATTGAGGAGGCCTTCGCTGTAAGCACCTTCGGCTGGCGACCGGTTTTCGATGGCAAAGACCTGGTCTTTGTACCACAGCAGCAAAATGGTCTCGTTATCCTGGATGATCACGCGACGCTCCCCCTTGGGCAACGCGGACAACGGGACGACAGGAAACCAGTTCCTCCCGTCAGTGGCTTCAGGCGCCGCGGGCGCTTTAGGTTCTTCTTCTTCGACCTTGGATACCTCGGCGGCCTTGCAAGCGAGACGATCGGAAGTCCGCAGGACTAGCGGGCGCTGAAAAGGGAGGTGATGGATTGGGCGGATACAAGAGGGCTTCGGAGGATGGGGGCCAGGAGAGGGGGACAAAAGCGCTGTTCCGATGGCGGAGATCTTGCACGGTGTGCTCATCATCGGAAGTGGAGAAAAAGCTCGTCGGATCTACTTTCTTCGATTAGAACGTGGAAGGGCAAGGGCGAAACTCCAAAGGAAAGGAAACAAGAAGAAGAGGAGAAAACGCAGGAACCACGACAATGGGATAAGGAGAGCAGCACGGCGTGCGGCTGCGGACTGGGGGAGCGATTTCAAATTTAAGGAATAAATATAAGCGGACACATTTCTTATTCCTTTCTGTCCTGTCCGGTCCGGTCCGGTCCAGATAGACATCTTAGTTACACACATCCTACACTCGTATAATTTCACTAACGTATAGATATGAATCTCAACAATCAATACAGATATAATACGATACTTAATATTCCACACTAAAATATGTCATTATTATTATTATACTTTTATGAATATAAATATTAAGTTCATAATCTAATTCAATCTTTTATATCTATACTATGATATAATATCACTAACATAAATAATAATAAATAGTATAGATAACAATGAGACAATATGAATATGAAGTAGAATAAAATAAAAACAATAACTAAGAAAAAACAAATAGAAAGAACATGATTAATGAGGTTAATTAAAATTGAATCTCAGACAACCTGTTCGATTTTATGAAAAACTTTTATCGATCGTTAGGATAAATAAGTAATCAAAGTGGAAGAGGTAAATAACTATTCTATAATAAATATATAACAATAAATAATCATACATTAAAATTAAAGAACTATATAAGTCAAAGTCAAACAAGAACTACTCACCTCTAATGTAAAGTATCCAAATCATCTTCTAGTCAAATAATTTATCTCCAGCTCATATCTACAAGTACAGAATACGAAGAAACTTTAAGGATCTATTCAACATTTAATTCATTCATTAAATAATTAACTATCGAGTTAATTTAATTAACCGACTATGAAATCAATAATTCAATTAACTCTTACTTAATATTTAATCATTTACCCCATACGATTAATTTACAATTTAATAATTCATACTCATTAAATCAATTATTATGAAATCTAATTAATCAATCTAATTGATCAGTACTTAATCAAATATCTCACTTATCCATTAATAGATTAATCTATCTTCGTTAACCCCAATTATTCTATGGATTGTTCTATCAATTAATTGAATTAATTAATCAATTAGATTATTGAACTCTAATAAAATCTTACCGTCCCCACGAGATGAACTAATGATTAGGACGTTGGGCTTCTAGACTGCCCACCTCGAGCGCTTCCCGATTTACCTTGGTGATCGGTGGGAAACTTCCATGGGGCCTGGCCGGTCACCCCAAGTTCAATTTGTCTGCTGCCTGGTTCATCAATCTAATAAAATCTTACCGTCCCCACGAGATGAACTGATGATTAGGACGTGAGTGTTGTCACCTTGAGGTCTGGATGTCAAAACCTGGCAAAATTAGTGTATTCATCCTCCCCACGCGTGAGCCACAACATCCGGGCTAGTAGCCCCTATGATTTACCTTCTTTGTGTTTGTCCTAGGACGGGTTGGCGGAGACACATGGGACAAGCAAATTATCTTTTTGCCACCTCTAATAATATCCTACCAAAAAATAACGAACCATGTAATAGGCGAACCTGGGACGACATGCTTGGCCCCACAGAAGTTTCCCACCAGTCGCTAGGATAAATCGAGAAGTGCTCACAATGGCAGGGTCCACGAAAGTTTTTGACCATGAACTAATGGTTAATGCATAGGTATTGCCACCTTAAGGTCTAGGGGGTCAAAATCTAGCAAAGTAAGTGTGTCTGTGCTCCCCACGCGCTAGCCACAATATCCGAGCTAATAATCCCTATGATTTATCGCCTTTGTATTGATCCTGGGATGAATTGGCAGACGCATTGGACGAGCAAATTGCCTTTTTGCCACACCATCTAATAAAATCCTAACAAAGCCATTTAAATTAATTAACTGATAAATCTTAATTAACCAAACACCTTATACTTAATTAAGCCATATAAACTAATTAATCCATCAAACTGATTAATACTTTTGGCAAACCTTTAACCACTAATTGATCAAAGCAATTAACTACTAATTAATCACAAATTAATAGATTTAACCTATTCAATTAACTGCTACTGAGTCGTTTTCAACTACCCGAGCTAACAATCAAGGAGCTGATGATATTAGAGGGAGCGGTGTGGAGCTATTTTGACCACATAAAGAAGGTGCTCACTTTCACTTAGATCATCCCGACCCAGGCATGGATATGGATATTAAAGTTGAATCATCTTCAACCATAAGGATGGATTTTTCCTCGAGTTATTCCCCCTTAGGCCTAGCTTCTATTACTGAATCACCTATAACTATCCCGAATAAAGGGGAGTTATTTCCTTTCCTTTTTTTTGGCTTTCCTTTATCTGTATGCTTGCACGTTTGTTTTCTTTTGTATTTTGCTTTCATACTTTGCACCTTGTTTGGTTTATCTAGCGTTTGATTTTGAATAAACATCTCTTTGTGTGTTTCCTGTAATAATATCTTGAGAATCGTAAAAGTTCTTTAAATTTGACTATCAAGTTCTAGGTCATTTTAACATGATTGAATGCTTTATTTACATATTATCGATTTATGTGGTAATAGATTCTATTGTAATTAATTGAGTAATTAATTGCCAAATTACTTAGAGAAGACTACTTCAAGTTTATACTTTATCCTCTTTACGAGTGATATGCACTCATAACAGTTGAACTCTAGAATTTACTTTATTCTTTTTGAAATCACAATATCAATTGCATGCATGAACATAATGAAGGATATTTCTTTCCTATTCTTTGATTTCTTGTCCTTTCAAATGATAGTTGAATAACTCACTCAACACTTTTATCTTCTACTGCCATTGTTTGACATTAATTCCATCGAGAGTTTTGGTTGATTTTCTTGATGAGTTAGATTGCATTAGATGGATGAGATGTTTTAAGTGTGGGGGAGGATTGCTTATGCTCAAGGATTTTAAAAGTTTTGGAGAGTTTCATGAGTACTGAATTTTGGTTTGGAGAATGATAGGGGAGCCTCCTATATATTGCCTTTGTCTTTTATTTGATTCATGGATGTGTAGTAATGAAGGTGATTGTTCTTTGATGTTTTGGTTGGGAAGGTTTGTGCATTTTTAGATTGTACAATTTATTTAATAGTAAATCATGATGGCTTACTTTGGTGTCGGACGTTTCTTCGTGGAATTCTATCAGCTTAGTCCACAATTCCTTGACGCTGCTGAAAGATCCGACGCGGTTCAGCTCCTCCTTCGTGAGTTTGCATTGAAAAGTCTGTGTTGCTTTTGCATCGGCTTCAATTCTTCTCTTAGCAGATGTGCCCCATTTGTCATAGCTCAGCACCGCCCCTTGCTCGTCTCTTGGGAGATTAAATCCGATTTGGATTATGATCCACATGTCCACCTGAGTCTTCAAGTGAACTTCCATCCAACTTTCCCAATAACCGAAATCTTCCCCAAAGAAGAAAGGGTGCGAGCAATGCTGTAGTCTTCTTCTTGCATGGCCATCAAGGAAGAAACGAAGAGAATAAACTTGCAAAAACAAAGAGAGACAGATATACCAAGACTTTTTGTCTTGGATTAGCAGTGTGGGAAAAAATAAAATATGCTCGAAGTAAGAAACAAAAAAAATAATGAAAATCCGAAAAAAAACTCAAGTGGTGGTTTCACCAAATTAAGCAGCCCCCTCTTGATACCAATTGTAGGATCGAGATAGAACGATAAAGGGGAGGTGAATATCACTTTAAAAATATTTTGGATTTTAGAATGATCGAGTACGCAATGGAAAATAAAACACAGCACGCTAACACAAGTTAGTTTTACTTGTTTCGGAATCTTGACTGGCTCCTAATGTAAGGCTCACGATCCTTGATTGTTTACTTTGGACAATCACTAATAATTGGATGAATGTACAAATTACAAGATTTAAGTGTGCAGAATGAAATGAAACAAATATACCGACTCCTTTTGAATGAGTTGAAGACCATCGCTCGGAGAGTTGGACGGTGTTTCGGCATTGTGAAGCTTTGATCGCACAGCACATAGGAGAACAGAATGATCACAGAGTGTGAATTGTTGTTCTGGGGTGTTGCTCTCGACCCCTTTATATAGTAGTCATTCAGGCATCTGAAAGACCATTCAGGCACCCTAGTCGCAGGGTCTCGGGTAGTCATTCTATCCGCTGCACAGTCAAACTTTATCCTGGCTCAGGCGCCCTAGTTCCTTTCAGGCACCTGAGTGCCAACGTGACTCCTCCACTCAGCACTCGCCACGCAAGCTTGACCATTACGCCAGCTCAGCCACCCGCTGCTAGCTCCCAGCGCCTGAGTCCCATTCAGACTCCCTAGTCCAACTAGTTTAACTTTTCAGCTGCAACAAGGGTTAGTTCCATACAATAATATAAATAGAATAAATGCAAGTATGGATTTACAGTCAGTGCTATCTTGGTCCTAACTTTTAGGTTTCACTTGAAACCCTAGGTCGGACCAACGCCTACTGTTCCCTCCTCGGGGAGCTCATCCTCACCTACTCCTATCAGGAGAGTGTACCTGCTACCGCCTAGAACCTCCGGTTGGACTTTTTGCTCGGCCTCAGAGAACCAGGAACTCGACGACGTTCGACCTCGACTCATCTCAACTCCTGTCCGCAATCCCCGCTCGGCAAAGTCTTCTACTCAGTCCCTCTGACCAAGACTTCGTGCTCGGCTTCACTCACCAAGTCTTCATTGCATGATCCCCGACCAGGACTTCGTGCTCAACCCTGCAGGTCAAGACTTCTTACCTAGCTTACCTAGGACTTTACTGCAAGCTTCATAAGTTCATCAGTACACACAAACCAGCTTAACTTGAACCCTTTGCCACATATCAAAATATAGTTCGATTTGGTGCTTCCAGCACGAACAGACGTCGTGTCCTTTGTGTGTGACCTAATAAGTTCTCGTAACGTTAGCAATATATCAAAACCACTTTAGATACATAAATAATGAGCAACATATAACAATGCATCATTGCTACCCAAGTGACGAGAATGTCAAGATCCGATATAACATTTCGATGACTATTATAATGTATGACTTTGTCCTTCTATCTTTGATATCTAGATTAATCAATGAGGCATAGACCGTGTCATCCCCTTATCAATATTTTTGTTTCTTGATCCCCAAGTAGACTCACTCAAGCAAATGAGCTCAATATCTCATATTGACTCATTTGAGTATGGTCATGCATTCTAGTAGTCCAACTCGATCAAGGAGCCCACAGATATCACTCTTGTCATATGAGAGGGATAAATCCCATCTACTTTACTCACAACCCTTTATATAATTTATTATATTCCCAGTGATCGATTTTATAGTCTACCCTGCTATGGGTGACGTTTGACGATACCAAAGTACATAACTCTTTATGTAGGGAACCGTAATGACTTCAGGTCTAAGGACTATTCATACTAATAATCACATGTGAAAGTTTATGACACTCATATAACTGTGGGATCGTTTAGAATCGATAGAGGGGGTGAATATCGATAAAATCTTTTCGGATTAAAAAGAGCAATTACGCAGCGGAAAACATCAAATCAATGCTAACACTTTGATTTTTACTTGGTTCAAATTCTAGATTGGCTCCTACTCCAAGGCCCACGATCCTTGACCATTTACGATGGGCAATTCTATATTCCGAAAAAGAAGTATAAAATAAAGTTCGAATACAGAAGTTAATTACAGCACTTAATTAACAATTATACCAACGACCGGAGAAGATTCGTAGATCGGAGCCGCGGGTCATCGTTGGCGCTTGAGACTTGAGCACGGAGCGTTTGGAGCAGAGCGCTTGAAAGAATTCGTTGGAAGCAATTGTATCTGGAAGCAAGGGGTGAACCCCTATTTATACTGCATGCTTAGGCGCTTGTGTTGAAGGGGGCGCCTGACACGTGGCCTATTCTTCGTGAATCCTCATCCGCAAACTTGGCCAGCGCTTATCCCTTCAACTAGAGCGCCTAAGTTGACTGGGGCGCCTGTATCAACATAGGCGTCTCATTTGCTGATGTGGAGGCTTGCTTCGAGACTGCTTGGAAATAGCCCATCTTGGGTGCCTGTTACCATACAGGCGCCTGTATGATCAGGCGCTTGACTCCATTCAAGTGCTTGGGAGCAGAAACCTTCAACCTTTATTCCTGCAACCAGAGTTAGTTCCAAAACACAAATAATAAACAAATAATATAAGTTAATCACAATTAATAGCCTGAGCTGTCTTGGTTATGACTTTGGGCTTCCAAAATGGAACCCTAGGTCGAACCGACTCCTAATTTTCCCTCCTACGGGGAACGCATCCTCACCTACTTTTCTCAGGAGAGGTTACCTTTTTGTCAACCCGCTCCTCCGGTTGGACTTTTTCCCAATCCTCCGGATCAGGTATTCGTGCCCAATCTGCGACCAGGACTTATTGCCCAACCCTCGGTCAGGTCTTCGGTGCCCAGCCTGTTGAGGCAATCTGTGGTCCGGAGTGACCAAGTGTTTTGATGTTTGGGCAAAGTGTTGATGCAGTCTGGCCCGATTGTTGTTTTGGTGTTGACACCGATTTAAGTTTGGTTGAGTGAATTCAGATTAAGTCCTGGTCGGGGACTGGGCACAAAGGGATTAAAATCCCGGTGAGTGAAGCCGGGTCCTGGTGAGTGGAGCCAGGTTGGATGAAATCCTGGTGAGTGAAGCCGGGTCCTGGTGTGTGAAACCAGGTTGGATGAAATCCCGGTGAGTGATGCTAGGTCCTGGTGAGTGAAGCCGGGTGACTGAAATCTCGGTGAGTGAAGCCGGGTCCTAGTGAGTAAAGCCAGGTGAATGAAATCCTGGTAAGTGATGTCGGGTCCCGGTGAGTGAAGCCGGGTGACCAAAACCCTGGTGAGTGAAGCTAGGTTGATTGAAATTCCGGTGAGTAAAGTCGGGTCCCCGTGAGTGAAGCTGGGTGACCGAAACCCTGGTGAGTGAAGCCGGGTCCTAGTGAGTGAAGCTAGAATGAATGAAGTCCCGGTGAGTGAAGCTGGGTACCGAGTCTTGGTCGGGGGGACTGAGCACGAGTTAGAGAAGGCTAGGGAGCCCGTTCTCTTGACTTAGGGTTGGATTGATTGAAGCTGGATCGGTCTGGAGACCGATCAGGGAGTTGGCACGAACTCCCTATTGTGGATCGGTCTGGTGACCGATCCAGAGAAGTCTGATCGGTCTGGTGACCGATCAGGGAGAGAACAGAAAGGTTTCTTTTGGGCTTCTAATCGTTCTGGTGAACGATCAGAGAAGAGGTCTGTAGCTTTGGGAGGAGACCTTGATCGATCAATGTGACCGATCAAAATGTCGGAGTTTGCTCACCCTGACCGATCAGGATGGCTCCTGATCGATCAGGGAGTGACCTGATCGGTCACTAGACCGATCAGGGCACAACCTGATCGGTCAGGTGATCGATCAGGCCTGAGTTTCCTGCGGGTTGTGGCAAGCAAGCTGCTGGATCGGTCTGGAAAGGGTTGTTTGAATCGTGACTCTTGTTCTTTGATGAGCAATAACTTTTAGTCAAGAAACTCATGTCGTGTTTCAGAAATTTTTCTTAAATACCTATTGTCTACACCAGTGTGGTTGGATGAGTTTTGGATTGAACAAACATGTTCCTAGAAATTTCAATTGTTAATGCAGTCTGATCTTGAACGAATCAGAGTTACAGGAATTTTTCTGAAAAATGATCATCCATAGATAAATCAGAAATTTTTCTGTATCAATAATCAGTCTGATGAAGCTGCGTTATTACTTGTCATATGGAGCATATACATGTTTGACCATGATATAATAATGTATATGCTTTCATGTGCAATTCACACTTACCTTTGATTATTTTGGATTTAGGGAAAGACCTTTGTTTAAGGGGGACGTATGTTTAAACATAATAACCATACCCTTTCGATGTTTGACAAAGGGGGAGAGAATGGTTGATTAAGTTTAGGGTTAGTTATTGTAGGGGGAGGACTTTGATTCCCTTGCAATAATTGAATTGACTTTGATTGATCATTAATACCTCAACTTAATTCAGGTTGTCAAACAACAAAAAGGGGGAGATTGTTGATGCAGTCTGGCCTGATTGTTGTTTTGGTGTTAACACCGATTTAAGTTTGGTTGAGTGAATTCGGATTAAGTCCTGGTCGGGGACTGGGCGCAAAGGGATTGAAATCCCGGTGAGTGAAGCGGGGTCCTGGTGAATGGAGCCAGGTTGGATGAAATCCCGGTGAGTGAAGCTGGGTCCTGGTGAGTGAAGCCAGGTTGGATGAAATCCCGGTGAGTGAAGCCGGATCCTGGTGAGTGAAGCCAGGTGACTAAAATCCCGGTGAGTGAAGTCGGGTCCTGGTGAGTGAAGCCAGGTGAATGAAATCTTGGTAAGTGAAGTCGGGTCCCGGTGAGTGAAGCAGAGTCTCGGTGAGTGAAGCTGGGTGACCGGAACCCTGGTGAGTGAAGCCAGGTCCTAGCGAGTGAAGCTAGGTTGATTGAAATCCCGGTGAGTGAAGTCGGGTCCCGGTGAGTGAAGCCGGGTGACCGAAACCCTGGTGAGTGAAGTCGGGTCCTAGTGAATGAAGCTAGGTTGAATGAAGTCCCGATGAGTGAAGTTGGGCACGGAGTCTTGGTCCGGGGGACTGAACACGAGTCAGAGAAGGCTAGGGAGCTCGTTCTCTTGACTTAGGGTTGGATTGATTGAAGCTGGATCGGTCTGGAGACCGATCAGGGAGTTGACACGAACTCCCTGTTGTGGATCGGTCTGGTGACCGATCCAGAGAAGTCTGATCGGTCTGATGACCGATCAGGGAGAGAACAAAAAGGTTTCTGTTGGGCTTCTGATCGTTCTGGTGAACGAATAGAGAAGAGGTTAGTAGCTCTGGGAGGAGACCTTGATCAATCAGTGTGACCGATCAAAATGTCGGAGTTTCCTCACCCTGACCGATCAGGATGGCTCCTGATCGGTCAGGGAGTGACCTGATCGGTCACTAGACCGATTAGGGCATAACCTGATCGGTCAGGTGACCAATCAGGCCTGAATTTCCTGCGGGTTGTGGCAAGCAAGCTGCTGAATCGGTCTAGTGATCGATCCCTGACCTGTGATCGGTCAGTGTGACCGATCAGGGTCAGTCCGCGATCCCTCTTTCTCAGTTTGGACCGATCAACCATGAGCCTGATCGTTCAGAGGTTTCCCTGATCGGTCTGGTGACCGATCAGGACCCTCTCTGATCGGTCTGTGGACCGATCAATAGCTGTAACTTTAATTTGAATTTGCTGTCAGACTTCTGATCACGTCTGTTTTTCTCTGCGTTTTCTCTACTACCTTGCTGATATTGTTTGATATGCTTTGCTAAGTGTCTGCTAAGTGTGCAGGTGATACAGAGAGGATTCAAACAATGGAGGAGAGTCAACTGGGGACTTTCCTTTGAGCATGTTTGGCTGTTTTCCTCTCGCAGGTTACAACGGGCATTTGGCGCGGGCTGGCAACGGCTGGGAAAGATGACGAACTGACCTGGAGCTCGGCTGAAGAGGGATCAGGGAGTCCAGAGGAGGTCAATAGTAGTTGAGGTTGTTGCAGACGAGCTGGTGAGCAGCTGGGGAGCTGCAGAGACGCGCCTGTGACAAAGCGATAGGTGGCGATGGGCAGAAGCTTAAGTGGCTAGCAAAGAAGCATCGGGAGGACTTGAGCGATTGTCTGATCTCTTTGAAGCGTTAACACTCTGATTCATCTGCATCGTGAGAACCAAGAGCTAGAGGAGAAGGTTGTGAGACAATCAGCAAGCAGACGTCTTGAGAAGAAGAGCTGAGTGAAGGCTCTTGCCAGGTGGTATGGTGAAGGGTGGCATGGAGACAAGCTGAAGGCTTGTGTGGGCACCTGAGGGACCTTGGAGAGCAGGGACGATGAGCTGATGAGCGCGGACTTCGAGGCATGCGTGAAGGATGGCATGGAGGCAAGCTGGAGGCTTGCATGCATCCAAGGGATGGGAGCCGAAGATGAAGAGGGCGCGAAGGTAATAGTCGAGGCTGCGGATGAGGAGTCAGTCGAGTCGTGAGGGTACGAGTGTTGTGTGAATGTACTCGGGAAGGGTTTCAGCTAGGGACCAGTCGACTGCCCTGGGAGCAGTCGACTGGTAGGTGGCTGGTGAGTTGGCTGAGAATTCAAACGTTGGGATTGCAATGGTCGAATTTTGGTGGCACCAGTCGACTGCCTTGGGAGAAGTCGACTGGTGGCGAGGGTTTCAGCCCGAGTCCTATTTAAAAAGGACTTCATGGTGGCTGAGATTCTTGACGAATCTTATCTTGGTTAAAGGCAAGATAGTAGTCTTTGTGCTCAGGTTTTCTAAAGGTGTTGTGGTGAGGTTTCTCCAGTCACAAGGAGCGACAGAGCTAGCCGGAGGTTATCCGGGGCATGATCAACCGACGGATTCTTGGATTAGTCACCCGTCCGGGGTGGATACCAAGTAAATTGGTTTGTTAGCATTGTTCCCTATTGTTAGTTTATTTTTATTTGTATTTCCGCTGCGCTAACAATCTTGTAGAGAATTTGAAGAAACGCTATTCACCCCCCCTCTAGCGGACATAAGCGATCTATCACAGCCCTCGGTCAGGACTTATTGCCCAATTCCTCGAATCAGGACTTTGTGCCCAATCTGCGACCAGGACTTATTGTCCAACCCTATGTCAGGACTTAGGTACCCAACCTTCGGCCAAGACTTATTGCCCAATTCCTAGAATCAGGACTTAGTGCCTAGTGTGTTGGGTTCTCCCGATATAAAATAATAAAAATGCAACGGAAACAAGAAACCCACGAGCGATCCATGCGAAAGAAAACTCGTACAAATCTATCTATCTAATAGATTTATCTACTGTTTATACCTTTGAAGCGTGCCCTTCGTTTATCCCGCTCGTCCAGATGCGCCGGATCTCTTGCACGTTCAAACGTCCGTGCCTCTATTCGTATCTACACGGACACAATCTCTCAACATCGGGAGAACTACCTTAGTTGTGCTAGCAACTTGAGGTAGCTCGAAAACACCAACAACCTTACAGTAAGGTTTCGGCCAAGAAGGGAGGAGAAGAAGAAGAGAAGAAGGGAAGAAGGAAACGCTTAGTTGTTCATTCAAAATTGACTTGACCCCTTTTATATTCATCTCATGAATACCAAGAGTCATTTGTCTCTTTGCCTTCCCTTCATTAAAGCCAATAAAGAGTACATCTTTCCATGTGACTCTTCATCTTCTCTTCATCTAATGAAGAGAGACCTTTCTCTTTCCTGCATGCAAATCCGACCGGGCCTCTCGGGCTTCCGACTCGGTCTCCCGACCAAGTCTCCCGAGTGCCCAGCCCCGACTGCCGAGTGCCGAGCCCGACCGCCGAGTGCCGACCCAGTCTGCCGAGCTCCCAGCCCAGTCCACCAAGTGCCGACGTCTCGACTTAGTCTGTCGAGCTCCCAGCTCAGTCTGCCGAGTTCTGACTCAGTCTGCCGAGTGCCGAGCTCCCTACCTGCGCTCTCGAGTTCCCAACTCGAGCTCAGATCTCCTAAGTTCCCAACTCGTGCTCGGACTCCCGAGTTCCCCAACTCGGGCTCGGACTTCCCGAGTTCCCAACTCGGGATCGGACTCCCGAGTTCCCCAACTCGGGTTCGGACATTCCGAGTTCCCCAACTCAGGATCAGACTCCCGAGTTCCCCAACTCGGGATCGGACTCCCGAGTTCCCCAACTCGGGCTCGGACTTCCCGAGTTCCCAACTCGGGATCGGACTTCCCGAGTTCCCAACTCGGGATCGGACTCCCGAGTTCCCCAACTCGGGCTCTTATCTGCCGAACAAATTTCCCGAAGCATTGTGTCCTTTGTGTGAGACCCAATAGGTTCTCGTGACGTTGGCAATGCGCCTAAACACTTTAGACACATAAACAATGAGCGGCATCTAGCAATGCATCATTGCTACCCAAGTAACAAGAAAAAGTCGAGATCCGACTAAACCTCCGTGACTATGATAGTGTATGACCTTGTCCTTCTATCCTTGATATCTAGATTGACCAATGAGGCATAGACCGTGTCATCCTCAATCAATCTTGTGTTTCTTGATCCCCGAGTAGACTCACTCAAACAAATGAGCTCAATATCTCATATTGACTCACTTGAGCATGGCCATGCGTTTCAATAGTCCTACTCGATCAAGGGGCCCACAGATATCACTCCCATCATATGGGAGGGATAGATCTCATCTACATCACTCACATACCTCCGCATAATTCATTACATACCCAGTGATCGCCTTTATAGTCCACCCTATTACGGGTGACGTTTGACGATACCAAAGTACATAACTCCTTATGTAGGGAACCGTAGTGACTTCAGGTCTAAGGACTATTCATACCAATAGTCACATGAGAAAGTTTATGACACTCATATGACAATCTATGAAACTCTCTCATGGCGGGTCATTCAGTACACATTCTCCAATATATACCCATGTGTCAACTTGATATCACATATCCATGACTTGTGAGCTCAAGTCATCAGTTGACCTACATGCTAGTCTCTATGCATTAATATTATCCCTGAATATTAATGCTCGACTAGGAATAATTTAGTGCAGTGTTCTCTACATTATCTCACTATCGATTCAACCAATCGATATAATGTAGATAGGAACCTACTACACAAGAACATTATTATACTTAGTCATTCGACACAGAATACAAAGTAAGTATAATAACCAAACATGCCTTTATTAATAATAGAATATGATACAAAATGCCCTAGTCAATCATCACATAATTGGCTCTAGGGCTCCTACTAACATAGTATACCTAGGACTTTTCCTGCACACTTGAATAACTTCGTTAGATCACAATAAAACCTTAACATATGAACCCTTTGCCATTATCAAAAGACAAGTTCGATCATGGTACTTCCGACATCAACAATCTCCCCCTTTTTGATTTATGACAACCAGGCTCAAAAAGTTAAGTTTAAATCATTTAAAGCATATATAACAAGCATGTTTATTCTAAGAAAATCACTTTTTGAAAATCTTCACTAAGCTCCCCCTGAAATAAAAATTCTCCCCCCGAAGCTTTTAATGATATGCAATTTTTCAAAAAGTCTAAGTGTTTAAATTTTGACTAAGTGTTTTGCAAAGCATTTGCATACTTACATAGATTTTCCACTTAAAACATTAAAAAAACCTTTTGCCAAAACATTTGTACTTAGAAAAATTTTACTTTAGAAAAGTTTTTCACTTAGAATAAATTTTGAAAAAATATTTACTTAAAAAAATTTTGTGCACTTAGAAAAAATTTTGACTTAGAAAAATTTATACACTTAGAAAAATATAGAAGGATTTTGTGTACTTTAAAAAATTTTTACTTAGAAAAATATTGTTGTGCACTTGGAAAAAATATTTTTGAAAAAAAATCTGCACTTGAAAATATAATGCCTAAATGCCCTTCAAAATTTAACTTTACTTTTGGGAAAAAAAATTTAACTTTACTTTTTGAAAAAAAAATGAAAATTTGAAAATTTTTACTCTCTTCTT
This sequence comes from Boesenbergia rotunda, assembly GCA_024364735.1. Lineage (NCBI taxonomy): Eukaryota > Viridiplantae > Streptophyta > Magnoliopsida > Zingiberales > Zingiberaceae > Boesenbergia > Boesenbergia rotunda. Next base: position 74,764 of record JAGFNQ010000984.1, on the reverse strand, counting down.
TCCTCTCTCCCCTTTGTCATATATCAAAAAAAATTTGATAGAAGACCAATTGTGAATCAATTTCACTTGAAGTAAATCCAATTACACAAATTTAAATTCGTATTGAGCCAATTCTATTGAACCTAAGCAAAAAGATCAAACCAATTAAACTGAACTTGTTCGGGTCCTGCCTATCTCAGTTAGTTACTTACTAACTGTTAGCAGTTTTCACTAGGGTTAGTCAAGTTAAGTGATCAGATCAAGTTTGATTTTCTTAGCTTAAACACTTAACTTGATTATTGTTCAATTGTATTTATCGCCCCAACTACTCTAGATGCACTGACTTAAAGTATCTTGAGTCAAGGCATAGACCTAAGCATCTTAACTCAGTCTAGGTTATCAATCAAATTGTCCTAATGTGCTTGTGAGATGTTGGCTTCTAGATCAATAGGTGCATGCAATTCTAGGGTTAAAGCCTAGGTCAAGTCCATTTGCGTAGAAAACCCTAGTTTTGAAGGGGGTAAATTTTTAAAAAATCTAAGTCGGAAAACAATTTTAAATTTCAAGACTTAATAAAAGAAATGATTTTTCAAAAGATATGAAATGCTAAAAAAATTGAACATCTAAAAGGTTTTCAAAAAGAAATTAGAACAGGTTCTACTCTACTAAGCACAATCCTAACTGTCTTCTTAGTAAGCTAAACTCAGACTCAGGTAAGGGTTTAGTAAAGATGTCAGCTAAATTAAATTTTGAGTCCACATGCATAAGTACAATTTCGCCCCTGACTACGTGATCCCTAACAAAATGATGTTTGACTTCAATGTGTTTGGTTCGAGAGTGATGAATTAGATTTTTAGTCAGATTTATTGAGCTTATGTTGTCAATGAACACATTGGTTTGGGTATAGTCTAGCTAGAAATCCATAAGAGTGTGCATCATCCATAAAAGTTGTGCTACACACTCTCCTAGGGCAACATATTCTGCTTCAGTTGTGGATAAGGCTACACAGTATTGCTTTCTACTGCACCAGCTGACTACACTGCGCCCTAATAATTGACAACTCTCACTTGTACTCTTTCTATCTAGTTTGCAACCGGCATAGTCAGATTCAGAGTATCCTGATAATTCAAAATTGGAAGTCCTAGGATACCAAATACCTACATTTAGGGTACCCTTAATGTATCTTAGGATTCTTTTTAGTGCTGTTAGGTGAGATTCCTTAGCACAGGTTTGGTATCTAGCGCACATTCATACAGCGAACAAAATGTCAGATCTACTAGTAGTTAAGTACAATAAGCTCCCAATCATACTTCTGTATAGCTTTAGGTCAATTGTTTTACCTTCAGGGTCATTATCTATTTTGACATTTGTGGTCATAAGAGTACTTAAGCTTTTAGAGTTTTCCATTTTGAATTTCTTAATTCTTTTGCATATTTAGATTGATGAACATAGTTATCATCCCTGGTTTGTTTTATTTGGAGACCTAAGAAAAAGATTAGCTCACCCACCAAACTCATTTCAAATTCACTCTCCATAATTTTGACAAATTCTTTTAAAAAGTTAGAGTTGGTTGACCCAAATATTATATCATCTACATATATTTGAGCTATAAATATGTCTTTTTCTAAGGTTTTAACAAATAATGTAAAGTCAATTTGACCTTGGTTAAATTCCTTAGAAATTAAGTAGGTTGATAGTCTTTCGTACCAAGTTCTAGGTGCTTGTTTCAAACCGTAAAGGGCTTTCCAAAGTTTGAACACATATTCAGGTTTGTCTAAGTCCTCAAATCTGGGAGGCTGGCCTACGTAAACTTCCTCTTTTATGAACCCATTAAGAAAGGCACACTTGACATCCATTTGGTACAGTTTAAAACCTCTATGGGCTGCAAAGGCTAGTAACATCCTAATTGATTCAAGTCTGGCTACGGGGGCATAAGTTTCGTCATAATCTAACCCTTTGACTTAACTAAACCCTTTAGCTACTAAGCGGGCTTTGTTTCTCACAATCTCCCCTTGGTCATTTAGCTTGTTTCTAAATACCCATTTAGTGTCTATAACTGACTTACCCACAGGTTTAGGTATTAAGTCCCAGACTTGGTTTCTATCAAATAGAGTTAGTTCTTCTTACATTGCTCTAATCCAATCTGGGTCAGGTAGGCTTCTTCTATAGTCTTAGGTTCTATTTTTGAAATTAGAGCAATTTGACTAAGATTTCGGTAAGAAAACCTTGTTCTGACTCCTAAGGTTGGATCACCCAAGATTTGATCAGATGGATGATTGAGTCTGGGTTTCTTTGTTCTTCTAGAACTAGGTTCAGCCTCAGGTCCGGCTGGAAGGTTTGATTCAATAGTTGGTTCAACTACTTGGGTTGGTTCAGTTATTGGTTCAGTTGATAACTCAGTAGTTAGTTCAATTGATAGTTCATTTAATGGTTCAATTAATGGTTCGATTAATGGTTCAGTATATTCTTGATCCAGATTTGAATTGTTTAGGTTTTGATTATCAATAGACTTTGTTTCAATTTCTTCATCAAAGATTAAGTTGATAGTTTCTTCAATTTTGTGGGGTTGTCTATTGTAAACCCTATAGGCTTTACTTGTTGTCGAATATTTTGATTGAAACTTACCTAGGTAGTCCTTAGTGTTCAAAATATGGACTTTATGGGATCGGATAGAAATGATTAAGGGGGGATGAATATCGTTCGTAAAAATTTCGGACAAATAGAGCAATTATGCAGCGGAAAAATGAAATCAATCGCTAACACAAGTTCTTTTTACTTGGTTCGGAGTCGCAGTCGGCTCCTACTCCAAGGCCCACAGTCCTTGATCGTTTATGAAAGGCAATTCTATACTTTCGTAAAAATTACAAGTCAAGAGTACAAATATAGAATTGAAAGGAAATGACAGCACTTAACACAACTAGCTTTTACCGACGACCGGAGAGGTTGGAAGTTTCCATAGCAATGGGTCGTCGTCAGCGCTTGAATCACGAGTAAAGAACTTGTCGGAGCGAAGCACTTGATCGTAGCAGTTGAAAGCAATTGATATAGAAGTCTTGGGGGAGAACCCCCTTTTATAGTGGTCAGTGGAGCGCCTGTGTTGAAAGGGGTGCCTGACACGTGGCCTATCCTGCGCGAACTCTAATCCGCAGACTCGGCCAACGCTTATCCCTTCAACTGGGGTGCTGAGCTAACTAGGGCGCCCGTGTTAACACAGGCGCCTGAGCTGACTTGGTCCAGAGGCTTGCGTGGCAGTTTACTTCGAATGCTTGGTTTAACCCTCCACTGGGGCGCCTGTCTCAATACAGGCGCCTAGCCCAGCTAGGGCGCCTCACTCCATTGAAGCGCCTGAGCACAGAAAACCCCTTCCATTTGTTCCTGCATCCAGGGTTAGTTCCAAAGACATACAAAGCATACAATTGATAATATTAGACCATTATTTACAACCTTAGCTGTCTTGGTTCTAACTTTGGGTCTCCCAAATGGAACCCTAGGTCGAACCGATGCCTAATGTTCCCTCCTACGGGGAACACGTCCTCACCTACTCCTCTCGGGAGAATTTACATTTTTGCCAACCGGCTCCTCCGGTTGGGCTTTTGCCCAGCTTCACTCACCAGGTCTTCTTGCCCAATCTTACGTCAAGACTTAGTTTCCCAGCCCGCGGCCAAGACTTGGTGCCTAGTGTACCTAGGATTTTCCTGCACACTTAATAAGCTTGTTAGACAACAACACATTAACTTCTAAATCCTTTGTCATTATCAAAACCAAGGTTTGACTTTGGTGCTTCTCGCACCAACAGACTTCGCACCCAAAAACCCTTAAGTAATGTAAATTTGGTAATCTATGATAATAAATTTCATAGGGTGTCTTATTGTGTCTTCTATTAATTAAGACCCTATTTTGTATATAACAGAATGTATTTACCGCCTCTGCCCAAAATTGATTAGTCAGGTTATACTCGTTGAGCATGGTCCTAGCGGCTTCCTGAAGGGTTCTATTCTTTCTCTCAACTATTCGATTCTGTTTGGGAGTTCTAGGGCATGAAAATTCATGGATGTACCTATTGATTTTACAAAATTCCTTAAATTTTTGATTTTCAAATTCTCCCCCATGATCACTCCTAAGTCTTTTAATTTTTATGTCATTTTGATTTTCTATCATTTTGCATAAATTATTAAATGAATTAAATGTTTCATCTTTAGTTTTCAAGAGCCTAACCCAGGTAAACCTAGAGTAATCATCAATGATTACTAAGCAGTATCGATTTCCGCTTAGTGACTTGGCTCATGTGAATCAAATAGGTCTAGGTGTAGGAGCTCAAGTGTGGCTTGGGTTAGGTCTGACTGGGTTGGTTTATGGGTTGACTTGGTTTGTTTACCTTGTTAACATGAATTACAAATTATATTGTCAAAGTTCTTAATTTTAGGTACACCTTTAATCAATCCAAGTTGAGTTATTTTTGAAATTAATTTAGTATGGGTTGACCTAGTCTTCTATGCCAAAGATTGGTTTCATCTAATTGAATCAGAAAGCATTTTGGTACTACAGGTAGATTGATCATGTATACATTATTTTTCATACTACCCTTAAGTGTTACCTCTGAGTCTTGTAGATTCCTAATCAGGCAGTCAGAGTTGGTGAAGGTGATAATGTAACCAGTATCACAGAGTTGGCTAATGCTAAGTAAATTAAATTTAAAATTTTCAACCAACAACACCTTTTTAATAATAAAATCAGAATTAAGTTCAATATTACCTGACCCAATTACTTTAAGTGTGGCATTGCTGCCAAATACTACTAAGCCTAGGTTTTTGAACTTGATTTTGGTGAACTTCAATTTATCCCTAGTCATATGTCTGGAGCATCCACTATCCAACATCCACTGGTCCAAATCTTTATGTTCCTATACATAAAGTATGTTTTTGATTTGGATCCATTTATGTAGAGGTAGGGATAGATTGAATTGAATTTCACTAGCTAATCTGTCTCACTCACATCTAACGTTATCAAGCATGTTGACCTTATGGGTTTTTGTGAGACAGGCTTTCAGTATAAGTTGAATTATTTTTGAAAAGATGTTGTAGAGTTGATTTTGAAAGATGTATAAGTAATTTTGAAAAATGTTAAGTTAATTTTGAAAATTGTAAAGTTTTGAAAAAATGTTGAATAATTTGAAAATGTTGTAGAGTTGATTTTGAAAGATGTAGAATTAATTTTAAAAAATGTTAAGTTAATTTTGAAAAATGTAGAGTTTTGAAAAATGTTGAATAACCTTGTTGAAATGAAATGTTGGTTGGTTGGGTTGGACTCCATTATTAGGTCCTAGACATCTCACCCAATTCTAAGTGACAAGTTAGGTTTCCTTATCTGTTTTGTGAGATGTATTAATTTTTTATCTTTGAACTAATATTAAATCTAAGATTTAATTAAAACTTGTGTTAGATTCAAATTTATCAAATAGTAATTTAAAAATGAGTTTCGATAATTGGCTTCCAAGTCTTGGCGAGGCACAGAGGCCTTCTTTAGCCGTAGCCTTATTGGAGCAACAATCCTTTTCTTGACAAAGCATTTTACCGAAAGTTCATTTTGAAATTACTTCTTGAAAAATTTTGGTCTAACTAGCTTAGCTTTTGGATCGGTAGCTTCGGCTAGTTCCACCGGACTAAACAAACCAAGTAAGGTACGTCTTACTCTACTTGACCTTTTTAGAAAGGCTTCCATAACGTACTATCATCTCACCTCCACCTAATACTATGTTGTTCAAGTTTCAAGTAATTCTTTTGTCCTTAACTAACCATTCCTAAGTCTAAACATAATAAAATTACAAAAATAAAATAAACATGCAACCAACAAAAAAATCATCTAATTATGAAAATGATTTTTATATTAGCTCCCCCTAGACTGAAGCCTCGATAAGGGTTAGGCAAGATGTGAATCTTGTCCTTAGGGATCCAATATTGGTTTGGTCCAGCATGTTTATTCAAACATAGCTTTGGGGCCCATGCTTGGACTCGGGTTCTAGATTGGTTCAATACGGAATAGTAAGACCGTTGTCGCGATTTGGTTCGATAGCCTAGTCTGGACCGATTTAGAACTGACTTTTGTTTTCCAAGAATCATGTCAAGATTCTTGAAACCCGAAGTGAATCGTTCTAACGTGGCTCTGAGTTCCTTGACTTGAGTTTTCAAGGAGGAATTCTCTTCTTCAAGCTTTTGAACTTGAGTTAAGTTTCCTTCTTGAACTGACTCGGTTAAGGAACTCGAGTTGACTTCCTCTTTCAGGAGTTTGACTTCCTGTCGGAGGGTTTCAACCCGGATGTTGGCTTTCGCCAACTTGCGTGACAAGTATGAAATTAAATTGTAAAGATCGGATTCTGGATAACCTCTTACCGTGATTTGTCCGTCCTCCGAGATCATGAGCTTTCCGGTGCCGACGTCTTCGTCCGGTTCAGATTTTGTTCCGAAGTCGATGTCTTCTGAGGCGGTCAAAGTAAGGAGGTTCGAGTGTGGAGCTTCTTCTTCTTCTTTCGAGGACGATTCATCCCAGGTGGCTTGAAGAGCCTTCTTCTTCCGAGCCTTTTTGTTCTCCTTCAGGTTGGGACACTCTGATCAGAAATGTCCCTTCTTGTTGCACTCGTAGCATGTTATGTTACCTTTATTCTTCTGGCTCGTCGAGGGTTCAAATGGATCTTCCTTCTTCCGATTTGTCTTCTTCTTGTTCGTTTGATTTTGAGCTCCTTGTAGTAGTCGCGAGCTAACCAGACCAATTTTGGACGATCATCGTCAGACTCCGAATCTGAGTCGGACTCGGATACTGGTTGCAGCTTCTTCTTCTGAGATCTTCCTAGAGTTTTTCCTGCAACAAAAGCAATACTCTTCTCGACCAAAGTAGCATTAGTTTGCTCGTGTAATTCTAATTTAGAAAATAGTTCGTCTAATTTAATTTCGGACAGGTTCCTGGAAACCTTGTAGGCATCCACCATAGATGCCCACAGTGTGTTCCTTGGGAACGAGTTTAGAGTATACCTTATTAGATCACAGTTTTCGACCTTGTGACCTATTGTGTTCAACCCATTCATCAGCTCCTGGATTCTTGCATGGAGTAGTGCTGCTGATTCGCCTCGTGCATCTTTATTGTGTAGAGTTTGTTGAGTAACAGATTTCTTTTGCTGATCCGCGTATCAGACGTACCTTCAGGTAGTTCGATCAGCTTGTTCCATAATTCCTTCGTGCTACTGAAGGGTCCGACACGGTTCAATTCTTCCTTCGTGAGGCCGCATTATAATATCTGTGTGGCCTTTACGTCGGCCTCGATCTTCTTTTTGAGTGGTCCGTCCCACTCTGTGTAGCCTTGCACCTCACCTTGTGCGTTTTTGGGTATCTCCAATCTGGACTAGATGATAATCCACATGTCCACCTGAGTTTTCAGGTGGACCTCGATCCTACTCTTCCAATAGGAGAAATCTTCTCCTGAGAAGAGAGGTGGTCTAGCGGTGTTATAGCCTTCTTGCATAGCCATTGAGTTTATCTGAAAAAGAAATTACAAAAAAAACTTGTTCCAAGACTAAGTCTTGGATTAATAGTGCGGCAGAAAAAAATAATAAAAAAAATCGAGTGGTGTTGCACCAACCTCGATGAACGAAAAAAAATTATGAACGCAAAAAAAATATTTAAAACGAAAATCTGAAAAATCGCTCAACTGGTGGCTGCATCATATTTGAGTCACCCGCTCTGATACCACTTGTGGGATCGTTTAGAATCGATAGAGGGGGTGAATAACAATAAAATCTTTTTGCATTAAAAAGAACAATTACGCAGCGGAAAATTTCAAATCAATGCTAACACTTTGATATTTACTTGGTTCGGAGTCTAGATCGGCTCCTACTCCAAGGCCCACGGTCCTTGACCATTTACGATAGGCAATTCTATATTCCGAAAAAGTAGTACAAAATGAAGTTCAAATACAAAGTTAATTACATCACTTAATTAACAATTATACCGACGACCGGAGAAGATTTGTAGATCGGAGCGGCGGGTCGTCGTTGGCGCTTGAGACTTGAGCACGGAGCGTTTGGAGCAGAGCACTTGAAAAAATTCGTTGGAAGCAATTGTATCTGGAAGCAAGGGGGTGAACCCCTATTTATACTGCATGTTTGGGCACCTGTGTTGAAGGGGGCGCCTGACACGTGGCATGTTCTATGCGAATCCTCATTCGCAGACTTGGCCAGCGCTTATCCCTTCAACTGGGGCGCTTGAGTTGACTAGGGTGCCTGTATCAACACAGGCGCCTCATTTGCTGATGTGGAGGCTTGCTTCGAAACTGCTTGGAAATAACCCTTCTTGGGCGCCTGTTACCATACAGGCGCATGGCAGCAGAAACCTTCAACCTTTGTTTCTGCAACCAGGGTTAGTTCCAAAACACAAATAATAAACAAATAATATATAAGTTAAGCACAATTAACAACCTGAGCTGTCTTGGTTCTGACTTTGGGCTTCCAAAATGGAACCCTAGGTCAAACCGACGCCTAGTGTTCCCTCCTACGGGAAACCCGTCCTTACCTACTCCTCTCAGGAGAGTTTACCTTTTTGCCAACCAGCTCCTCCGGTTGGACTTTTGCCCAATCCTCCGGATCAGGACTTCGTGCCCAGTCCGCGACCAGGACTTATTGTTCAACCCTCGGTCAGGTCTTCGATGCCCAGCCCTCGGCCAGGACTTATTGCCCAATTCCTCAAATCAGGACTTCGTGCCCAGTCTGCGACCAGGACTTATTGCCCAACCCTATGTCATGACTTAGGTGCCCAGTCTTCAGCCAGGACTTATTTCTCAATTCCTAGAATCAGGACTTCGTGCCTAGTGTACCTAGGACTTTTCCTGCACACTTGAATAACTTCATTAGATCACAATGAAACCTTAACTTATGAACCCTTTGTCATTATCAAAACACAAGTTCAATCTTGGTGCTTCCGGCACCAACAATAACGATCTATAAAATTTTCTCATGGCCGGTCAATTCAGTACACCTTCTCAAATGTATACCCATGTGTTAACTTGATATCCCATGTCACGCCTCGAGACCAACGGAGCCACTGATCCAATATAAAATCGAATAGCATCTCCCCTGTCCGGCGGACAATTTGGACATACACACAAATACCCACGCGGTATAAGTGGCATCTGGCCTCAAAACAGATATATATCATATGAAAATAATAACATCACAACATGGAATATCGTAAAAACTCACCTGAGCTGCCCTAGGGAAGGTGCGCAACAAAAATCACATCACAAAGTCCAACAAAGGACTCAAAAATACAATACCGCATGAATAACTCAAATACAAGTCCACGGTATCGAAATGAATACAAAATATAAATTATGCTATAAAAAGAATTAAAAACAAGCAGAAACACCCATCCTATGGAGTCGTGGGGACCCGAGACCGGCAACTGGGCTCCTCCGGCGAGCTATCAACCTGAAAACAAAAGCATTGTGACGGGTGGTGAGTGCAAGTGGACTCTGCGGGTATATAGAAAGATATGCATAGCAGAAAAATCACAAAATAAGCTATACAGAAATAATAGGATACAGTCTCAGCAATAATATCAAAAATATACATAACTAAAGTAACAAATGACTGCACATACCAGAAATTAGTCTATCTTGATCATAAAAGGACTCGTACCATACGAGCAAGTGTAGGGTCATCAAACCACACAAATGGTATATCCTGTATGTGCATGTCAAACAAGTGCAGCAAATAAATGCAACAAACACAATCAAATGCATAAATACATCATATGCACATGATGCAATGATATGGTCACCCCCTAACACCAGTCAAGCCATAGAGACATGCGATAATGTGTCAACCGAGTGGGTAGAACTGTGACACTATTCGCACTCTCTCATCACTGCTCCTGAGTGACTGAGTGGACAGGATGTTGGCGGAGCTCTCGCTCCGCCCCATGTATGTATGGGGGAGATATCTCTCTCATCTTCTCTGGTCTATGGGAGGGGAAGGGATCTCTGCCTGCTACCATGCTCCGACACCACTACTCATGAGCGATCAAGCGGAGCAGTACAGAGCAAATGCACACACCCAACGGTATCCACTTGTAGCGAAACGCCTTCTCTACCTTAGACGAACCGCTACTTGTCTACTTCTTGACTCTAATGCACGACTAAAAATGCAGAACTTTCTTTATAATCTTTTTTTTTCGTATTCAATCTATCTAAAAATGATATTCTAACTTTAATAGTCATGCATGATACAATGGCACATTACTAGTAATTCTAACCATTTAAACTCATCACACAATGTTCTATAACATTTCTAAAGCACTATGAAATATGCATGCAACTTTTCTAAGCATATTTAAAGCAATAAGACTTAATTCGAAACTAACAACATCTTGGCACATGCAATAATATTTCTAGAACTTCATAGAATGTAAATCTTACTTTTCTACCGAATTTACAAGCATTTTAAGCACAATTAGGACTTAGTCCAAAAGGGAATAATAATAAGCTCAAGAATAAGTCTAAAATGCAATATATCCACATGTTAAACTACTCATGCCCTTGCTCATCTAGTGCATTCACAAAAGTATGCATACTAATTTAAATGACATGGAATCTTCATTCTACAAAATTGAGCATGTAAAACTATCCGAAGCATAAATGGTTAATAAACTCCATAACACAATAACTTGGAATTTGGAAATCTTAAACATGCATTTCAAATAAGCTAAACTGTCTCATCCCAAGGATCTCTCCAAGGTCAGCCACCACACACACGTCACTCAGCACCGCCTCGTCGCCTTCCTTCAGAATTGCTTGTCTTTACCTTTACCTGCAGTAAGAGGAAATGCAACTAATAAGCATAAAGCTTAGCAAGTACTATCTAGCTCACAAAATCTCGAAATGTGCAAGCATGCTTTTTAAACAAGGTGAAATCACATGAGATACTTTTATGCTTAAAAGAAACACTAAAACATGTGTAACTCAAAACATGCATACTCAAGCATTAATAAGTCAAATCACATGAGATACTTTTATGCTAGAAGAAACACGAAACATGTATAACTCAAGCATGTATACTCAAGCATTAATAAATCTTAACTCACTTTGACTTGGCTTAACTTGAAACTTTAGAAATTCTTTAACTTTAAATCTTTCCTTAACTTTTAGAAAATTTCCTTAAACTTTAGAAAACTTTGCTAAAGCATATACTTGAAAATAATACTCACTTGGATCCACTTAAGACGTAAGTACCATCTTATGCGCGTTCCCTAAAAGGTTGGGGTAGCGAGCCGCCAATCCTAATAGAGCAGACCTTGGTCTACCAGGGCCAAGACCTTGGAATTGGACACCTGGATTTCTTTAACGACGCCCTTGGACGCCGGGTACTGGCCTTAGAAAATAAAATACTTACTTTTTTCTTATCTTTAAATGCCTTGGCATTTTATCGAACACCTTGTGTGCCCAAATCCCTAAGTCTTGACTTTTGGGGATTTCGTAAGGCCTTGGCCTTCTCTTTTCTTCTTCTTTATCTTTCTTTTCTTTTCTTATATATTTCTTAGACCCTAAACTCACATAGGGTACTCTATCAACATATATAAGCATATAATGAACTAAGATCACATGCAAAATCTTAAACTAAAAGGAAATATCTCCTTTAAAACTTTGAAAGAAAAATTCTTGCGGAAAACCGCCTCTTACTGCAGGTGAGCAGTACTTACCTTGATTTCTTGGACTTACAACCGAAATTAGATGACTAGGGCTCGGGTGAAACTTGAGATCTCTACGAACCGTCCGTGCCTACGTGTTCTTCTCGTCGAGACGAACGAAACGCTCCGCACTCCTTGCTTTTCCTTGGCCGGCGCCCCTTAGGAGAGGAGAGGAGGAAAGAAAACCTAGGTTCCCTTTTGTTTTCGCCGCCCCTCCCTCGCCCCCTTCTCGCACGCAGCCGAAAATTCTCCTCCAAGGGTTTCACGCAACTTAAGCGGGGTTTAAATACCTCTTCATGAAAAAAACGTAACTACTCTATAAAATTAGTTCTCTCCACCTTTTGTTGTGCTTGATACCCTAGCCCAGCCGGTCACTTGCGCGCCCTTAAGGGCTTGCTCCTCCTGTGGTCGCGAGTTCGAACCCCCCTGCTGCCCTTTAAAGTTTTTCCTTTTTTAAAAATACTAAACGGACTCGGAAACTTCCATAAAAATATTCTAAAAATTCCTAAAAATATCTAGAATGTTTCTAAAACATTTTTAAATAGTTCTAAGGACTTTAAGGACTTAAAATGGAAATTTTGGGGCGTTACACCACTAACACATGAGTGGTCGTGTGTGCATATCATGTGCCAGAAGACGATAGGCTCAAGGGAGTCGCTGATCGCCAGCATGTAACAGTGCAGATATGGTGCATGTTGTAAGATCGTTAACGTTGCTAGAAGGGGAGTGAATAGCAATTTTCGAAGCATTCTTCCTACACGATTAGTTGTGCAAGCGGAAATCTAAAATAAAAACAAAACTAACAGCTAAGAATACTTACAATTTACGTGGTTCGGAGATAAACTCCTACTCCACTACTGCCCGTAAGGTGGACGATCCCTAATCTGTCGGTGGATGATTCTCCGGAGCACCTCCGGCTAGATCGCGTAGCTTCTTGTAGGTGGAGAAACCTTTCCACAACCACTGGACACTACCTGAGATCACAAGGCTACTAACTAGCTTTGACCAAGCAAGTTTCACCAAGGAAGGAAAGTGGGAAAACGAACTCCTTTAAATAGAGCTCGAGTCCGAAACAGCCGCTACCAGTCAACTGCCCCTGGAGCAGTCGACTGGTCCCACTCAGATTTGACCGTTACAGTACAACGTTCGAATCCAGTAGCTATCCCATTCGACACCAGTCGACTACCCATGGGTCAGTCGACTGGTACACACCCAAGCCTAGGGTTACACTCCCCGAATACATGTCACTCCGCACTCAAACCCTCCCGGCTTAGCCCCTGAGTACAAACACTCATACACAGACTCTCACAACCCGGTTGACTCTTTACCAGCAGCCTTGACTGTTGCCTTCACGCCCTCATCATCTTCGGCCCTCATCCCTCAGATGCGCACGCAAGCCTCCAGCTTACCTCTATGCCACCCTTCACATACGCCTCGAAGTCCACGTCCCTCGGCTCATCGTCCCTGCTATCCATGGTCCGTCGGATGCGCACGCAAGCCTCCAGCTTGCCTCCATGTCATCCTTCACCCGAAGACATCAACCAAGTCCATGTGTACCTGGACACCTGCACACTCATGTACACATATTAGTCCAACAAAAATCCCTAACTTAACCATATTGGTCACACACATCAAAACACCATGATCCTCCAGATTATCTCAGGGCCGATTGCCCCCAACACATGTCTCTAACACATGCAACCTCTACTAGGTCATCAACACATAACTTAACCTAACATGCACAGGTCGTAAACATGTATCATAACCTAATCATCCTATATCTAGACACACATACAAGTACGACTAGAATCAATTAATGTAACCATACAGTGATATGCTATTCTATATCTACATACTCATATCATACCAATGCTATACAGAATCAGATAACAAATAAATGAGATTGTATAGAAGGGAAATCCAGATGATATCCAAGGTCAAGCATAAGTATCAAACAGGATAACAAAATAGTAGCAGATAAAGGTAAATATCAGCCTACTGCATAAACATCAACTAGCCATGCATATAAGATAAAGTGAAACTACATAATATAAGCAAGAAGTACTCGCCTCCAAGAGTAGAAGTCTGTATCAAAGCAGAAAGAGCCACCCGCCAATAATAAACAGCAATAAATCCAAGTCAAGTCCCTGTATCAAGGACATATTTAATTAACTATTACAGAAAGATAATTACTAGCTAATTAATCCCTAAATCATAATTAGGGTTAACCTAATTGTCCCCTTTTATTTAATTACATCTAATTAAATGGAAAGGTTCCAATTACCCCACATAATTAAGGTTTAGGTTTATTTCAAATTCAACCTCGTCAAGATTAGGTTATTAGATTTAAATCCTTTATTAATTATCAAGATTAGGTTCAACTTAAGTTTAGTCTAAACCTAACCAACCTAAAGCACACTTGCACCTACATGGGTCACGGCAAGGACACCAAGGCGCTAAACCAACCATGATCTTCACAAGGGCAAATCTCTAATACCCAAGGTTGCTCACAGCAATATCAATTAGATCATATTAATAATCCTTAATTAACTCAACATACTACACTTACAAAACAAAACTTAATTCCATCCCTTAACTCACGGTTACAAGGAAAACTCAAAAGGTAACCTTCCACAACCAAGCTAACTCCAATCACCAAGCTCACTGCCAAGATCCACATAAATTTATGCTACACTTAACTCTACAACACCACAAATCAAATCCTATCACTCTTAATCCCTACCAAGCACCATCAGATCCTCAACTACAACACAGTTCATCCACTCAAAACAACCAAGTTGATCTACTCTAATCAAACCCAATTCAATCACAAAATTAACTCTTATCACAACTCCAATTGCAGATGATCAACTCACAGCAGTAACATAGGGGCAGAACAACAAACGAACAGATGGCATCCACTAGGATCTATAGAAATTTCCAAAGATCACCAAATCTGAACAAGAAGAGCTCACCTTAAGAAGCTCATGGCAGGGATCTTCCACAGCTCCACAACAGAACTGCTCAGTGGATTGGAGCAGAAATTGAGGAAATGAAGCCCAATACCAATTCTAGATTCGGGATCAGATCTGCCATCACATGTGTATCAGCTTGTATTCAAAACCTCAAGTCCATCCACTCCATACCAGATCAAATTAGCTAGAGAAGCCCCTACCTAAGTTCCACCAGACACAGCAAGCTCAATCTCAACTTTGGCGCAGAGTCGCATGGGCCACTGATTGCAAGCCAACGAATAGCTCAACTTTGGATTCTGCTGTGGCATCCAAATCTCCCGGTCAATCCATAGGGTACAATCACCCTCGGCGTTGACTACAAACAGTGAAGGAGAAACCGAGGTCGAGACTCACGTGCACCAAATTGTGGTTGGCAGCAGGAGGAGAGAGTTTCAGCGGGTCAGCCTTAAGCAAAGGTTCCGGCCAGGGCTCGTCGGCTCCGGTGGATGGGTGGAAGGAGAGCGATCAACGAAGGAGAAGAGAAGAGAAGAGGTGAGGCGAGGCGCTCTGGCGTGGGTGGGTTGGCCAAATGGGAATTAGGTTAAGGCATATAAGTGGGTCCTTTTTGCTTTTAGGCTCCTCAAGTCCCTCAAATTTAAAGAACACCCTTGCAACTTTGTTTTCTTTTGGCATAAAGACCCCTCAAGCCTCAAATTTGTTCTCAAGAACCCTCCAAAAATTTTCGTGACCTAGATAAAAGTTTCGGATTTAACATACCATATCCATGACTTGTGAGATCAAGTCATCTATTGACATACATGTTTGTCTTAACGTATTAATATTGTCCTTAAATATTAATACTTACTAGGAATAGTTAAGGGTAGTGTTATCTATACCATCTCACTATCAATTCACTAATTGATATAATATAAATCAAAACCTACTGCCCAAAGATATTATTATACTTATTCATTGGGCACAATCATGAAATAAATATAATAATCAAACTTTGTATGTATTAAATAGAATATGATACAAAATGTTCCCTAAATAATCATCTTATAATTGGCTCTAGGACTAACACTAACACTAACACTAAGGCCCTATTTGCGTGCAAGATGCAAGAAGGAAGTCTTGTAGGAACTCATGTCTCATGTACTCAAAATGATTGGGTACGTTGAGAACCTTAAAAGATTAGAATTTCCATTGGGCTAAGAATTGACTACTGACCTTATTCTGTAATCGTTGTCAGAAGGGTATAGTCAATTTGTCATGAACTACAACATGGATGACAAGTTATTGCCTGAGATGCTTAACATGTTAAAGAACTGCTGAGCTTAATCTTAAGAAGACTAAGCCATTGTACTGATGGTGCAAAATGGAAAAGGTAAATGGAAGCCCAACGATAAGGGTAAGATCCATGCCAATGGCAATGCCAAGTCTTAAGCATTGAAACCTAAAGGTATGGTAGCTAAGGAAGGAACCTGCTTCTGTTGGTGCAGATTGCACCCAAGTCAAACCTGTGTTTTGATATTGGCAAAAGGGTTCAAAAGTTAAGGGTTAGTTGTTGTCTAACAAGTTTCTTGAGTGTACAGGAAAAGCCCTAGCGAAGGAATGCTAGGCACTGGCGAAGGACTGCCAGACAGGAAAAACCCTAGCAAAGGACTGCTAGGCTCTGGCGAAGGACTGCCAGAATGGACAAGTCCTAGCGAAGGAATGCTAGGCACTGGCGAAGGGCTGCCAGAAGAAAAGACCTAGCGAAGGGCTGCTAGGCACCAAGTGAAGGGCAGCTTGGCAACTCAAGACCTGGCGAAAGACTGCCGGGCAAAAGTCCAACTGGAGGAGCCGGTTGGCACCAGGTAAATTCTCCCGAGAGAAGTAGGTGAGGACGCGTTCCCCTTGAGGGAACATTAGGCGTCGGTTCGACCTAGGG
Source organism: Boesenbergia rotunda (assembly GCA_024364735.1). Lineage (NCBI taxonomy): Eukaryota > Viridiplantae > Streptophyta > Magnoliopsida > Zingiberales > Zingiberaceae > Boesenbergia > Boesenbergia rotunda. Next base: position 58,172 of record JAGFNQ010000984.1, on the reverse strand, counting down.
CTCCATTTTGGAGACCAAAGTCAGAACCAAGACATCCAAGGCTGTATAATTCATTATGTTATTGGTTTATTGTGTTTTGGACTAACCCTGGATGCAGGACCAAAGGAACGTGTGTCTGCAGCTCAGAATACCTCAAAGGAAAGAGGTGATCGCTGACCAGGGCGCCCGGAGTGTCCCGGGCGCCCCCAAGGTGAACACAAAACACAACACAACCAGAAGAACCTCGACAGTACATTCTGAGGGCGCCCCCGCTGTCCCGGGCGCCCCCATTGCAAACCAACTCTGCCGCGTCTGCGCTACACGCCCAGGGCGCCCCCGCTGTGCCGGGCGCCCCCAGCCAGACTTCCGAGGAGACCTCAGCGCTGCGGATAAGAGATGGCCGAGTCAACCAGGGCACCCCCAGCGTCCAGGGCGCCCCCGTCAAAGGGTTATCCCGAGTTCTTAGGGATAAACCCTTGACCGGACCTTTTGGGGATCAAGCGCCACGTGGGGGGGCGCCCCCGTCGACCAGGGCGTCCCCAGGCCCTATATAAAGGGCCCTCGACCTCCTTCTTCAGAGCATCAATTACTGCGACACTTCTGCACTCTTCAGCTTCCGCGACACGCTCCAGAAATCTTCCAACTCGAGCTGACGACGTCCCGCTGCTGCGAAACTTCGATCTACACCGGACGTCGGTAACGAAGAGCTGTATATAAAGTTTACTAAACTGTTCTTGTTATAATCTTTCTTGTAAACTTTTACGAACTTATAGAATTGCCCGCAGAAAACGGTCAACGACCGTGGGCCTTGGAGTAGGAGTCGAACCAGGCTCCGAACCAAGTAAACCGACTGTGTTTGCATTGTTCTGTTTTTCTTTTATTTCCGCTGCGCACCCGCTCTTTTTAAATCCGAACGATTTGCGACATTCACCCCCCCCTCTCTCGCATCTCTCGATCCAACAAGTGGTATCAGAGCGGGGAATTCAAACTTGGTGCAACCACCAGTTTGAAAATTTTTCGGATTTCTTTCGTTTTTCTCTCTCATTTTTTTTAAATTTTCGTTCGAATTTTTCTTTCAAGGTTGGTGCAACACCCCTTGAAATTGTTTTTATTTCTTTTCTTCCCGCACTACTAATCCAAGACCAAGTCTTGGAATATTCTTGTTTTTTTTTGTTGTTTGCTATTTCAGAACAAATGGTCATCCAAGAAGGCTTTAGCACCGCCAGACCTCCACTTTTCAGTGGAGAAGACTTTCCTTACTGGAAAAGTCGAATGGAGGTCCACCTGAAAACTCAGGTGGATATGTGGATAATCATCCAGTCTGGACTGATGATTCCCACTAATGCTGATGGCGTACCACAAAACTACTCAGAGTGGGACACTGCCCTCAAACGCAAGATTGAAGCTGACGCCAAAGCAACTCAGACCCTCCAATGCGGACTGACAAAAGAGGAGCTGAACCGCGTAGGCCCATTCAACAGTGCCAAGGAGCTATGGGCTAAACTGATCGAGCTCCACGAAGGAACTTCAGATACGAGGATCAGCAAACGGGATCTGCTACTGAACAAGCTCTTCACTATCAAAATGGCAGATAACGAGACAGCAGCCCAGCTCCACGCCAGAATCCAGGAACTGATGAACAGTCTTCACGCAATAGGTCACCAGGTTCAAAACCGTGATCTTATAAGGTATGCCCTAAACGCGTTCCCTAGGACCACCTTGTGGGCATCTATGGTAGATGCATACAAGGTCTCTAGGGATCTTTCAAAAATTAAGTTAGATGAGTTATTTTCTGAACTTGAGCTGCATGAACAGACTAACTGCAATTTGGTCGAGAAAAGTATAGCTTTCTTTGCAGGGAAAACAGGAAAGACGACCAAGAAGAAAACTCAAGTTGAACCTGAATCTACCTCAGATTCAGAAACAGAAGATCAAGAAGAAGATCAATCTGAATTGGTTCGGCTGGCTCGAAGCTACTACAAAAAGTTGAAGAACCAAACCAACACACGGAGAACAAGCCGAAAAAAGGACGGACAAGCTGAACCGGCAACTGACAAACAAAAGCCCAACGTAACCTGCTACGAATGCAAGAAGAAGGGTCACTACAAGACTGAATGTCCAAGTCTAAAGGAGTCCAAAAAGACCAGAAAGAAGAAGACACTCCAAGCAACCTGGGACGAGTCTTCCTCAGAAGAAGAAGAAGAAGCACCCCAGTCCAATCTTCTAGCCCTGACCGCTTCGGATCAAATCGAGACTGACTCAGACTCCGACCGGGACGACGGCAAGCTGACATTCTCCGACGACGGCGAAATAAGGGTAACGGGTTTTTCAAAATTGCAATTGAATTCGCTTATTTCCTATCTATCCCGAGATTTGGCGAAAGCCAAACTCCGAATCGAGTCCCTCCGACAGGAAGTAAAACTCCTGAAAGAGGGAGCTGATTCTAAATCCTTAACTGAGAAAATTCAGGAAGGAACCCCTGACCAAGTTGAAAAACTTTAATCAGAGAATTCCTCCCTGAAAACTCAAGTTAAGGACTTAAGAACAGCTTTAGAACGATTCACTTCTGGTTCCAAGAATCTTGATATGATTCTGGGAAAACAGAAGTCTGTTCTAAACCGATCCGGACTTGGCTATAGAACCAAATCTCGGCAAAGATCTTACTTTGCTGTACTGAACCAGTCAAAACCTAAGGTTCAGGCATGGGTGCCAAAACTGTGCCTGACTAAACCAACTGGTTCAAATCAATTTTGGATTCCCAAGGACAAGATTCTCATCTTGCCTAACCCATACAGAGGCTTTAGTCCAGGGGGAGCCAAAATCAAAACAATTTTTATAATTAGATAATTTTTTTTAATTGATTGATTGTTTGTCTATTTAATTTTTTTTCAAATTGCCATGCTTAGATTTAAGGAATACTTAGATTTAAGGACTAAATTACTTGAAACTTGAAAACATAGTATTGGGAGGAGGTGAGATGATAGTACGTTGGGGAAACCAACTCTAATAAGATCAAGTCTACTTGGTCTCTTTAGACTGGTGAAACCAGCCGAAGCTACCAATCCAAGACCCAGGCTAGTTAGACCAGAAAATGACTTAATTTAATTTGAAAATGAAATTTCATTAAAAGGCTTTGTCAAGGAAAGGGTGGATGATCCCATAAGGCTACGGCCAAAGAAGGCCTAGTGCCTCGCCAAGACCTGGAAGCCAATTTCTGAAATTCAAATTCAAATTATCTTTTGTCAAATTCGAATCTAACTCAAAGTTCAAATAATTATAGATTCTAATCTGTTTTCAAACCTATCTCTTTTTCAAAAATCACTTAATCTATTTTTGTCAAAATTTCTAAACTTATTTGTTTAAAAATCTGTTTTCAAAAATAAAGAACTTTTTCGAAAATAAATTGAAATTCCTTTTCAAAACTAATTTCTACTCTCAAACCTGTCTCACAAAAACTTTTAGGTTAACGTGTTTGAAAACCCTAGATTCAGTGAGATAGGAAAATTAAGCTCAAATTAAACCACCTTGCTTGTGCTTTCATAATCATGGTCAAACTGGGGTTAACATAGTCAAACTATGATTAACATAGTCAAACATGGTCAAACACAGTCAAACGAAGTCAAACAGTCAAACCTGGTCAAAACAGTCAAAAGGCTGCTACCTAGGGCGCCCTGACCGTCCCGGGCGCCCCCAAATGCACAAGGTCAAAGGCTGCTGAAAGCAGTCCATGAGGGCGCCCGTAACCTGTCAGGCGCCCCCGACAACACTGACAACGTACCAGCTCCAGTCAAAGCAGAAAAAGCTGCATTTGACCAACTTGACAAGGGCGCCCGTGACCCGTCGGGCCCCCCCGCTATACACTTCTGTCCCCCACGCTGATTAAAGCAGCCAAAAGGCTGCAATCAACTACCTTTGACCAGGGCGCCCGTGACCTGTCGGGCGCCCCCATCGACAAACTGTCGTCCACGCCTGTCAAAGCAGCAAAAGCTGCAGTTGACCAGCCTTGATCAGGGCGCCCGTGACCTCTCGGGCGCCCCCCATAAACCCCTATAAAAGGGACCCGAGTCTCCTTCTCCTCCCACACCACATCTCACACTTCTTCTTCCCCTTGCCTCATTCTTGTGGGTCAAGTGAACCTAAGCTCACCCTTGCCTCAACCATGCCTCCAAGGTATGAAATTTAGTTGTGCAATTAATTTTTCTTAAATTACATATTTTTTTTTTTGCATATTCTTTAAGTCTCTTCTTATAATCCAAGGTTTATCCTTAATTACTTATTTTTTCTACACTTAGAAAACGCCGAGCAGTTCAGTCGAACCCCGGTAACGAGCCCAGTCCCGACCCTAGGTTTCCAAACCTAGAACTTTGTAACAAATTCGCCCGAACTACCTACGTCCCGATTAAGACAAGTTACCTTAACCGTCATTTCTTTTCCCAATCCTGTCCAGTCGCAATGTCCGCAATTAACTTCTATCAACTGGATAACCTCGTATTCTGCACACATTCGATCAACAATACCCTATGTGCAGAATTCTATAACAACATAGTTAGGCAAGACCACTTGAGCTTCGTCACTACCGTTCAAGGAATGCCCTTGAGCATCACTCCTACCCTACTGAACCGATTTCTGGGACTCCGACCATCTCAGTCCATCTTCTGTTGCTACCCTCCAAGGAACCTACCTTTCGATGCCCCCTACTCTCATATTGACCTAAACACCTTATACAACTATTTCTTTAGGGAGGCCATGGACCCTGCAGGAGGGCAGTTCCACTCCACCCGACTCCCGATTCAGGACTACGCTCTCTACAGAGTAATTGTCCGTTGCATCCTTCCCTTGTCCACTAGGGACATAGCCACCATGAGACCCTTTCACACCTTTCTTCTCTATGCCCTTATCCACCATCTTGACATAGATATAGGCCTTCACCTCTTCCACTGTATCCTACATGCCTCTAGTGTGTCCACTCAGGGGCGGGTCCGCACCCCCTTCTGCCACATCATCACCTCTATCCTCCACCACCACGGCCGAAACATCGCTGACGGCGAGATTACCACGATGACCGTCTTCGACGAGATAGGATATAGGAACTTTTCTTTAGCCGGTATAGATGTCTCGGGCACCGGGGTTCTGACTTGGAGACGCCGACCAGCAGCATAGGACATTGCCGACGAGGAGGTCGAGGTCGACGGTGACGACTTAGCAGCAGAGTTAGATCAGCCCGATCCTCCGACACTCTACGAGCGAGTATCACTCCTCGAAACACAGGTTCAGACCCTCCGGGAGGAATCGGAGGCTTACCACATTGAGCAGCTGGAAACTCACCAAGGCTACTATACCGAGTACATGAGTGCGTTTGCAGCAGAGAGGGAGGAAAGAAACGCCCAGTATCAGGAGATGATGACCATGTTTAGATCCTGGCATCCAGGCTCACCTGATCAGCCTGGTCCCTCTTCCTAGATGACTTGGACGTGTACCTATTTGACTATCCCTACTGAGTAGGGTAGACTTCTGTTGACTTGTACTAGACTTCTGTTTGACTTATGCTTATCTTAGCTTGGCTTGTTTACTTTTGACTTAATTAAGTTAGGATTATGCTTAGTAGAATAGAATCATTTGGTTTTTGCTTTAATTTTAAAATGTTTTAAATTTATTTTAAAAAGCTTTTCTAACTCAATCTTAAAAAGTTTTACTTTGGTTTTAAAATTTTTTCTTGACTTAGTTTTATTTCAAAATTACCCCCTTCAAAACTAGGGTTTTCTTCGAAATGGACTTAGCCTAGGCTCTAACCCTAGAATTGCATGCACCTATAGATCTAGAAGCCAGCATCTCACAAGCACCTTAGGGTACTTTGAGTGATAACCTAGAAAGGGTTGAGATGCTTAGGTCTTTGCCTCAATTCAAGATGCTTTAAGTCAGTGCATCGGCAGCAATTGGGGCACTAAATGAACAGCAATCAGGTTAAGTGTCAAGTTTAGACAATCTAACTTGAACAATGCACTTAACTTGACTAACCCTAGCGAAAACTACTGCTTATAACAGTTAGTAAGTAGCTAATTGGGTTAGACAGGTCCCTAAAGATTTAACCAGACTTAGGTTCCAGTTTGATTCAGTACAGCAAAATGATTTAATTATTGCAAATATTTTTCTGCGTTTCTTTTGATATATGTCAAAGGGGGAGAGTTGGAAAGGAAAGAGGGAACCAAAAAAAAAAGTTTTTTTCAAATTTTTTCCTTTATTCAAAAAGTTTAACCTCAAAGTTAGAAATTCAAAGCTTAAATTTATCCTGTAAAAATTTCTAACTCTGAATTATTTCTAAGCTTAATTTTTTGCTTAAAATTTCTAACTCTGAAGTGTTATTAATTTTTGCTCAAATTATTCTTTGAAACTTTTTTCTAAATCTGAAGTTTTTCCAAAACTGAAAATTTTCTAAGTCTGAAATTTTTCCAAGTCTGAAAATTTTCTAAGTCTGAAATTTTTCCAAAACTGAAAATTTTCTAAGTCTGAAATTTTTCCAAAACTGAAAATTTTCTAAGTCTGAAGTTTTCCAAAACTGAAAATTTTCTAAGTCTGAAATTTTTCCAAGTCTGAAAATTTTCTAAGTCTGAAATTTTTCCAAAACTGAAAATTTTCTAAGTCTGAAGTTTTTCCAAAACTGAAAATTTTCCAAAGTCTGAAATGTTTCTAAAACTGAAAATTTGTCTAAAAGTTTTCTAAGTCTTCCAAACTTAGAACATCTTTTCGAAAAACTTAGCAGATTTCCCAACTTATTATCAAAACATGAAATCTTCTAAGTACTTAACTCACATCACCTATTTTTGAAAAACCTAGGGGGAGATTTCTTCCAGGGGAGGGAATCTAACTTAGGATTTCAATTTCAGCATTTTTTCCTTAACTTTTTGAACTAGGTTGCCATATATCAAAAAGGGGGAGATTGTTGGTGCAGATTGCACCCAAGTCAAACCTGTGTTTTGATATTGGCAAAAGGGTTCAAAAGTTAAGGGTTAGTTGTTGTCTAACAAGTTTCTTGAGTGTACAGGAAAAGCCCTAGCGAAGGAATGCTAGGCACTGGCGAAGGACTGCCAGACAGGAAAAACCCTAGCAAAGGACTGCTAGACTCTGGCGAAGGACTGCCAGAATGGACAAGTCCTAGCGAAGGAATGCTAGGCACTGGCGAAGGGCTGCCAGAAGAAAAGACCTAGCGAAGGGCTGCTAGGCACCAAGCGAAGGGCAGCTTGGCAACTCAAGACCTGGCGAAAGACTGCCGGGCAAAAGTCCAACTGGAGGAGCCGGTTGGCACCAGGTAAATTCTCCCGAGAGGAGTAGGTGAGGACGCGTTCCCCTTGAGGGAACATTAGGCGTCGGTTCGACCTAGGGCTCCATTTTGGAGACCAAAGTCAGAACCAAGACAGCCAAGGTTGTATAATTCATTATGTTATTGGTTTATTGTGTTTTGGACTAACCCTGGATGCAGGACCAAAGGAACGTGTGTCTGCAGCTCAGAATGCCTCAAAGGAAAGAGGCGATCGCTGACCAGGGCGTCCGGAGTGTCCCGGGCGCCCCCAAGGTGAACACAAAACACAACACAACCAGAAGAACCTCGACAGTACATTCTGAGGGCGCCCCCGCTGTCCCGGGCGCCCCCATTGCAAACCAACTCTGCCGCGTCTGCGCTACACGCCCAGGGCGCCCCCGCTGTGCCGGGCGCCCCCAGCCAGACTTCCGAGGAGACCTCAGCGCTGCGGATAAGAGCTGGCCGAGTCAACTAGGGCACCCCCAGCGTCCAGGGTGCCCCCGTCAAAGGGTTATCCCGAGTTCTTAGGGATAAACCCTTGACCGCGCCTTTTGGGGATCAAGCGCCACGTGGGGGGGCGCCCCCGTCGACCAGGGCGCCCCCAGGCCCTATGTAAAGGGCCCTCGACCTCCTTCTTCAGAGCATCAATTACTGCGACACTTCTGCGCTCTTCTGCTTCCGCGACACGCTACAGAAATCTTCCAACTCGAGCTGACGACGTCCCGCTGCTCCGAAACTTCGATCTACACCGGACGTCGGTAACGAAGAGCTGTATTTAAAGTTTACTAAACTGTTCTTGTTATAATCTTTCTTGTAAACTTTTACGAACTTATAGAATTGCCCGCAGAAAATGGTCAACGACCGTGGGCCTTGGAGTAGGAGTCGACCCAGGCTCCGAACCAAGTAAACTGACTGTGTTTGCATTGTTCTGTTTTTCTTTTATTTCTGCTGCGCACCCGCTCTTTTTAAATCCGAACGATTTGCGACATTCACCCCCCCTCTCTCGCATCTCTCGATCCAACAGCTTCCACTGTGGTGAGACCAAACTTCGAAAGAGGAACTGCAAACTTTACCTAGAGGAAGTTATGAAGAAAAGAAGTGAAACTCCTACCTCAGGTATATATGTTATAAAAGTCAATCTATCTATTTCTTCTTTATGGGTATTAAATACCGATTATGCATCTCATATTTGTACAAATATACAGAGTCTAAGAAGGACTAGAGCTTTGACAAATAGCAATGTGGACCTACAAGTAGGCAATGGCACAAGAGTTACTGCTATAGCTATAGGAATTCCTTATCTTTGCCCACTAGGCTTGTTTTAGAACTTAAGGAGTGTTATTATTGTTAGTGATATGAGAGAAGAGTCATAAGGCAATCGCCTTATGATTGTAATCATTTATTTTAATAAATGAATATTCACTATTTGAGTATACATGTTTGTGTATTTGATTGAGATCTTAAACTCATTTACTGAATGTTCGCAATACAATTCACAACATGAGAGAATTTGTGATGAATTCACAACTAGTGATTATCTCTACATGTGCAATTGTGAAGTATTGAAATTGTCCCTAGTTGATGAATTGATAAATACGGACACTATCAATTCTGTTGAGACTAGTATGGGTTATTCTCTAATCAGCTGATTCTCACTGGCTGGTGACATTGAGATGTCCGGAGATAAACATGAATGCTAGTTAAGGGAACTAGTTCATTGGAGTGACTGGCTGTAAAACTTCATATGATAGTCTACATATAGATATGTCAATGAAGTTCTTACTGCACCTTAAGTGCGATGTTCCTTTTGTTGGATCGAGAGAACCGATAGAGGGGGGGTGAATATCGGAAAACTTTCGGATTTGTAAACTAAGAGAAGTTGCACAGCGAAAGTTAAAAACACACAACGCAAAGACGGGAGGTTTTACTTGGTTCAGAGCCTAGGTCGACTCCTACTCCAAGGCTCACGGTCGTTGACCATTTACTTTGGGCAATTCTATATAGGCGCAAAAACAATTTACAAATATTGATTACAGAGTAAGTGCAGTAAATTGAAAATCACTCTTCTTTACCGACGTCCGAAGTAGATTGACTTTTTCGGAGCAGCAGGACGTCGTCGGCTCAAGTTGGGCAGTTTCCGGAGCGAGGCATGAGAGCAGAAGAGCGTAGAAGCGTTGTGTTCGAGATGTTCCTTGAAGCCTGGGCGTTGGGTGCTATTTATAGCACCTCGGGGCGCCCCCTCGGGGCGCCCTGGACGTCGGGGGCGCCCCCCCCCCCACGTGTCACGTGATCCGAGATTCTCTCGGTCATCCTTTATCCCACTCGAATAGGGATGAGGTTTGACCCTGGGGGCGCCCTGCTTGACTCCTTCCGCGCGGGCTTCTCGGCTGGATAAGGGTGATTGGCTTCGCTGGCATAGGCGCGGGGCGCCTTGGCTGCTGAGGGCGCCCTGGGCGCTGAAGGCGCCCTGGCTGCTGGGGGCGCCCTGGCTGCTGAGGGCGCCCCGGCCAGTAGTCAGCCGAAGCTCCTTTTTGCTTCATTTGTTTCTTGTTCACCTTGGGGGCGCCCTACTCAGCTGCTGCCTCACTCCTTTGAGGCTCTCTGAGCTGCAGACACACGTTCCTTTGGTCCTGCATCCAGGGTTAGTCCGAAAACAACATAAAGCAGTAAGTGGTTAGTTTTTATACAGCCTTAGCTGTCTTGGTTCTGACTTTGGGTCTCCAGAATGGGACCCTAGGTCGAACCAACGCCTACTGTTCCCTCGACGGGGAACGCGTCCTCACCTACTCCTCTCGAGAGAATGTACCTGATGCCAACCGTTCCTCTGGTTGGACTTTTGCCTCGCGGTCATTCGCCCGGTCTTGGATACCGAGCTGTCCTTCGCCCGGTGCCTAGCATTCCTTCGTTAGGGCTTTTCACTCTGGCATTCCTTTGCCAGTGCCTAGCAGTCCTTCACTAGGGCTTTTTACTCTGGCATTCCTTCGCCAGTGCCTAGCAGTCCTTCGCTAGGGCTTTTCACTCTGGCATTCCTTCGCCAGTACCTAGCAGTCCTTCGTTAGGACTTGATGACTAGCAGCCCTTCGCTAGTTGCCTAGCAGTCCTTCGCTAGGACTTGGTGACTAGCAGCCCTTCGCTAGTTGCCTAGCAGTCCTTCGCTAGGGCTTTGTATCTGGCATTCCTTCGCCAGGTGCCTAGCAGCCCTTCGCTAGGACTTTTCCTGCACACTCGAGTGATAACATTAGATCACAAATAATACTTAACTTTGAACTCTTTGCCAATATCAAAACAAGGTTCGATATGGTGCTTCCTGCACCAACACCTTTGACTTGCGGTGTTCAAGTCATCTTGGTCATGGAGACTTATACTTTGACATCTTAAGCAAGCATCTCCAAGGAGGTGTGGACCCAGGATGATTGGGTATAAGCCGAAGTGCCCGAAGATGTTTGAACAGCCTAAAAAGGATTCACCACTCCTTGCGAGGAGATGTATACCCGAGGCCTATCGTCAGATTGTTACTCGAAGCCTCTGGCCAGAGCATGATATGTTCAGAGTATGAATCTCTTAAATACATGAGAGTAATTAGAATCCGTAGGACGAGAAAACGTTACTTGGGCTAGGTGTGACGTAGTCAGCCTAGTGGGGACTGACACACATAAACCATGTTCTGAACCAAGTGGGTATAAGATGGTGAAGGGAATGGGGTACGATTCATTATAGTTGCTGAAGGGTTTCAGAATTATTTCTGAGGTCAACCGTTGAACTTTCGATTAATTGGGGATCATGATGTACTACTAGGTGCCACTCATGATCGTTCTATAATTAATTGATTAATTATAGACGGCCAACATAAATCAAAAGTCTATTTAGTCACACGCACTATGAGTAATCCGAGGGATTTAAAACGAGTTAAAAATTGGATTTTCCTATCAAGAGAGATTAAGTTTGGTTGAGTCAAACGATAAGTCGAATCTGAATTTTTCAGAGACGCATCAGAAGTGTAAAATGACTAAGTCTTTTGAAGACTTAATAGATGAATTAAATAAGTTTAATTCATTGGGGCTTGGCTTGAATGGGCCAGCCAAAGAGGGCCTCCATCCTCTTTGCTTGGCCGGCCACAACAAAGGGAGAGAACCAAGTTTTTGGTTCAATTTATAAAATAAACCAAGTGTGGTTTGTTTTATAAAATTATGGATGATATAAATTTTTTATATAATAAACCAAGGATTGGTTTATTTTTCATGAAAATTAAAATGAACCATGGATTGGTTTATTTTTTTATAAAATCAATCATGGATTGATTTACCATGATAAGGAAATTTATTCCATAGGAGAGAAGATTTTTTATCATGAATTAAAATATGATTTTAACCATGATATAAAATCAAACTTGGCATGATGGAATAAGTTATTCCATATTTGAGAGGCTTGATTGTTGAGAGGCCACTATATAAAAGACCCAAGGCAAGGCTTGGGTGGGTGATAATTATATAGATGAAGGCATAGGCTCTCTCCCTCTCTTTCTCTCCTTCTCTTCTCCCCTTCTTGTCGTGCGCCAACCAGCCCCAAGAAGTAGCACCAGCCGGCCATCCTTTTGTGGTTAGTATTCCGACTTCTCTCTTGGTTTTTCTGGTCGCATTCTCGGAGAATCTAGTAGTTCTCGAGAACACGAAACTCGTGGCTTTGCGAAGTCATCCCGAAGATACTCGGCGTGGACGCGAATAGAGGCGGAGCTTCCAAGGGACGCTTACGGTTGGATCTCGTCCCTTCCCTCGAGTTACGTGAGGTGATATGTAAATTAGTTTACGTTTCTGCAAAAATTTTAAATATATGATCATGTCTACACAAGATAAAATTGCATGCTTAGATGTGTGGTTAAATGATTTAGAGAAATTATTTATGCTAAATCTTCCGCTGCACGTAATTAATTTTAAAATTACGAACTCGCATCCATGTCAACATGCACCCGGACCCAACAATTATATGTCTGCATTAACTAAGAATATTATCTCTATTTCTTATTTAGACAAGAAGAGTTATTCATTTATAATAAAAGATAATGTTGTTCTATACTTTTAAATGATATGTTCTATTTTAGAGCACATCTGATGAATGGACTCTATGTTCTAGACTTTGAAAACTCAATCTATAACATAAACAACAAACGTTCAAACATAATGATTTGAATCAAACATATATCTGACATTGTCGCTTGGGGCACATAAATGAGAGTCGCATATCACAACTCCATAAGGATGGACTTCTGGACTCATTTGATTTTGAATCATAAGAGGTATGCGAATCTTATCTTTTAGGCAAGATGACCAAGAATCCTTTTAGTGGACACGGCGAAAGAGATACAGACTTGTTAGGACTCATACATATTGATGTTTATGGCCCTTTCAATGTAGCAGCTAAAGGAGGCTATCAGTACTTCATTACTTTTAATGATAATGTTAGTAGATATGGCTATGTGTATCTTATGAAACATAAATCGGAATCCTTTAAAAAGTTCATGGAATTCAAGAAAGAAGTGCAAAACCAACTTAGTAAAAGTATTAAGATGCTTTGATCAAATAGAGGTGGTAAATACCTTAGCCAAGAGTTTCGTGACCATTCGGCTGAGTGTGGGATCTTATCTTAACTCACACCACTTGGAACACCATAGTGGAATGGTGTGTCCGAGAGGAGAAATAGATATGGTACGATTGATGATGAGTTACATAAATCTTCCTATTTCCTTCTAGGGATTTGCTCTAAAGACGGCTATTTTTAAACTTAACCGAGTTCCATCAAAAGTCATCATAAAGGCACCATATATGATATGGACTGGAAAGAGTCTCAAGATATCTTTTATAAAGATTTGGGATTGTAAGGCTTGTGTTCGACGTCAAGTCTCAGAGAAATTAGAACCCAAATTTGATAAGTGTTATTTTGTAGGATGTCCCAAAACAATAAAGGGATATTACTTTTACAATTCCACACAAGGCAAAGTGTTTATCACTAGAAATGACGTTTTTCTAGAATGAGAGGTTATTTCTAGAAGAACTAGTGGGAATAAAATCCATCTTAAAGAAATTCAAGATGCAAAAAATAGTACTAAAGTCTTGATGGAAATTGAACAGATACCACAAAGTGTTGTGGATAATGAGTTTGTTGCACAAGAAGTTGTGGAGCCACAACCTGTTCAAGTAAACCAAGCTTGATGTAGATATGATAGGATACGTTGTCCACCTAAGAGATATTCATTTCTCTTGTCTGACCACGATGATGTCATGCTTGTTGATTTGAACGAGTCTACATCCTATCAAAAGGTTGTGATAAGATCAAATTATGAGAAATGACTAGAGGTCATGAGGTCTTATATGGAATCCATGTACACTAACCAAATATGGATTTTGGTTGATCCACCTGAGGGGATCAAACTCATTGGGTGTAGGTGGGTCTTTAAGAGAAACACTGGCACAGATGGTCTTATACATACCTATAAAGGATAACTGGTAGTTAAAGGGTTCAAGCAGATTCATGGTATAGAGTATGATGAAACCTTTTCACCAATTACGATGCTTAAGTCTATTCAAATCATGTTTGGTATTGCAGCTTACCATGATTATGAAATCTGGCAAATGGATGTAAAAATCACATTTCTGAATGAAAATATACTCGAGGGTGTGTATATGACAAAACCTGAGAGTTTTGTAGATCCAAAAAATGCTAGAAATGTATGTAAATTACAAAAACTCATTTATGGACTAAAGCAAGCTTCTAGAAGCTAGAATCATCGATTCAATGATGCAAATAAAGCGTTTGGTTTCATTAAGAATCAAGATGATCCTTGTGTCTACAAGAGGGTTAGTGGGAGCACAATTATATTCCTGATCTTGTATGTAAATGACATACACCTCATTGGGAACTATATCCCTTCATACAGATTGCGAAGACATGACTTGGGAATTATTTTTCAATTCAGGATTTAGATGAAGCAGCCTACATTTTATGTAGGATCGTATCCGGTACGCTAGAGGGGGTGAATAGCGTTTGTCGGTTCTTCTCTACAAGATTGTTAGCTCGCAAGCGGAAATACAAACAAAATAAAACTAACAATAAAGAAACAATGCTAACAAATCGATTTTACTTGGTATCCACCCTGGCCAGGTGACTAATCCAAGAATCCGTCGATGGATCACTCCCCGGATAACCTCCGGCTAGCCCTCGTGGCTCCATATGGGTGGAGAAACCTCGCCACAAACCCAAGCAACCCTTTGACGACAAAGACTACTATCTTGCCTTTAACCAAGACAAGATTCGTCAAGAATCTCAGCCACCACGAAGTCCTCTTTAAATAGGACTCGGGCTGAAACCCTCGCTACCAGTCGACTGCCCCCGGGCAGTCGACTGGTTCCACTGAAATTCGACTGTTGCACCCCAACGTTCAAATTCTCAGCCAACTCACCAGCCACCTACCAGTCGACTGCCCCCAGGGCAGTCGACTGGTCCCAGGCTGAGACCCTTCTGTGAGTTTCATCAGTCGACTGCCCTCAGGCCAGTCGACTGGTCTACTCACATACCTAAGGTTACCCTTCCCGAGTACATTCCACTCCGCACTTGAACCCTAGGATTTCCCGAGTACAATCACACAGCACTAGTACCCTCACGACTCGACAGACTCCTCCACAGCAGCCTCGACTGTTGCCTTCGCGCCCTCTTCATCTTCGGCTCCCGTCCCTCGGATGCACGCAAGCCTCCAGCTTGCCTCCATGCCATCCTTCATGCATGCCTCGAAGTCCGCGCCCCTCAGCTCATCGTCCCTACTCTCCAAGGTCCCTCGGGTGCACACAAGCCTCGAGCTTGTCTCCATGCCACCCTTCACTATACCGAGGTCGTCCAGTCAAGTCCATATGTGTAACATGTACAAATTGCACACTCAAATACACATATAAGAACACAAGTGTAAACCTAACTTAAACCCTTTTCCCTAACATCAAAACACTTGGTCACTCCGGACCACAGATTGGCTCAACAATCTCCCCCTTTTTTATGTTTGGCAATACGTTTAAGTTAGGGAAACAAGATAGTAGTCAATAGCAAAAACCATGCTAAATGAATACATATGCAATGCAAAACTGGATCCTATCCCAAGGTATCTCACACCTAACCCTCCAAGTTAGGACTTTTCACGCCTAACTTCCCAAGTTAGGATCTTCCCCACCTAACCCTCCAAGTTAGGATTTTTCCACACCTAACCTCCAAGTTAGGATTTTTCACCAAAACGGGATTTTTAAAGCTTATCCCAAGCTCCCCCAACATTGGACTTACAAAGGCTTTTTAAGAGCCTCTCCAAGGTTCCCTTACGCCAAGAATGGAGCAACCATGCTCCCCCTAAACTCAGCTCCCCCTAAACCTAGGATTTCATGCAAAGGTAAGTTTGGTTTCCCAACTTAAACTCAAACTTCTCCCCCTTTGTCATACATCAAAAGGACCCCAATAATATCCCAATTATTGGTTCTTTCAATCCCCAATGATCCTAAACACAGTATACTAAACCCCCGTAAACTTGTTTCTTATCATTTGGACAGAAAACCAGCTGCTGATACACAAATCAACCCTGGCCAGTCGACTGCCCCTGTTGGCAGTCGACTGATACTCTGATTTATCAGTTTTCGGGCCAATTTCAGAATTACGCCAGAAATTCCACAAATCTCCAAAAATTCTCAAATTTCGTGGAGAACTTTGTGGTACCCATACCTACTTGGAAAAAATACATTTCATAATGTATCTATCACCGTTCTCAAGTTTGACACAAAACTCAAAATGTTTTCTATGAAAATTAAGGCACCTAGGAGGCAACCTCCCCCTTAACTTATGCCTTCTCCAAATTTTCGATTTTCCTAGGTGATGTTTTACCCAACTTAACACCCTAACACCAAGTTAGGTTCTACCCAACCTAACAACCAAGTTCTTCTCCCTTGGCCACCATTAAAGGATTGCCCCCAAGCAACCTTATTCCTAGTGTCAAAAAGAACTTTACAAAACCTTAAACAATCCTATGGGTTTGCAAGCACACTTGCTAGGATATCCCCTATCCTAGAAAAATATGATTTCATGAAAATCACAAATGTGCTTGACTTTTGGTACAACTCCTAATTTCCTCAAAAGAATTGCATTTTGTATCAATTTTCAAATGTATTTCTAATTCCATGTGTTTGTCAAATCTACCCATCATAATTCAACACATGAAATTGTCCTCAATTCTTTCCTTTCCATTCATCAAGCATTTATCATTTGATATCATTTATTCAATTTAAAGCCCTCACCAATTTTCCTTAAATTCCATGATATCCACATAGCCTCATTTTATGTAATCACCATTAAATCATAAGGCAAGGCATTATTTAAAGAGTATAACCAAGGATTTAACTTTAAGGACATATCTTATCATCCAAAATATCTTTTTCTCTCTAGCCCTACTGGATCAGTCGACTGCCCCTCAGGCAGTCGACTCCCAAAACTCACAGAATATTTCTGGGCTGAGACCAGTCGACTGCCCCTGGGGCAGTCGACTGATACCTGAATTTCAGGTTTTTCAGCCCAGTTTCAGTAATGCCTAAATAATTCCACAAATCTCCAAAACTTCTGAAATTTCGTGGGGAGATTTGTGGGGCCAATGTCTACTTGGGAAAAATACGTTTCCAAACAAATATACTCCGGATCCCAAGATTGGCACGAAACTCAATTTTCTCTAAAATGTATCATTTAAACTCATCCCAAAAGTCCTAATTGTGACCTTTCCTTGCTATATCTTCTAATACTTGGTCATGATACATTTTTAGCACTCAATTATAAGGTATTTGCCCATTAAACCTTAATTTTACCGATTATAATCTCATTTTCATCTTTTTCTCCTTAAATCCCTTTTTAATGTGCCAAAACCTAGGATTAAGACTTACCCAAGTCTTCCAGCCTTATTTGGCACATTTAACCTAATTTCCTAGGAGAGAAACTCTTGAGATCCATTTACCATGGACCCCAGAGGCTTCTAGAGCTCCCCCTTGAGCTCTTAGTCTTAGTCACCTCCCTAGGTGACTCAATCCACACTAGGCCACACCGGTGTGCCACCGGTGACTCTTCGCCTACAAAATGAACCTTCTTAACCTTGGGCACCTTATCCTTGGTTAAGTCATCCTTTCTTCCTTTGGATGGCACCCCCTTGACATCCTTAGACTTTCCCTCCTTGCCATAACCATATGCTACCCTAGCATTTCTCTTTTCCTTGGCCTCGGAGGTCTTAGATCGGTAGCCTAACCCCGATCTATCATAGTTGGGTTTTATACTACCCAACACCATGTCTAAACCCTTAGATCCAATAGTGAATCTCTCAAGGGTTTTCTCTAACCTATCAAGCATTGTCCTTAAGACTTGATTTTCCCTTTCTAGACCTTTAACCTTAGAGTTCATAGGTCCACTTTGAACATTCCTAGACCTACCCTCTTTTCTAGGCATATTCCTTCCCTTCTTGGGATTAATGTCATGATCCTTTGGTCCTAAGGTTCTAAGTTGATCATGATGCATGCTTTTCCTAGTGTTATGATCTATCTTGTTAACCCTAGTCCTATCATTATATCTAAAACCATGGTTATGCACAAGCAAACAATTCTCATTAATTTTAGCATGCATGAATGAATGATTAATTCTATTTTTATCATGCAAGGAGGAATTTAAATTTGAATTACATTTAAATTTAAGATTAGGGATTACCTCCCTTACCCTTGTAGTCCCTCCTTGTTGTGAGCTTCGCTTCCTCCTTTCTTCTTTCTCTCAACTCCTCATGTGTCCCATTTTCTTGAGCTCTTTCTTCCTTGGACACTTGGTGTGGTAGTGCCCTAGCTCACCACACGTGAAGCATCTAATTCTTTTCTTCTTCTCTTGGGCTTCTCCATTCCTACAATTCATGTTAGATTTAAATTGAATGGACCCGGGTTTAGAGAGTACCTCCTTCTTACCTAGAGGACTCTTGTCCTTGTAGTGTCCCTTTTGGTTGCACCCAAAGCATGTGATATGGTCCTTGATTCTTACTTTGGTGGAGGTAGAGGCTAGGTTGACTTCTTCTTCAACCTTGGATGATGTGGATGCTTCCTCTTGATCTGGTATAGTTGAGGGTCTCTCCTCCCCCTCAATTCTTGAGATTGATGCTTCCCCTTCTTCTCTTGAGAAGGTTGATGATCTTTCACTTAATTCTTCCTCCTCGTGGGCTATCGAGTTCACTTCCTCGGGTTCTTCCACTACTTGACCTCGTGTAGGGGTTTTAAGAAATTCTTCTACTTTGATCCACAATTCATGTGCATTTTTGTATGTTCCTACACCATTCAAAACATTAGTAGGCAAAGTATTAAGCAATATGTCAATTACCTTTTTATTCGTCTTGGATTGATTTTCTTGTTCTTGATTCCAATATCTAGGTCTAAGCCTCTTCCCGTGCTTATCCTTTGGAATCTCGAAGGGCTCTTCAAGCGCAATCCGAAGGTCCCACTCCATTCCGAACCATGTCTCCATCCGTGACTTCCAATATCCGAAATCGTCATGGTCGTAGGCCGGCGGAGTGTAGATGTCGTCCCCGAATTTTTCTTCCATGTTCTTCTCCTCTAGCGTGAGCTCCCTCGGCGGTTAGTCCGATCAAGAGTGGTCCTTCGCTCTGATACCAACTGTAGGATCGTATCCGATACGCTAAAGGGGGTGAATAGCGTTTGTCGGTTCTTCTCTACAAGATTGTTAGAGCGCAAACGGAAATACAAACAAAATAAAACTAACAATAAAGAAACAATGCTAACAAACCGATTTTACTTGGTATCCACCCCGGCCGGGTGACTAATCCAAGAATCCGTCGGTGGATCACTCCCCGGATAACCTCCGGCTAGCCCTCGTCGCTCCTTGTGGGTGGAGAAACCTTGCCACAATCCCAAGCAACCCTCTAACCACAAAGACTACTATCTTACCTTTAACCAAGACAAGATTCGTCAAGAATCTCAACCACCACGAAGTCCTCTTTAAATAGGACTCGGGCTGAAACCCTCGCTACCAGTCGACTGCCCCCGGGGCAGTCGACTGGTTCCACTAAAATTCGACCGCTGCACCCCAACGTTCGAATTCTCAGCCAACTCACCAGCCACCTACCAGTCGACTGCCCCCAGGGCAGTCGACTAGTCCCAGGCTAAGACCCTTCTGTGAGTTTCATCAGTCGACTGCCCTCAGGCCAGTCAACTGGTCTACTCACATACCTAAGGTTACCCTTCCCGAGTACATTCCACTCCGCACTCGAACCCTAGGATTTCCCGAGTACAATCACACAATACTAGTACCCTCACGACTCGACAGACTCCTCCACAGCAGCCTCGACTGTTGCCTTCGCGCCCTCTTCATCTTCGGCTCCCATCCCTCGGATGCACGCAAGCCTCCAGCTTGCCTCCATGCCATCCTTCACGCATGTCTCAAAGTCTGCGCCCCTCAGCTCATCGTCCCTGCTCTCCAAGGTCCCTCGGGTGCACACAAGCCTCCAGCTTGTCTCCATGCCACCCTTCACCGTACCGAGGCTATCCAGTCAAGTCCATATGTGTAACCTGTACAACCTGCACACTCAAATACACATATAAGAACACAAGGGTAAACCTAACTTAAACCCTTTGCCCAAATATCAAAACACTTGGTCACTCCGGACCACAGATTGGCTCAACATTTTAGATATTATGATATATAGAGATAAATCTAGTAGATTGATTGGCCTAAGTCAGAGTACATATATTGACAAGGTGCATAATTGTTTTGTCATGTAGAATTCTAAAAAGGGATTCCTACCAATATCACATAGTGTGAGTCTTTCGAAGACTCAATGGCCCTTTTCTAAGGAGGAGAGGGACAACATGGATCATATTCCTTATATCTCTGTTATAAGGTCTATCATATACGTTATACTTTGTAATTTCCCTAATGGCTCATATGCATTGAGCATGACAAGCATATACTAGTCGGATTTAGGTGAATGTCATTGGATTACTGTCAAGAGTATTCTTATGCACGTTAGACAAACTAAAGATTGTTGCTTGACATTTGGAGAAGTGGGACAATGCAAGAAACTAATAGATGCTAACGTAGCAGACTCACGGCCATGGCTTTGACACAATGAAAGCATATGGTCACACTAGGTCAATTGGTATTAGATACTTCAATTGGCTCTAGTGCTAGTGGGAGATTGTTGGTGTATGCCCTAAGAGTCAATCAAGAGTTGATTGACTTAGGTCATAAAGTATTATATCTTATGAATAAAAGGCAATGGTTTGGTTATTATATTTACTTCATGTTTGTACCAGCTAAATAAATATAATAATTGCCTAGAATAGTAGATTCTAATCTACAACACATCAATTGATTGAATTGATTATGAGAGGTTGTCAAGAACACTACTCTTAAATATTCTTAGTCAAGCATTAATATACAAAGGCAATATTAATATGTTGAGACTAGCATGTAGGTCAATTGATGACTTGATCTCACAAATCATGGATATCAGATATCAAGTTGATACATGGGTATATATTAGAGAATATGTACTGAATTGACCCACCATGAGAAAGTTTCATGAATCGTTATACTAGTGTCATAAACTTTCTCATAGTGACTATTGGTATGAATAGTCCTTAGACCTAATGTCATTACGGTTCCCTACATAAGGAGTTATATATTTTGATATTGTCAAACGTCACCCGTAATAAAGTGGACTATAAAGTCGATCACTAGGTAGACAACGAATTATACGGAGGGATGTGAGTGATGTAGATGAGATCTATCCCTCCCATATGACAAGAGAGATATCGATCGACCTCTTAATCGAGTAGGACTACTAAAACGCACGGTTATATTCAAATGAGTCAATATAAGATATTGAGCTCATTTGATTGAGTGAGTCTACTTGGGGAATAAGAAATACAAAAGATTAATAAGAAGATGACACAATCTATGTCTGATTGATCAATCTAGATATTAAAGATAGAAAGACAAAGTCATACATTATAATCGACACGAAAAGGTTAGATCGAATGTCGATTTTTTGTCACTTAAGTAGCAATGATACAATGTCACTCATTGTTTATGTGTCTAAAGCGGTTTAGATACATTATCAACGTTACGAGAACCTATTGGATCACACATAAAGAGCACGACGTTTCGGAGATAACTTGTTTTTAGGTTGACTAAAATGTGATCCGAAATTGGATTAATTGAGTTAGACTCAAATTAATCCAATTGAATTATGGAATTGAGTCTAATCTGAATTAGACTCATTTAGATTAGACTGGACTACTTAAAAAGGATTAGTGTTCATTAAAAGGGTTTAACAAGCATAATTAAAGAGGAAGACTAAGAGACCAAAAACCCTTTGTATTCATTAGATAAATACAAAAGATTAAAAGAATACTAAGAGACTTTGGTATTCATTGAGATTAATGGACATTAATAGGTTGAGAAAACCAAAAGCCAATGGTTTAGTCACTTTGCCATGTGTGCATATGTGCATAGATATAGGGGTATGACACTTTATATCTACCTTTGATTGATTCCTAGATATACTTTGCATGTGTACCTAGAGATATGAGCATTAGGACATGATACATGTTTCAGACTTGTGCATGTTGTGTTGAGTAATAGATGATGATATCGTAGAGGTTGCATGTGTTAGAGTCATGCATCATTCCTACATTGTTGTATGCTGATGATCATCGGCATCCCTTGTGATCTAAGCCCATCGCCAGTTACATGTGTTGGTGTAGGTAGCACCTAATTCAAACCTGTGTTTTGATAATGGAAAAGGGTTCAGAAGTTAAGGTGTCATTGTGATCTAACATGCTTACTGAGTGTGCAGGAAAAGTCCTAGGTACACTAGGCAAGAAGACCTGACCGGAAGTTGGGCAAAGAAGTCCTGGTCGAGGACTGGGCAAGAAGACCTAACCGAAAGTTGGGTAAAGAAGTCCTGGTCGAGGACTGGGCAAGAAGTCTTGGCAACGGGCTGGGCACAAAAGACCTGACCGGAAGTTGGGCAAGAAGACCTGACCGAAAGTTGGGCACAAAGACCTAGTCAGGTGGATTGGGCAAAAGTCCAACCGGAGGAGTCGGTTGGCAAAAGGTAAACTCTCCTGAAAGGAGTAGGTGAGGACGCGTTCCCCGTCGAGGGAACAGTAAGCGTCGGTTCAACCTAGGGTTCCATTTGGGAGACCCAAAGTCAGAACCAAGACAGCTTAGGTTGTAAATAAAGGCTAACATGTTTTGCTTCTTTGTTTTGGAACTAACCTTGGTTGCAGGGATCGAAGGGCTGGTTTTCTGCAGCTGAGGCACCTCAATGAAGTGAGGCACCTTACTGGGGTTAGGCGCCTAGATGCATACGGGCGCCCGGATGGATACGGGCGCCCCAGTGCAAAGGCAAAATAAAAGCAAGCGAAGCAAACAACCACGAAGCCACTGGGCATACTCAGCTCAGGCGCCCGTGAGGTCACAGGCACCCCCATCAGCTCAGGAGCCCCAGTGAAGATGGATAAGCGCTGACCGAACCTGCGGATAAGAGATCACGCAGGGAAGGTCACGTGTAGGCGCTCATATCGACACAGGCGCCCCCATGGGTGCTATAAAAGGGGGTTCACCCCCAAGGCTTTGGAGAACATCGCTCTCTACACTCCAAACACTTTCATTCAAGCGCTGCGCTCCGACAAACTTCAACTTCAAGATTCTAGCGTCGATGACGACCATCTGCTCCAAAATTCGATCCACCTCGGGCGTCGATAAACTTAAATTACGAAAGTGTTGCTAATTCAATTTTCAATTCTATATCTGGACTATCAATTTGTAAAAGATTTTCTGAATATAGAATTGCCCAAAGTAAACGGTCAAGGACCGTGGGCCTTGGAGTAGGAGCCGACCGTGACTCTGATCCAAGTAAAGCCAACCTGTGTTCACGATTGATTTATTATTTTTCGCTGCGTATTTTCTCTGGTGTTCTGAAAAATTTGATCTCGATATTCACCCCCCACCCCTCTATCGAGTTTTTACGATCCAACAACATACTCTGCACACACAGTCACTCATGGGTTAGTGGTTACCAGAGGGTGTTTGTAGTTGCTCTATGCTGCTCTGCTCGACCGCTCATGGGTAGTGGGTTCGTAGCATAGTAGCAGGCAGGGATCCCTCCTCCTTCCAGTGATACGAGGAGATGAGAGAGATATCTCCCCCATATTGACATGGGGTGGAGTGTTTACTCCATCATCATCCTGTCCACTCGGTCACTCAGGAATAGTGATGACAGAGTGCGTACAGTTGTCACAACCCTACTCACTCAACCATTCACTTATGACCTTTGACGGTGGCTTAACTGGCATCAGGAGTGACACATGTCATTGCATCATATATATATGATGCATTATGCATTTGTTTGTACTTGTTGCATTTGATTGTTGTATATGCTTGACTTGCACACACAGGAGACATATACACATTTGAATCGTGTATCGTACTTGATATTATATAGGAGTTGATTGTACCACCCCGCAGGATAGATAGGCTCTCATATGTTATACATTCAGTATTTTAGTTATGCATTACTTACTTACACATAAGATAGTATCAACGTGACTCTTACTGCAAATATAGCTTACTGTGCATATCTGTTTAGATATTCACTGAATTTATATGGACTCACACCATTAGCTATATTTTTATTTTTAGGCTATGATACTTGGAGTCGCCAGGAGAGCCCAGTAGCTAGTCCCTACCCGTTGTGACACCATGGCTTTGTTTTGTACTTAATAATACTTTCATTTTTCATATTCATTTTATGGATTTGTATATATTTGAGTATTTGTATTCAGAGGGTCTTATGTGTTATTTTTTATTGTAAGTCGGACCGGTCCACAGTTAAGTATGTTTTAGTATGCTTTATGTTATGAGTATCTTTTGTGCTGTTTGATTCCAGCCGCGTTGGTTGTGGTTTTTGTGTGAGCCAAGTTGGCCATGTATATTGGTTTCATATTGTTCACTGTACAAGGGAGATATTGTTCAATTGTATATTAGACCAGCGGCTCCTATCCGGGGGCGTGACATATTCAACTCCCTTTCCCATCAGCTCCCTGTCCTGTGTCATCTTTTTCGCACGTTGCGTTTTCCACTAAACTTCTTGTGCTCCTAAGCTACTAAACACTTAGACACAAAGGCATCAAACCAACCAAGACCTTGACTTGGTTGATCATATCAAAACTAATCCAGGATATTTACAATCTCCTTCTTTTTTATATACATGTATAAGTAAACCTATCCCTTAACTTAACCTTTAAAATTCTTCCCATTTGATTACATTAAAAAAAATCAAGATTTGACCTAAGAAATTGAATAAAATACATCTAAAAAATTTCTAAAAAAGTTATTTTCAAAAGTAAATTTAAAAAAAATAGTTTTCTTTGTCATAAATATTATAGTTAAGTTAAAAAACAATCACCGAAAAGCTTTAAATATTAAAATATATTTTTCGAAGAAAAATTCATTGAAATTCATAAAGCATTCGAACAAATGCCAAAAATTTTTTTAGAAATATATGAATTGTATCTATCACAAAAAAAAAAATCAAAAACAAATTACATTTTGAAATAAGAGCATCTATTTTGGAGCTCCCATTGCCATGTTGGCAGTGGGAGGGAGCTCCCTATAGGATCGTAGAGTACCAGGGGTGAATCTTTCGAAAATCTTTCTTTTAATTTAAAAGTAAAACAAAATAGAGTAAAATAAAGCAACAAAAAATATGAAACACTTATATTTCAAAACGGGATTAGTAGGTTACGTTGTTACTAATTCTCTCTACATTTTGTACGACATAGTGGATTGCCCACCGAGAGCAGTCGAAGATTGCGAGAACAAAATGTAGAGAGAATTAGTAACAACCTACTAATCCCGTTTTGAAATATAAGTGCAAGTACAATTGTAAGAAAAATCTATAATGATACCGACAAAAGAGTAAAAGATGAGTGTGCAATGTCGGAGTGCTCCCGGAGTCGTAGCAGTAGTCTTTGAGAAGTTCGTCGACGTAGAGAGTGAATGTAGAATCAGTGGAAATTATTTTGAGCACTAGTCTCGAGCTCCTTACATAGGCCTCGTTCAGTCGACCAAAAAGTCGTTCCCTTGGCTGAACCTATCGGTCGACTGAACCTCCTGTTCAGCCTACGGATTCCTACGTCTTTCCTTGTATTCGCAACTCGCTTGTACTTTACTGTCACTGTAATAAATGCGATCTGTCGACCAAACCTATGATCAATCGATGAATAGAATTTCCTTCTGCGTGCCTGCACCATACCAAATATGGATCCGTCGACCGATCCACATGATCAATCAATGGATAACTCTGGAATATACTAAATTTGGCTCAGTTGACTGATCCAGGTGATCAGTCGACCGATCCCATGGTCAACTGAGTTTGACTGATCTATAAGAATTTGTTAGCACAGTATAACATGTAAAGTAATAACCCTACAAAATAGCGTTAAAACAAATATAATATATAAGTATGCATAAGTAAATGACAGTAGAACATGTCCTGATCTCAACTTAGAAATCTCCATAGGTTTCTGTAAGCTTACCTCACTCACCTACTAGATATCGGGTCTCTCAGACCTGTCTAGACTTCAGTTTAGCATCAGATCGGCCTCCTAGGGCTTCCACTTGCTCAGTATCGGGTCCTCCAAACATACCAAGACTTTCTGCCAGATGTCAACCCATCTGGACTTCTTGCCTGATTTCCACGATCTGCCAAGACTTCCTACCTAGTATCGAGTCCTCCAAACCAATTAAGGCTTCACTGAGGTAATCTTCCTATACACTAAATTAACATATTAGATAACAACCAAATTTAACTTCCTATACACTAAATTAACATATTAGATAACAACCAAATTTAACTGTTAACTTTTGCTAACATCAAAACACAGGTTCAATTGAGGTGCACCCTGCACTAATAATCTCCCTTTTTTTTATTTTTGACAATCTAATTCACTGTTAAGTTAAACAACATATATAACATGAAATGAATAATTCCTCCTCAAATAAACCTCCTCTTGCATGTGATGTCTCTCCCCCTTTGTCTAACATCAAAAATAAGAGGTAACACAAGGGTTGTATTAAATTTTTGAAAAATCTTTGATTAATTTGTGGATTTTACACTTAGATTTTAAAGAAATTATAAATTTATTTAAGAAAAAAATTATTTTTATGTTTTGAATTTTGAAGTTAAAATTGTTAAGGTTTTGAAAGCTTATTTAATGAAGTTTTTAAGTTTTAAAAATAATGAGGCCTTTTGCATTGAAATTTTAAGTTTAAAATTAAGATTTATCTTTTTAATTTGGAAAAATTATTGTTGAAACGTTAGTTAAATATTTATGTTTTTAGAAAAGCCTAAAATCAATTTAGGTTTTAAATTAAGATATAAGTTATAAAATTAAATTTTGAAGTTAGTAAGATTAAGTTTAAGATTATAGTTTTAAAGATTAGTTTAGATTTTAAAATTTTAAAGTATAAATTAAGTTTTTAAGTTTGAAAAATATAAATTAGTTTTAATTTTGAAAACTAGTTTAGGATTTCAAAGTTAAAATTAATTTGAGTTTTAATAAGATAAAAAAAATTTCATCCTTAAGTTTGAATTTTAAAATTTAAGTTAAAATCTATCGGAAAGATATAGTTCAAAAAATTAAATTTAAAAATAAATTTTGAGATTCATTTAAGTATTTGAAATGGTTTAAATTTGCTCTCCCTTAAGTTGATATCTTCTTTTAAAAGGTTGCCCTAAAGTCCAAGCATGGAAAAAATCTATAAAAAGTTCTTATATGAAATGTCTAACTTTAGTACTTAGCTGAATATCAAAAGATATCAGCTTGTGTAACTAAAAATTGGTCAAGTTGAGAGTTAATTTATACTTAAGGGGGACATTTTGAAAAATCTATAAGTTTTGAAAAATCCTTAGTTTTGAAATTTGCGAAAAGATAGAGTAAGTTTTGAAAACTAGAATTTTGAAAACAGTTAAGCAAGTAAAAACCTATTCTACTAAGCACATTCCTAATTGTCTTCTTAGATTACTAAGGGGGCGCTTGGTATAAATTTGACAATGGGAATGGTAATGGGTTTGATTAAGGGGTTTATGGGTTTGGTGATAACCTAGTGGGGGTGGGTTATGAAATCAAGGGTATCATATCCTTATTTTGATTCTGATTCCCGTATACCAAGCATCATCAATGGGAATGAAATAGATTTCATTCTCATTCCCACTTCTAAACCTGCTTACCAAGCGCCCCCTAAATTCAGTTTCAGGTAATGTCTTAGTGAATATGTCAGCTAAGTTTGATTTAGAATATGTTAGTTGCTTAGTGAAAAGTTTGTGAATATGTCGTAGGACATAGAACGATGAGACTTATGCCCCTTAGTCACTAAGCTAGCCTTGTTCATAATGATTTGATTTTGATTATTTAATTTATTTATAAAAACTTGATTGGTATCTATGATTGTTTGTGTTTAGGTGGAGGTACTTAGTCCTAAACTTGGTTTTTTTAGAATTAGACTAATTCTTGCATTGCAATTACCCAGTCAGGTTCATCCAATGCTTCATCTATGATTTTAGGTTCAATCTTAGAGATCAGGGCTATTTGAATTAGGTTTCTGAAGGTCGATCTAGTTCGTATACTTAGTTCCGGATTTCCTATGATTTGGTCAATTGGATGATTCGGATTTGTGTGTAATATTCTAGGGTAAGGGTTAGTTTCTGTTAGGAGTCGCAAGGGTGCAAACTTAGTCCACATTGGAAATCACATGGTTAGATCATAGGCTTATAAGGAATTATGTATCTCCATTGGCATGAGGCCTTTTGGGAGAGCCCAAGAGCAAAACCATGAGTGCTTAGGACCAAAGTGGACAATATCATGTCATTGTGGAGATATCTCAATTCCTGTTGGTCCTTACAAAATGGTATCAGAGCCAGGTTGCTCTTCTTGAGCCAGATCTAACCATGTGCGTTAAGCCTTAATAAAGGATATGTGGGCTCCCATGTCTTGATCAAGAAAATCAGTTCTAGTTGCGGCTAGGTGGTGAAGTCTAGTAGGTCAGGTGGACCGAGGGGCAAAAGTCCTGGTGGATTGGACATCTAAACGGAAAAGGTTTTCGCTTGTGGTGGGGGCATGTGGTCCTTTGTTTGAGAGGTGGTTTGTTAGGAGTTGCAAGGGTGCAAACTTAGTCCCACATTGAGAATCACATGGTTGGATCATAGGCTTATAAGGAATTATGTATCTCCATTGGCATGAGGCCTTTTGGGAGAGCCCAAGAGCAAAACCATGAGGGCTTAGGCCCAAAGTGGACAATATCATGTCATTGTAGAGATATCTGAATTCTTGCTCTAACAATTTCACTTTAGGGTTTTTCTTGTTGGGTTTCAAGTTTATCTTGATTAACACTTTCAATGTCATCATTTGAATTTTTAAAGTTGATTTATTCTTGGTTTCTAGTGTTAGAATTTTCATCAATGGTTATATTAGTTGTTTCTTCAATTTTTTAAGTAGATTTATTATACACCCTATATGCCCTACTAGTAGATGAGTAACCCAGAAATATTCCTTATTAAATTTTTGAAGTGAATTTTCCTAAGTAGTCTTTGATGTTTAAAATGTGTACATTACATCCAAACATTTTTAAGTAATTTAATTTAGGTTTTCATTAAAAAGGATTTCATAGGGTATTTTAAATTGTATTTTATTAATTAATATTCTATTTTGAATATAGTAGGCTATGTTTATGGCTTCGTTCCAAAAATAAGTTAGTAGGTTATATTCATTTAACATTGATCTTACGGTTTTTTGTAGAGTTTTATTTTTTCTTTCTACTAGTCTATTTTGTTGAGGTTTTTTTTTTGGGCATGAGAATTCATAGTGATATCCATTTTCTAGACATAGATTTGTAAAGTTATAGTTTTTGGATTCTCCACCATTATCACTTCTTATTTTCTTGATTTGTAGTTATTTTTTATTTTCTATTTGTTTGGAAATGTTTTTAAATATTTCAAAGGTTTCATGTTTGTATTTCAGGAATTTTACCCAGGTATACCTAGAGTAATAATCAATTATAACTACACAATAAATGTTTCCACTTAATGTTTTAATCTTATATGAGTCAAATAAATCTAGATGTAGAAGGTCAAGTATGGAGTTTGTTCTATTTTAGTCAATTATTTTATGTATTGATTTTGTTTGTTTACCTTATTGGCAAGGATTACAGAGTTGATTTTCTAGATTTCTTAATTTTGATATACCCTTAACTAGTTTATTTTTTGTTGCTTTTAGTATAGTTCTAATATTAGTTTGGGCTAGTTTTAATGGGTCAAATTTGGAGTTTGACCAAGCTCTAAGAGACTAAGGGAGTGTTTGGGAGAACTTTTACTTCTTGAAAAGTAATTCTTGTAGAGATTATCTTGAAGTCAATGAGAAGCTAAAGCATGGAGTGTTTGGAAATAGAAGCTAAAAGCTGATACAAGGTAAAGTTTGAGTGTTTGGTGAATAATTGCTTCTAAGCTTAATTTTTAGTTAAATGACAACAATATCCTTAAACTATATAAATTATTTTTTTTAATTATCTAAATATAATTTTGATACACCATCAATAATATTTTATATATTTATTATTATACTTGGAATATTATATCAAAATTAATTTTTTTAATAATATATATGTTTAAAAAATATATAATTAATAAAAATATAAATATAAAAAAATGACAAATTTATATAAATTTATAAAAATTTATAAAAAAATTATGAATATATAAATTATATGAAAATATAAAAAATTTATTTAAAACTATGGTGGTAATTATGTAAAATGATAAATTATTAAGGGTATAAATGTCTACTTTTAATTCTAGACCATAAGCAAAAAAGCAAAAGTAGAAAAAAAACATCAAATTCTTGTTTCCAACTTTTGGCTAAAAGTTATAAAAGTTAAAGCAGAATATGGTATTCACAAACACTCAAAAGTGCTTCTATGTAACCAGAATCTAAAAAGCAGGTAGCAGAAGCTCTCCCAAACACTCCCTAAAGGGAGTCCAATCGACTAGAAACTACGGGGGACGTTATTGACATCAATAGAGTTTGCGGCCAAATCAGTAAGGTCCAGAGCAGTTCTAGTTGACCGGAGTAGTGTCATGCTAAAATCGACATAAGCTCTATAAAGGGAGGCTCGAGGTTCGACTTTGTATATGTTCTTCGAAAAGCTCTTCTTGTGCTCTGTGTTGGCGCATTGCACTCGTGAATGTTAACTTCAATCGGCAACCAAGTGCTAATAATTGTATTTCTTTCAATTATCATACTTTTGTGTTGATTTGTGTTTAATTAATTTTAGATTAATTTTTAAAATTTTCCCATCTTCAGAGACTTTTTAAAATAATAATCAATTTTTTTTTCACTCGTGCGTGTCAATCTTCACTTAGCATAGTATTGTGCTCAATATCTTAGTTCTTGCCTGCGCGTTATGCTCAATATCTTATTAATTTTTGCATGCTTATCGTGCAAGGGTATCGTGCTATGTATCATGTATTGTGCTAAGTATCCCGTGTCGCAGTCGTAAATTCTTTTATAAAGATTTATACTTCACTATATATCTGATCCGGACGAACGGTTTTTTATCAGGGTTATGAGCCCGGTCGGGGCTCACCTGATTCGACCCGGGTCAAAGAAAGGTAAACCATACCATCCTCGGTTCTGCGAGCCCGGCCTGAGCTTGACCCAGGATAGCAGAGGTCGGGGCAAGTAAAGTCTCAGCTCGGAGTCAAACTCACTCAGAGTCATCCACCCGAGGTCGGGAGCTCGGACTCAGGCACCCGGGTTCAGATACTCGGGGGTCGGTTACCCGAGATCGGGAGCCCGGGCCAGGCATCCGGGGTCGGTCGCTAGGAGGTCGGTTACCCGAGATCGGGAGCCCAGGTCAGGCATCCGAGGTCGAACGCTAGGAGGTCGGTTACTCAAGGTCGGGAGCTCGGAGGTCGACTACCCGAAGTCAGTCCTCCCCACGCCCTCTCGGGAGTTGAAGCGGATAAATAGTTTACCATACGCAGCCAACATCAGCCTTCAGTCACATGACCCGACCTGGTAAGCCTAATTGATGGAAGAGCCGCCTCCGCCGTAAGCGTCTGCCATTTCTCTTTAAGAGGAAAAGACTTCCGACCTAATCATTACCTGACACAGCCGCCAAACATTAATCAGAGGCTGAAGGGACAGATTTACAGACTGTCAGGCGGCTGTGTCAGTCTCATCCCAGGGCTGAGGTATCCGCCAGCTCAGTCTGATCACTGAGCGAGCCTTAATGGGACGTGATATCTCGCACGAGGGAAGACTTTTCCTCTCCCCTATATAAACCCTCCATATGGCTCTGTAGAGGGGATCGCTGCCATTTTGCAACCACACCACCACATTGTGAGCTCTATTTTGGTCCGAGCCGAGCGACTTAAGCCCGACTCCTATTCAGCACGAGTCCGACCCCCCCGGGTTACAGCGGACCGGGTCATCTTGGTCAGACCGAGTCACCCGAGTGAAAACCGATCTTCGCTTGTCGACAGGATCAAATTTGGCGCCGTCTGTGAGAATCTTGCCTGATCGAAAGCCGAGGATGAGTGACTCCAACCGGGTGACCGTTACTCTTTCACAAGAAGACTTGGATCTGCTGATAGAAGCTAGAGCCAGAAAATTGGCGGAGGCCCAGCAGGCAGCCGCTCGACCCACTCAGGCGGGCCCAGCTGAGCACACTGCTCGCGTGGGCACTGAGGGAGGGGTTCGACAGGAGGACAGTCCTCACTTCCACCGGGCGCTGTTTGGCCCGGCTGATGGAGCAGGGCAATCGGACCCTCACGAAGCTACATCCAGCCATACCAGAGCTAATAAAGGGAAGGCTCCCCTGGTGCCGACCCCAACTGAGCGCACAGGGTTCCCCTTCTCCAGCCGAGTCTTGCACGAGCCGCTGCCCAAGCATTTCAGACTCCCATCCATCACTGAATACGGAGGAGCCACTGATCCTGAAGAACATCTAAAGAAATTTGAGAATGCTTCGATGCTACATCAATATCCCGATGGTGTTAAGTGTAGGGCCTTCCTGACCACTTTAGCCGGGCCAGCCCAGCGGTGGTTTGACAGACTTCCAGAGGGATCAATCAAGGACTTCTCTGATTTCAAAAGACTGTTCCTGCAGCATTTTGCCAGTAGCAAAAGGCATCACAAGACCAGCTTGAACCTGTTCACCATGAAGCAGGGCTCCAAGGAGCCCTTAAAAGCCTACATCAAGAGGTTTAATCAGGTTGCGTTGGACGTCCCCACCGCTACGTCCGAGGTGTTGGTCAGTGCCTTCGCCCAGGGCTTACAAGAGGGCGAGTTCTTCAGATCCTTGATCCGGAAGCCTCCGAAAGACTTTGAAAGCCTTTTGGGTAAGGCCAGCAAATACGTGGATGTGGAAGAGGCACAGGCTGCCAGAAGGCCGGATGTCAAGCCTGAGCCCGAGAATCCTCAGCAACATCAGAGAAATGTACCCCCTGGAGGACCTCTCAGAAGCCCCAGAGCTATGGGACACCGACCAGGAGCCGAGAGGGGAATAGTTCAGCAAGTGGCCCAAGGTTGCCTCCCTTCCAGGTGGCAACCCTATTGTTCCTTCCATAATAGTCATACGCATGATCTCCAAGACTGCTGGCAGGCCGGCCGAGGTCGCGGTCGCGCTGGTCGAGGGAGTCCCCGAGGGGCATATCAGGGAAATGGTCGAGGCTGGGGGAGAGCATCTCCGAGCCAGTCCGAGTCCCCCGCTCGGCCGACCGCCCCAGCAGCTAGACAGTTATTCCCGACCTCTGGCCCCACTGAGCACGGGAATGCTAGCGAAGAGCAGGCCAATCGACAAAATGCAGTGCACGGATCCATCAACGTGATTTCTGGCGGCCCCACCTATGGAGATTCCAATAGAGCTCGGAAGTCGCAGGTTAGGCGACTTGATATCTACCAAGTGGGTTGCAGTTTTGCCCAAGCTCAGGGGCCGCAGATCAGTTTTGGCCCTTCAGACTTACAAGGAATAGAAGTACCTCATGATGATGCCCTGGTCATCACAGCGATCATAGCTAATTACCAGATTCATAGAACCATTGTGGATACGGGGAGTTCGGTAAACATCTTGTACTTAAAAGCTTTTGAGCAATTACAGATTGAGACTACTGAGCTCCAGCCCGTGGCCACACCTCTATTTGGATTCACGGGGAATGAAGTCCAGCCCTTGGGACAGATCAAATTGGTCATCTCACTCGGTGAAGAACCTTTAAGAAGGACTCGGTGGTCTACCTTCCTGGTAGTGGACGCCCCCTCGGCCTACAATGCCATCCTGGGCAGACCAGTGTTGAACGAGTTCCGAGCCGTGGTGTCCACTTTCTACTTGAAAGTCAAATTCCCAGTGGGTGATCAAGTCGGAGAGGCCAAAGGAGACCAAAAGGTAGCACGTCGATGTTACGTTGACGACGTTCGAGTGGAGGTGAGTAAGGCCTTCCGAGCTCCACCGGCCGGCTGTAACATGGTACAGTCCTCTCAGCCCTCCCCCTGGGCTGAGCTGATAGAAGAAAAAGAAGAGATCCAGCTGGTGCCTAACCGAGAAGAGACCAAAGTGAGAATAGCTCCAGGGCTACCATCCGACCTCCGGCAACAACTGATAGAATGTCTGGCTCAGAATCAAGATGTGTTCGCCTGGTCCCAGCAAGATCTGAAAGGGGTCAGGCCCGAGGTCATGGAGCACAAGCTGCATGTTTACCCGGACGCCCGACCAGTGAAGCAAAGAAAAAGAGATTTCAGCCCCGAACAGAACAAGATTATCCAGACAGAGGTGGAAAGGTTGCTGAAAGCAGGGCACATCCAAGAGGTACAGTTCCCCGCCTGGTTGGCCAATGTGGTGCTGGTTTCCAAGCCGGGCAACAAGTGGAGGGTCTGCATCGACTTCAGGGACCTTAATAAGGCTTGCCCCAAGGACTGCTACCCGCTCCCCCGGATAGATCAGATGGTGGACTCCACTGCGGGGAGTGAGCTCATCTGCATGTTGGATGCCTACCAGGGATACCATCATGTACCATTAGCCTTAGAAGATCAAGAGAAGGTCAGTTTCGTCACAGCCGAAGGCACCTATTGCTACACAGTTATGCCCTTCGGGCTCAAGAATGCCGGGGCCACTTATCAAAGGCTGATGAATAAAGTTTTTAAAGAGCAGCTCGGGAGAAACGTAGAAGTGTACGTAGATGACATCCTCATCAAGTCCTCCCGAGCTGCCGACCTCATAGCAGATGTACGAGAAACCTGCTGCACCCTGCGAAGGTATGGCCTCAAACTCAATCCTGCAAAATGTCTGTTCAGAGCCAAAAGTGGGAAATTCCTGGGCTACATCTTGACCGAGCGGGGAATAGAAGCCAATCCGGGTAAAGTGAAAGCTCTGCTAGACATGCCACCGCCCAGGAACCTAAGAGAAGTTCAGCGCTTGACCGGAAGAATCACTGCCTTATCCCGATTTATCTCCCGGTCGGCTGACAGAAGTCTGCCGTTCTTCAAGATCCTGCGCAAGGCCTCCAAGTTCCAGTGGGATGCCGAGTGCGACCGAGCTTTCGAAGAATTGAAGGCTTACTTGGCCAGCCTGCCGGTGTTAGCCAAGCCCGAGGAAGGAGAACCACTGTATGTTTACTTATCTGCTACTGAGGGAGCTGTGAGTGCTGTGCTTGTAACCCAGAAAGAGACCGAGCAGCAACCGGTCTACTTCTTTGGGCATCTACTTAAAGAAATCGAGTGTAGGTACACTACACTCGAGAAGTTAGCTTATGTGCTTGTGTTGATGGCTAGGCGATTGCGACCGTACTTCTTAGCTCTTCCCATCCGAGTGCTGACCAACAGCACACTCGGGAAAGTGTTAGTTAACCCTGAAATATCAGGCCGGATGGTCAAATGGACAACCGAATTGAGCGAGTATGACATCCAGTACCAACCCCGAACTGCGATCAAAGCTCAGGCCTTGGCAGATTTCCTAAGTGAACTTCATACAGAGGAAGAGGAGGAGGTCTGGAAAATATATGTGGATGGGTCAGCCACCCGGGCAGGGAGTGGCGTGGGAATCTTATTGATGTCTCCTAAGGGAGACCCCATTCATCTGGCCGTGCGCCTAGAGTACCATGCTACCAATAATCAGGCGGAATACGAAGCCCTCTTGGCAGGTCTTCAAGCGGCCCGACAGGTCGGGGCCACTCGGGTCGTCCTACATTCTGATTCTCAATTAGTGACGCAACAGGTGGCAGGGCGGTTCGAAGTGAACGACGAGAAGCTACAGGCTTATGTAGAGGCATATCAACAGTTACAAGCAGAATTTCAAGAAGTTCAGATTATGCAGATCCCCCGAGGGGACAATGCCAAGGCAGATGAGTTAGCTAGGCTGGCCAGCTCTGTTCGTCCGTGGGTCTTCCCCAAGCCTTCGCCTCAGGTTATGCTGGTGGCTCAGGTTGAGAGGGAAGCCGAAATGGAGATAGAGGGGGACTGGAGAGCTCCATTCATCGCCTATCTAAAAGAAGGAACTCTTCCGGACAACCCCGAGCAGGCCCGGATACTGAAGATAAGGGCGGCCCGGTTCACTCTGATAGGGGATGCACTATACAAGCGGGCTTTTTCCCGACCACTACTCAGATGCCTCGGAAAGGAAGAGACAGACTATGTGCTCAGAGAAGTGCATTTGGGGTGCTGCGGAAATCATTCAGGAGGTCGGTCCATGGCTCGGAAGGTCCTGCTGGCTGGGTACTTTTGGCCGACCCTTCAAAAGGATGCAGAGAAGATGGCTCTTTCTTGCCTTTCCTGTCAGAAGTATCAGAATCTATCGCACCGACCAGTTGAGATGTTGCGAACATCCACTGTATCATGTCCCTTTGATCAGTGGGGCATGGATATAGTAGGACCCTTCCCCAGGGCAGCAGGTCAGAAGAAATTTCTGTTGGTGGCAGTGGACTATTTCTCCAAGTGGGTCGAAGCAGAAGCCCTGTCCCGGATCACCGAACAAGCAGTGAAAAAATTCCTTTGGCAGAACATTCTATGCCGGTATGGCATACCTCACAAGCTGGTATCAGACAATGGTCGGCAGTTTCAAGGCCGGATAATCAGAAATTGGTGCAAGGAATTTGGGATCAAGCAGGCTTTTACTTCCGTGGCATATCCCCAAAGTAGTGGTCAGGCCGAAGTAGCCAATAGAGAGATTCTGAAAGGGCTCAGAGCTAAGCTGGATCAGGTCGGCGGGTCCTGGGTGGACGAGCTGCCTGGTGTCCTGTGGGCCCTTCGAACCACACCCAAAGAAGGGTCAGGATGCACTCCCTTCCAGTTAGTCTATGGTAGTGAAGCGGTAGTCCCCATGGAGGTCGGCTGTGAGTCTGACAGAAGACATCTGTATGGAGAAGACAATGCAGAGAAGAGACGAGCTGAGCTAGATCTGATTGAGGAGGTCCGTGCTAAGGCTACAGTCCGCATGGCTGCTTACCAACAAAGGATGCGGAACCGATACAACCAGCAGGTTATACCCCGAAGTTTTCAAGTAGGGGACAAGGTATGGAAAAGAGTCAAGCCAGTTGGAGAGGTAGGCAAGCTGGAGCCTCAATGGAGTGGCCCTTTTCTAGTGACCAGTGCACTGGGGTCGGGAGCTTACTATCTGCAAGACTCTCAAGGAAAGCAGCTCGGGAGACCCTGGAGCGCAATACATTTGAGGTTGTATCGTGAGGAAAGCTGAGTGAAGGGATCCCTATACTTGTACTCAAATAATGTGATAGACAAACTCATAGCATACAAAGAAGAACGAATCCGGCAAGTTATAAGTGGGCATGTTCCCACGCACCCACCGAACTCGGCGCCGATCGGGCGTGGCGTTCCACGTTCGGTCGGGCCCGGTCGGGCGTGGCGGTCCACGCTCGGTCAGGGTAAGTCGGACGGTGTCCAGACTCTTGCTAAGGCAAGTTATAAGTGGGCATGTTCCCACGCACCCACCGAACTCGGCGCCGATCGGGCGTGGCGTTCCACGTTCGGTCGGGCGTGGCGGTCCACGCTCGGTCAGGGTAAGTCGGACGGTGTCCAGACTCTTGCTAAGGCAAGTTATAAGTGGGCATGTTCCCACGCACCCACCGGACTCGGCGCCGATCGGGCGTGGCGTTCCACGTTCGGTCGGGCCCGGTCGGGCGTGGCGGTCCACGCTCGGTCAGGTAAGTCGGACGGTGTCCAGACTCTTGCTAAGGCAAGTTATAAGTGGGCATGTTCCCACGCACCCACCGGACTCGGCGCCGATCGGGCGTGGCGTTCCACGTTCGGTCGGGCCCGGTCGGGCGTGGCGGTCCACGCTCGGTCAGGGTAAGTCGGACGGTGTCCAGACTCTTGCTAAGGCAAGTTATAAGTGGGTATGTTCCCACGCACCCACCGGACTCGGCGCCGATCGGGCGTGGCATTCCACGTTCGGTCGGGCCCGGTCGGGCGTGGCGGTCCACGCTCGGTCAGGGTAAGTCGAGCGGTGTCCAGGCTCTTGCTCGAGATAAACACGAGTCATTATGTTTCTACAATACCTATCGCCGAGTCGGGGTATCCACCCGACCGAGCAAAATCGCCGAGTCAGGTCGTACGCCCGACCGACCATCATTGTTGAGTCAGGGTACCGACCTGACCCAGCTACATTCCCAAGTCTGAAGAAAGGCCAGATTGAAAGACTAATAGCACGAGTCGCCCGAGCATCTGGCACTTAGCCAAATTTTCGAGTCGGCCTAAAAAATCAAACTAAGGAGACCAGGATAAACATCCCTAGTAATTGACACTAAGCGGGTTTGTCGCGGGGCGTAGACGCCGGCCTTCGCAGAATGAACTAAACGAGTTGAATAAATAACACTTAACGAAAATTTCGCGCGTCATAGATAAGGTACCAACCTAAGTAAGCAACATAGCCGGGTCAGGACGCCAACCTAACCCCATGGTACCCCTGAGCTCGGACGTCAGCTCAGTCGAACGTCTGATTGCGCAGATGTCTCTAGCATTTGACACTTAGCGAAAACTCCCTGCCCGACCTGAAGGAGTCTACCTTACGATACTGATTTAAGTGTCCCGAGCAACCCATACTTCGCGAAATTTGGATGAATGACTCATAGCACCGGCCTTCGGCGAATGGGGCGAGTGCATCAAATAAGCAACACTTAGCAAAAATCTCATACGTTGCAAACAGCTAAACGAAATAGAGAAAAGGAAGAATCCACAGAAATGAGCGAAGGCCCGAGGCCATCACAAAATTGGGCCTTGGAGACCGAGTCAGGAAGTCAAGTACCATTACAAAATTTTAAGAGCTTAAGGGTTGAGCAAGAGCAGACTGAGCAACAGCTCGGGCAAAGGGAGGTCGAGCCCGCTAGACTAAGTAAATTTCGGAAAGGCGTCGGAGGGAATCGTGGCCCTGATCAGAGTGGGCTTCACCACGTTGGGAGGCAGGTCGGCAGGGAGATGGCCGGCTTCCGTGAGCTGCTGTATCGCGCCCTTCACCCCATACATGATCATACCCACGGTTCGCTTAGTCACTTGCTGAAGGAAGGGCTGTGATTGGATATAGGCCAGACGGAATTGCTCGATCCGAGCTGGCTCTCTAGACTTATAATCGGCCAACTCCTTCTCCATTCGAGCAGTCCTGGCCTCTTGGTCTTTAAGCTGGGCATCCTTAGCCGCCAGTCCTTTCTCGGTACTCACTAGCTGGGCTTCCAGAGCTTGGAAAGCTTCTTTCTGGGCCGTAAGCTCTGTTTCCTTGTTCTTCAGGGCCAGGAGAGTCTGCTTGTGAGTGCTTGACACCTCCTGTAGCTGCCATCGCAAGCCTAGGACCTCATCGGTTTTCCTGTTTAAATCCGAGCGGGCCCGGGCTTCGAGATCGAGGGCGGTTTTCTTTGAGGCCTCGGCGGCTTCTAGCCGAGTACCGAGCTGATCCATTTCACGGGCCGAGGCTGCCAGCACCTCGTGCGCTCGCTCTAGACGGATGTCGCCCTCCGCTAATTGCATACGCAGGGAAGCTACCTCATCTAGGAGTCGGGTCAGGCCCTCGTCGCCGGTCGGGAGGGCACACTGAGTCAACTGATGCTCTAAGTTCTTTATCTTGTGCTCAGCTACCCGACGTTCCCTAACATTCGCGACCAGGGCCTTGGTGACCATCTGGCCCCCGACCCACAGCTGCGCAAGAACAAGCAGTGTAAGAGGAGAGTGAAGAGGGCGGGGGATAGGGGAAGGTATACCTTGACCATATCCATGCCAAAGTTGTCGGCTAAGCTGAAAGGACTTCGTCCTTCAGTTAACTCCAGGCCTTGGTCCCAAGCCGCAGATAGATGACCGTGCAGGTTAAGTGGCTGGGGCTCGACCATCCGAAGTAGGGAAGTTTCGGAGGGAAGCTGCACCTCTACTGGTACTCGGGGGAGGTCATGCATGTTGGTGCAAGTTGCATCAATGATGTTCTCCTTTATGTGTTTTAATGTTTGATAATGTACTTAAGTCATAATATGTTGAACAGACAAAGGGGAGCGAAGGAGAAGTAACCTAAGCCTGAGAAAAGTCCTAGTTAAGCTAGGCATGGAAACCCTAAGACCTAGCGAAGGGCTGCTAGGCTCTGGCGAAGGGCTGCCAGAACGAAAAAGACCTAGCGAAGGGCTGCTAGGCTCTGGCGAAGGGTTGCCAGAAAGAAAAGACCTAGCGAAGGGCTGCTAGGCACCTGACGAAGGGCTGTCAGGAAAATAAGTCCTAGCGAAGGGCTGCTAGGCACCTGACGAAGGGTTGTCAGGGGAACAAGTCCTAGCGAAGGGCTGCTGGGCACCTGACGAAGGGCTGTCAGGGAAACAAGACCTAGCGAAGGGCTGCTAGGCACCAAGCGAAGGGATGCTTGGTATCCAAGACCTAGCGAAGGGCGGCTAGGCAAAAGTCCACCCGAAGGACCGGGCGGCAACCATCTCCTGAAAGGAGTAGGTGAAAGGCGCTTTCTCGGGGGTAAGAGTTTGCGTCGGTTCGACCTAGGATTGCGTGCCAATCCGAAGTCCGAACCAAGTTCGTAAGATTAATATTTCATGTATACTTGCTTTGCATATATATATCTTGCAGGTACCAAGAGAAGAAGACAAAGCAAGCAAATGTAGAAGGCTGAAAACCAGCAGCCAGGGC
This sequence comes from Boesenbergia rotunda, assembly GCA_024364735.1. Classification (NCBI taxonomy): domain Eukaryota; kingdom Viridiplantae; phylum Streptophyta; class Magnoliopsida; order Zingiberales; family Zingiberaceae; genus Boesenbergia; species Boesenbergia rotunda. The sequence continues at coordinate 17,630 of JAGFNQ010000984.1, read as the reverse complement.
GCCCCCAGCCAGTGCAGAAGATGTGCACTTGTGTGTGTGTGCAGAACAGGTGTCCGTGAGGGCGCCCGGAGCGTCCGGGGCGCCCCCAGGCAGTACTATACATGCAGCAAACGTGTGTTTGCAGAACAGGTGTCAACCGGGGCGCCCGGAGCGTCCGGGGCGCCCTAATTAGTAGTTGTTTTGCTGTTTCGAAGCCAGAACACAGGATAAGCCCTCAAGGGGGCGCCCGAGTCATCCGGGGCGCCCTGGTCAAAGTTCTTATCACCTGCGGCGAGGTAGGCGCAAGGATAAGAGTTGACCGAGTCTTCCGGGGCGCCCCCGTCGACCAGGGCGCCCCCAGGAGGGCTATAAAAGGGGCTTCGACCCCTCTGCTTCTAACACACTTTCCAACTACGATTCTATTCATTCCGACCGACGACAACGCGCTAAAGACGAGGTTCTACGACCGGGAGGCTCCAGGAGGAAGTGCGCGGCACTTCGGAGGTCCAGATCGGCCGAGCTTCACTTTCTGTGTTCGGTTTGCTTTTAAAGTTACTGTACTTATTTTTCAATACTTGTCTTTGTAACTTCTACACTGTAAGACGGGTTTCTCCGCCTCCGGAAATTCCGGAAAGGAGACTATTAGTGGACTCAACGCCGAGTACATAGGCCTTGGACGTACTGACCCTGGGGGGTTGGGAACCAAGTAAATAAACCTGCCGTGTCCCCTGTTTTGCTTTCTTTTATTTTACTTTTATGTTTCCGCTGCACTAACGCTCTGAGTCCAGAAGTCTTACAAAAGTCTTACGAAGTTTTTGACGGTCGATATTCACCCCCCCCTCTATCGACGGCACCGATCCTACAATTGGTATCAGAGCCGAGCCGCTCTTCACCGGACTAACCGCCGACGGAGCAACGATGCCAGGAGTTGAGGGGGAGCTCAGGGGTGAATCAGGTATATTTATTTTAATGTCAAATTTTAAATTCCATATTATTTGTTTCACGTGCAGGGAGAGAGGGCACTACAAAAATCAGTGCCCTACTCGTAAGAATCGTTCGTCACCGGCGGCAAAGGAGATACCAGCTCCAGGAGTCCGGAAAAACAAGGATCACGTGCAATGCTTCAAGTGTGAAAAATTCGGACACTACAAAAATAAATGTCCGGCAAAGGTACGAAAAATGTATGTTCCAAAAACTTTACAAATTCCTGCAATGTCGTTTAATAATTTAGATAATTTTCCTGAGAAGTTAGAATTATTGCATAGTCAATTAGATATTTTAAATAATAAGTTACATAATGTGAATATGGCTAAAATGTCAGAAATAAATTATTTAATCATTAATACCAATTCAATAATTGTTAAAATTAATTCTGATATTAAATCTAAAATAAACTCTGATAATTCTACAGATAATTATGCAACTAATTCTGGATCTAAATCTGAAATCAATCCCGAACTCGAAATTGAAAATCCTAAGGATAAATCCGAAATTAATTCTGAAAATCTCAAGATTAATTTAGAAATTAATTCTAAAATTCTTAAAGATAATCTAGAGATAAATATTAAAAATATTGAAAATATATTTGAGGATAATTCTAAGGATAATTTTGAATATAAAATTCTCCTAGATAATAACTTAATCATAGATAATATTGAATATTATTATAAAACATTACTAGTGGCCCAATTTACTCCACCTACTGTGAGGATATTGAAAAACTTAATCTTGAGGAGGAAATAGAATTTTCTAAGATAAAGGCCATAATCAATAAAAATTATAAAAATTCAAATAAATCAAAATTATTAGAGAAACTTGAAAAGAAAGACAAAAATGAAGAAGAAATTTTTGAAATAATGAAAATGATGAACTTAAACCCACAATTATTAATTAATCATTATAATTCAAATTAAATCCAAATAATTCGAATTAAATCTCTAATTAATTCAAATTAAATCCAAATTAATCCAAATTAATTCAAATTAAATCTAAATCCAAATTATTCCAAATTAATTCAAATTAAATCTAAATTCAAATTAAATCCAAATTAATTCAAATTAAATCCAAATTCAAATTAATTCAAATTAAATCCTAATTAAATTCAAATTAATTCAAATTAAATTTAAAATTAAATTTGAATTAATTAAATCTTAATTATTTAAATTCAAATTAAATTCGAATTAATTAAATCTTAATTATTTAAATTCAAATTAATTAAATCTTAATTACATATTAATTAAATTCAAATCAAATCTTAATAATTCTAATTCGAATTAATTAATTCTTAATAATTCGAATTCAAATTAATTAATTCTTAATAATTCAAATTCAAATTAATTAATTCCTAAAAAATTCAAATTTAATCTTAAATAATTCAATTAAGCTCAATTAAATTCGAATTAATTCATATAATTCAATTAAATTCTAATTAATTCATATAATTCAATTAAATTCAATTAAATTCAAATTAATTCAATTAATTCGCCTTAATTCAAATTAATTCAATTAATTCACTTTAATTCAAATTAATTCAATTAAATTCACTTTAAATCAGTTAATTCAAATCAACTCAATTTTAATTCAACTAAATCCAATCAAGATCTTAAATCACTTAAACCTGAACCAAACTAAAACCTTACCCAAACCGCAACAATTAATTCAATAAAATCAAATATGTCAAAGTGGGTTGACATATTCGCAGGTTCACACGATATGTATCAAATCGAGAATTTGATACATTTTTAGAAACAAAAATAAAATGCCTTGACTTGTTTGACTCATGCATAATTGCCATGCCATGCATTTGCTATTTTTCTTAAAATATATGACATGTCATTCATATTTAAATTTTATGCATAATTTAGAAAGGTCATAAGAGAAAGATAATTGAAATTTGGCAACATAGTATTGGGAGGAGGTGAGATGATAGTACGTTGGGGAAACCAACTCTAATAAGATCAAGTCTACTTGGTCTCTTTAGACTGGTGAAACCAGCCGAAGCTACCGATCCAAGACCCAAGCTAGTTAGACCAGAAAATGACCTAATTCAATTTGAAAATGAAATTTCATTAAAAGGCTTTGTCAAGGAAAGGGTGGATGATCCCATAAGGCTACGGCCAAAGAAGGCCTAGTGCCTCGCCAAGACCTGGAAGCCAATTTCTGAAATTCAAATTCAAATTGTCTTTTGTCAAATTCGAATCTAACATAAATTTCAATTAAATCTTAGATTTAATAATTTATGGAAAATGATTCAAGCATCTCACAATATACCTATAAGGCAATCATGCGTGTTGTTTTGATATATCTAAAATGGGTGAGATGTTAAGGACTAATGAATTGAAAAATATTTTTCAAAATTGTTTTTCAAAATTGTTAGAATATTTTCCTAAAAATATATTTTTCAAAATAGAGCTTTAACATAATAATGTTTTTATGGAATTCATGCTTGTCTGATTGATTATATATATTACACATTTTTCAAAAAAGGTATATTGTTTTCAAAAATTGATTGACTCACGCAATTAGACACAAGCCTCTTAGGACAACACTAAAGTTCCTTAGGGCACTTAGATAGAGTCAAACGGCATTGATGCAGGGGGAGTGCTTTTCATATTTTTCAAACTGCACTTTAAAAACATTACTATTATTTGAAAATATCTTTTCGAAAATCATGCTTTAATCGTTATCACTTGTGGCTTTTCGAAAAAGATTTTACCTATTGCAAAAATCAAATGTTTACCTGTTCTTTTGATTCTGATAAACCCTAAAGACACAGAGGAAGGTCCACTTCATAATCTAAAAAGGACTCCTAGGATGTGTCAGATTTAGGGGGAGTCTGAGTCAAATTTTTTCAAGTCTTAAACTATTTTTTATTATTAGAAAATTCCTTTGATTTGAATCAAACCTTAAGACTCAAAGGAAGAGTACTTGTGGTCAACAAGCTTCCCAGGACTGAGTCAAGGGGGAGGTCAAATTAAAAGAATTATTCAATTACATGCTTTTAAAATACTAAAAATCTATGTTTTTCAAAATACCACTTGTTAAAATTTGTGTGACTTATGAAATGATTTTGAAATAATAGTTACTTAGGTTGGAAAATTCCCAGGATACTTAGGAAATGTCCTTGTGGTCAACAAGGTTTCCTAGGATAGTGTCAGACTGGAAAATAGACCAAGTTAAGTAAAATATTAGATCTTCAAAATTCACACAGTTTTTCAGCACATACTTTGTGAAATATTATCATAATATTTACTTGTTTGAAAACTTTTCAGGACACTTAGGAAATGCCCTTGTGGTCAACAAGGTTTCCTAGGATGGTGTCAGACTGGAAAAGAAACTCAATCAAGTAAAATATTTTCAAAAAAAGGGTACTTATGTCTTTCAAAACCAATATTCTTAATTTTGAAAAAAAAAATATTTTCAAATGTATTGTTAAGTACTTAATTTCTCAAAAAATATACTTATACTTTTTCAAAAAGCGATTTAAATAATCTTTTAAAAGTACCTGCACTCCTTACAAATCATCTTTTCAAAGTACTTATATTTTAAACCTAGAGCATTTTTCAAATTTATGCAATTTTTTAAAAACAAAATTGCACTAAGTATTTTCAAAACAAAAATTCAAAGTTTTTTATTGTTGATGCAAGTTTTTTTGATGCATGACAAAGGGGGAGAGAGTGCTTAAGTTAGAATTTTTTCAGTTAGAATATTTTTTACTCTCCCAAAACCTATACCTTTTATTCTATCCCAAGGATAGCAATTTAGCCCTTAAACCAATCTAACTTAAGTTATTGTCAAACATCAAAAAGGGGGAGATTGTTGGTGCAAGTTGCATCAATGATGTTCTCCTTTATGTGTTTTAATGTTTGACAATGTACTTAAGTCATAATATGTTGAACAGACAAAGGGGAGCGAAGGAGAAGTAACCTAAGCCTGAGAAAAGTCCTAGTTAAGCTAGGCATGGAAACCCTAAGACCTAGCGAAGGGCTGCCAGAACGAAAAAGACCTAGCGAAGGGCTACTAGGCTCTGGCGAAGGGTTGCCAGAAAGAAAAGACCTAGCGAAGGGCTGCTAGGCACCTGACGAAGAAATGTCAGGAAAATAAGTCCTAGCGAAGGGCTGCTAGGCACCTGACGAAGGGTTGTCAGGGGAATAAGTCCTAGCGAAGGGCTGCTGGGCACCTGACGAAGGGCTGTCAGGGAAACAAGACCTAGCGAAGGGCTGCTAGGCACCAAGCGAAGGGATGCTTGGTATCCAAGACCTAGCGAAGGGCGGCTAGGCAAAAGTCCACCCGAAGGACCGGGCGGCAACCATCTCCTGAAAGGAGTAGGTGAAAGGCGCTTTCTCGGGGGTAAGAGTTTGCGTCGGTTCGACCTAGGATTGCGTGCCAATCCGAAGTCCGAACCAAGTTCGTAAGATTAATATTTCATGTATACTTGCTTTGCATATATATATCTTGCAGGTACCAAGAGAAGAAGACAAAGCAAGCAAATGTAGAAGGCTGAAAACCAGCAGCCAGGGCGCCCCCAGCATGGGGGGCGCCCCCAGCCAGTGCAGAAGATGTGCACTTGTGTGTGTGTGCAGAACAGGTGTCCGTGAGGGCGCCCGGAGCGTCCGGGGCGCCCCCAGGCAGTACTATACATGCAGCAAACGTGTGTTTGCAGAACAGGTGTCAACCGGGGCGCCCGGAGCGTCCGGGGCGCCCTAATTAGTAGTTGTTTTGCTGTTTCGAAGCTAGAACACAGGATAAGCCCTCAAGGGGGCGCCCGAGTCATCCGGGGCGCCCTGGTCAAAGTTCTTATCACCTGCGGCGAGGTAGGCGCAAGGATAAGAGTTGACCGAGTCTTCCGGGGCGCCCCCGTCGACCAGGGCGCCCCCAGGAGGGCTATAAAAGGGGCTTCGACCCCTCTGCTTCTAACACACTTTCCAACTACGATTCTATTCATTCCGACCGACGACAACGCGCTAAAGACGAGGTTCTACGACCGGGAGGCTCCAGGAGGAAGTGCGCGGCACTTCGAAGGTCCAGATCGGCCGAGCTTCACTTTCTGTGTTCGGTTTGCTTTTAAAGTTACTGTACTTATTTTTCAATACTTGTCTTTGTAACTTCTACACTGTAAGACGGGTTTCTCCGCCTCCGGAAATTCCGGAAAGGAGACTATTAGTGGACTCAACGCCGAGTACATAGGCCTTGGACGTACTGACCCTGGGGGGTTGGGAACCAAGTAAATAAACCTGCCGTGTCCCCTGTTTTGCTTTCTTTTATTTTACTTTTATGTTTCCGCTGCACTAACGCTCTGAGTCCAGAAGTCTTACAAAAGTCTTACGAAGTTTTTGACGGTCGATATTCACCCCCCCTCTATCGACGGCACCGATCCTACAATGCATATCTAGGAGGGAGGCGGCTGCCTCTTCACTAATCGGATCAACAACGTCCGCCAGAGGAGTAGGGACCGAGCTGGAGGCTAAGCCCACCGGTCGGGGTGTGCTCGGGTTAGGAAGGGAGACCTCGGGCCGAGCAGTGCTGGAGGACGGAGCGGAGGTTCCCGGGCGAGGAGAGGCCGAGCGGGAAGTTGACAGTCGTATCCTGACTCAACTGGGCAGGGGAGCTGGCAGATTGGGCGCCCTCTCAGGTTGAGCCTGAGTCGTGGGAGTGCTGGAAGAAGCAGCCTCCCGAGGACGTTTCTTCTTCTTGGACACACTTGAAGAGGACTGACTCGCAACAACAGTCTGCCTTTCGGCCTCCACACGGACCTCTGTGAGGTCTGCCTTAACGCTCTGGGCTAACACTTCCAATTCCGAATCGCTCCCCGCCCTACCCGGCTGCCCGGGAGCCGGTATCACCCTTATGGGAGGCACATTTCGGCTGGCCAGCAGTTCAGCCGCCCGGGTGTTTAATGCCTCTTCTTCCAAGGCCAACTCATCATCCATGAGGGCGTCCATCAGAGCCTGGGCTGCAGTTCAGAAAGAGTTTTAGTTAGCATTAAAAGACCCTTAGGTACAATGGATATTTACCGTAGGTGCCTGGCAGCTCCGCCGGAATCTGACTCAGCCGACAGATATAAAGCACAGCCTCGCTCAACAGTTTGCCGACATGAAAATGACGTCCTCCGATTTTAGAAAAGGCCAGTTGAAAGCTAGGGTCGGCACGGTATTTCTTGGGAGCGGCAGGATGAACTGGTAGCTCTTCCAGCCAGTCAATCGGCCAAGATGCGGTCGGGGTAGTGCTTATGTAAAAAAAGTGAGACTTCCACCCCTTGTTCGAGAAGGGAACCTTATCTAGAAAAGCTGTGTTAACCCGGGCCTGAAAAAAGAAACAGCCTGGCTCCTGCATTTTGAGGTAGAAGAAAAGATGGAAGACTCGAGGAGTCAGGGGCAGCCGGAAAGATTCGAAGATGATCACGGTGCCACATAGGATACGGATCGAGTTAGGGGCTAGCTGGGAGAGAGGCACTTGGAAATATCGGTAGATCTCCACAATAAAAGGGTGCAGGGGAAATCACAAGCCGGCTAGAAGGTGATCCTTAAAGATAGTAAAGTAATTCATAGGGGCTCGGTTAGGCCGGTCGTCACGAGAAGGAAGAGCAAAAAGGTGATTCTCCGGAATCTGATACTCTATACGAAGCGTCTCCAGAGAACCCAAACTCAAGGTCGAGCGGGTGGTGGTATACCACGGCCCGGGTGTGGAAGATGAGCCGGCCATATGGTCGGACCCGGGAACTAATAGAAGAAATATTAGGCGAGGAGAAGAGTACCTAATGTTAGGGCTCAAGATAAAACGCTGATCGCCGAAAGCACCGATCGTCGGAACTCGAAGAAGTCGAGCGGAGGAGGTCGGACAAAAGCAAGAGGAGAAGCGGGAGTCAAAGTAAAAAAGGATAAAAGGAAGGGTTAAGCCTATTTATAGTGCGAGCAAAGCAAGGATGACCGTCGAATGAAGAGGGAAAAAAATGGCGGGCTCTGCTCTCCACCGTCCATTCCCTGCAACTCCCTAGGTCTCGAAGTTTCTCTCGGACACCGCGCAAAGCCATGCTCATGACGCCTCGAGGCCAGAGGCTCCCACTCAGAGGATGACACGTGGGCTGGCATTAATGAATGATATGATGGGGGGTCGGGCGTTCAAAGTATCAACTCGGCATACGAGGGACGCGCGGGAAAGCGAAAAAGAGGTCAGGCCGACCGGGCCGGGAGCCTAGTCAGTCGGTCTTGACGCCTCCTTCGACTAGACTTGAAAGGGAGGCTTGTGATCCGGGCCTTCTATTTCGGAAGGAAAGTTGGGGGCCCGGTCGGAGTCAACCGGATATGATCCGGGTCAGGGAAAACCGGGCCAGCTCACCCTCGACCTCACGGGCCAGGCCGAAGGTTTAGGCAGGGCACTAAGAGGTCGGGTTCGAGAGATCGGACATCACAGGAGGTCGAGCTCGAGAGTACAGACGTCGCCAGAGGTCGGGAACTAGAGCTTCGTGACCTCAGGCCGGGTGCCAGAGTTCGGACCTCAAGAGGTCGGGAGCTAGAACTGAGTGACCTTGGGTCGGGTGCCAGAGCTCGAACCTCAAGTGGTCGGGAGCTAGAACTGAGTGACCTCGGGTCGGGTGCCAGAGCTCGAACCTCATGAGGTCGGGAGCTAGAACTGAGTGACCTCGGGTCGGGTACCAGAGCTCGAACCTCAAGAGGTCGGGAGCTAGAACTAAATGACCTCGGGTCGGGTGCCAGAGCTCGGACACCAAGAGGTCAGATCTGTTAGGATCCGGCATTAAGGGGAAAAGACCTCTGGCGTAATCATTATTTGACACAGCCGCCTAGCATTAATTAAGGTCAGAAGGGATAAATTTGCAGGCTGACAGGCGGCTGTGTCAGTCTCACCCCATGACTGAAATGTCCCATAGCCCAGACTGACCCCTGACCAACTCTTAATGAGATGTGACATCCCGCTCGAGTGAGACCTTTTTCCTTCCCCTATATAAACCTCACTGGAGCCCTAAAGAGGGAGGGCAGCCATTTTGCAACCACACCACCCCATTCTGTGAGTCCCGATTTGGTCCGAGCCGAGTGCCTTGAGTCTTCTCCTCACTTGAGCCCGACCCTAATTCCCGAGCTCCAGCGGACCGGGTCGTCTTGGTCAGACCGAGCCATCCGAGTGGGAACCGGTCTTCGCTTGTCGATCGGATCACTTCCACTCCTCATTTGATAAATTTTTTGCATTTACTCCCTGATGGATTGAGTATAAAAGCGTAAAAATTGAGTATACATTAGTGAAAAATGAGTATAAAAGAGTGAAAATAGAGTACACAGTTTCTTAATGTGGTAGATACAACCTTACATACTCAAATTTCTAACTTTTATACTAAATTTTCTTCAAATAATACTCATAAAACTATCTTGTCAATCCCATCAGGGTCTACATGTAAATAAAATTTTGAATATGGACTATATGTAAAGTTAAATTTGAGCTCGAGGAATTTAAGAAAATTTTCCCAAAAAGTAAACCATGCGTGGCCAGTATAAGCTTCTCTTATCTTCAATATTATTATCTTCTAAATTATTGCTTAAAATTTGATATTAAATCTGTTATATTCCCTGTAAGTATTTTAAAATTTATGTTTTGTTACTTATTAATGAAGCTAGCTAGCTCTAAATTCGATCACATGCATCAAATAATAAGAAATTGCCAATAGCTTAACTTTTAAAATCTCCATCCAACTTTTATGAGACCAAAAATGCTAAAGGAAATTTGTATATTGTAAAAAGGCAAGTGCTCGTCATGATATTTTAATTTTAGATGGACAAGAAGTCTAAATTGCAAGGACTAGTGGTTAAAAGTTTTGTCCATTAGCCCTCTATTTCTTTCTATCTTTCTTAGTTTTTTCCCTCAACTCCTCATAATGATTTGGATTCCCTTCTGCAAATTGCGTGTAGTCTTTTTTTTTTTTTGGTTCTTTCTTTCTTGTTCTTTTTTTCATTTGCTTTTTCCTAAAGAAAATTGTGGTCCTAACACTTTTTTGGGGGAGGGAGACTTATGTTGTCCTTGTTAATTAGATAAGCATCAATCCTTTTTTACAAAATCCTGTTTTTTATATAAAAAAATCTTAAATTAATATGTAATTATTCACTCCACAAATAATCATTTTTCATGATAATTTCCAAATTATCTTAGATTACAATATTTAAAAGGGAAATTAAACAACAATATTGAAACAATAAACTATAATTATTCCTTAATTTTATTCTTCAACCCCCATAATTTTAAGGAAAAGTTTCATTGTATATTTAAAATATACATACTTTTTTAAAACATTAAAATGCCAACAAAAAAACCTTTATATTTATTTGACTATACCAACTAATCTTAATTCCTACAGTTTGACTATGCCAACTAATAACAATGGAAGATTGTAATACTCAACTTGTTTTTCATTCATAAAATAATAAGAAAGATAGTCCAAATCAAGTTTGAATTAGGTATTGTTTAGGTATAATCCCACAAATTATTTTTTTCTTAAAGTCATATTTGTTGGAGTTCCTCCTAAAAGTAATCATAACAAAAATTAAAGAACAAATCTCTCTTTCATCACATTTTTAATTCATGGAAATCATTTCTGTCCTATTATTACCTATTCGGTAAAAGTTCATTTCACCCTAAAATCTATCTATTTTTGTAAATACCTTCAATCCCAAAGCCTATTTACTAATATTATTAAATTATTTTCCTGATTAATAAATATCATCTTCATGATCCATCAATAAAGTTTCAATTTTTATTTTTATTTAATAAATTAAAATGTTATTGGGATAACTAATGATCGATATTTGGATTATATATCCTCCGCAATCTCTATTTTTTTTACGAGTAATGATTGGGACAGTAAATTTGGGACAGTGAATGGGACAGTCAATGACGTGCAATTATTATGTACACGTCCGATCGCCGATCGGACACCACCGATGGCCTCTGATTATCGTCCTGAATCAAACTATACCTTCGGAGGACGGTGAACTCGTTAGGATCACCGGCAACGGTGAACCTATCGAAATCGACGGTCAATGATGCGAGATCGTAATTGCGACGATCCCCGATGGGTTCACCGTGCCCCCCAGGGTATAGTTTGGTTCGGGACGGCGGCCGAAGGTCGCCAGTAATGTCCGATCGATAATCGGATATGTATACAATAATTACCACATTATTCACTGTCATATTCATTGTCCCAAATTCATTATCCCTGTCATTACTTTTTTTTTATGAACTTCAAAAATACTATTTAAATTGATACAACTACACAAATTAATACGCAAATAAGTGCATGATAGATGTACACAAACACGATAAGAGCGAAAAATGAATATTATTTTTTTAATAGAAGATAAGATGTAATCATGATTTGGACATTGTTCCTTTTTTTTTTTTAGGAAACTAAACAAAAGCAAACTTGAAACGTAACTTGGCGACGAAGAAAATTAAGGGCCTCATAATTGAGCATGCATGATAACGAGAGCATTTCGATGCTGAAATTTTATTTTAATATGTTTTTTTGGGGGGATAATTAATAAAGTCCAAAAAAACGAGATGACGAGTGAATTAATTAACAAAAAAGTCCAAAAATGTAATCCAAAAGTGGTTAGCAAAAAACTAAAGAATTATTAATTAGGTTTGCGTCTCCCATCAATACACGCAGATGAATTAAGAGCTGGACCAGGTCTTGAAGTATTAATTCTGTATCAGATCAATTTTTTTTTTCATTTTTTATTGATGAAAATCTAATACTATCAATTAAATTATTCGAATACTTTTGGTTTACAATTGAAATAGTGTGGTAGTTGATTTTGTTAAAATCGATCTATCAATTTATCTTACTTTTCGGATAAAAAAAAATCTTAGGAGTCCTGGGAGCACTCACGTAAGGCTCGTGCATGGGAGATATTCATACAACGAACATCAAATCCATGTCCGTTTATATCTAGTCAACGCTGCAAGGCTTAACAAGTCAACGGTCGACATGTTTCATTGCATTTTGTTTACTTTATTACTTTTTGATTAGGGAAATGATTTGAAGAGTGAATTTGGGAGAGTGAAAATTATAGTGAATGACGTGCAATTAATGTGTACATGTTCGATCGTCGATCGGACACCACCGGCGGCCTCTGATTGCCGTCCCGAATCAAACTATACCTTGGGAGGACGGTGAACTCGTCAGGATCGCCGGCAACGGTGAACCCATCGAAATCGACGGTCAATAATGCGAGATCGTAATTGTTGCGATCCCCGACGGGTTTATCGTGCCTCCCAGGGTATAGTTTGATTCGGGTCGGCGGCCGAAGGCCACCGGTAGTGTCCGATCGACGATCGGACGTCGGACGTGCCGTCGATTGACGATCAAAATTTTCACTGAGGCATTCACTTTCACTGTGCGTATCATTACTCTTTTGATAAACAATGTATTCATGAAAATAAAATTTCCTTTCCTTTTTCTCGTCATTTTAATTTCTTTTTAAAAAGTGAGAGGGTTCTGGAAAATGATAAAAAGGGGAAGAAATTGAAAATGGCCGAGCTATTCGCCCCAATTGTCTCGCGTTCGCGACGCTTCCTAAGCGGTTCGACAACCGAATTAGGATTTTTTTTTTCCCCGTGGACTCGTGTGAGTCTCCTTTTCCCATCCATTTGATCTTGTTTCTCCGATTAATCTGCGGAATTTCCGGTGTATCCTGAAAATTTACAGCGGAAATCTAGAAAAAGGTCGGATTTTTCCGTGCGATTAAGTCGGAATTTCGGATTTGTTAGCTTAATATCGTTGGCGTAATACTGTGGGGTTTACGTATGTCCTGGATTTTCTTCCTTTCTGCGCCCCGAGTCTGCGACTCGTCCTGTGGTCGTCGCTCTTCCTCGTCGCTTGTCTTCTTCGTCGTACGAATGGATTAGCGTTCTCGAGCTTGTTCGTCCAGGTGCCTGCAGTAAAAATTCAAACTTTTGACTGATTTATCTCTCCTGATCTGTTCGGCGCTTGTACTGCGGCGTGAGCCCTGCCATTCTAGGTTGCAATCGAGTTCAAAGTTCGCTCCTTTGGTATCTGTTGCTTGAAGTGAGGTTTGGTTTCTCCAGGTAATGGTGTTTTAAGCTTCCTCACAGTTAGCATGGAAGTGAGATCAGAGCCAGGGTTTTTTCCTTCTGGTGCCGGCGTTCAGAAAACCCCGGCGCAAGCCCCGCCGACCATCCAAAGCATGCGCTTGGCCTACACACAAGATGGCACGGCAATATACAAGCCAATAAGCAACACCTCTCCTTCCCCTACTCCCCTTGCTGCTGCTACTGCTGCTGCTGCTGCTGTTACTCCTGCTCCTGCACCTCACCAAGGAGGAGGTGGAGATAGTGCAGGCAGCGTCAAGGAAGGTTCATCTCCGGCGACGCTACATGGCCTCAGCATCAACATTGGGGAGCCAGTTAAGAAGAAGCGAGGACGGCCGAGAAAGTACGGGCCTGATGGCACCATGGCCCTTGCTCTGAATCCTACCTCCGCGGCTGGTTCCAAGCCACCGGGTGGATTCTCCTCTTCCGTTAATTCGGATCCTACAAAGAAGGTGAAAGGTCGGCCTGCCGGTTCTGGAAAGAAGCAACAGATGGCTGCTCTAGGTGATTCCCTCTTCTACTACATACAGAATTTTTGTTTGCAATTAGGGATGCTTCATCTTTTGCTATCCGACTCATATGTTTTATGCTGCTTGTTATGAATTGTGATGTGATCTCTTTTTAAAATTAAGTTTTGACATGTTGTGAAGGAAAATTATTCAGTCAAACATACAAAGTTTTCATTTTTCCCAATCTGCTGGGATATATATTTATATTTGTATTTAATATCTAATGGTGAGTCAAACTTGCAGGATCAGCAGGGATTGGGTTTACTCCTCATGTGATTACTGTAAATGCTGGAGAGGTATTGCTTGCTTCTTTCTTAGATGGTAAACATATTGTGTTTAATCAGAATGCTGTTATGTTACTGAAATTTCTATTTCTTAAGTTTTTCTTCAATGCTGCCATGATTTGCTTTTATGTTTTTTTTATGCTACTGCTTGGCAGATTTCACCAAATTTAATTTTGTTTTCGGATCCTGAATGTTGCAAAATACTCTTAGGTTATTCAAGTCCTGTGGAATTCATTATTCATCCCATTTTATCTTGTATTTTTATCATTTTCAACATGTGTATCCTAGAATTTTAGATATTTTGTATTTATTATTCATAAAAAGAAATTTTGATGAACAAGTAACTAAGAGTAGATGATTGAAATAAAGAGGAATGCTTGAAGTCTAGTGTCATCGTTGTGTACCATCCCTTAATTGGGATTAACATATAGTTTTTTTATCCTCTAATTATTTTTGTATAGAATTTTGTTGTGCGGTTGAATATCCCGAGACTTCAAATACTAAATATTATCAATGGAATACAAGATCAGAGGGATCAAGTGCCTTGAATGCCATTTATCCTCGACCAAGGTCTTGTTGAGATGACACAGACAGGGGAGAGGTTAATCGAAGAGTCCAATATAGTTTGTCCATCGATCAATATTCTGATCGAACACTTCAGGTTTAAATACGTCTCTTACTGACTAAGGCAAGATGATATATATATTATAATTCATTTTAAACCCTTGCTTCTTGCACATAATAAAGATGGACTTTCTTATGAAACATTTAAGTTTTTAGTTCAACCATCATCTTTCCTTGGACACTTTAGTAATAGGTTTTCTTTCTTGGTGACGGACAGCTTTATTTCTACATCATCAGTAATTACATTAAAACATTGACAACAAATGATTTTAATACAATCTTCAAGAGACTGTTTGCCCAAATACAAACTTCTGAAATTATATTGTCATGTTGAGTTTCACAGTCAATAAGTCACTGATAATTAATAGATTTGTATTTTCAGGACGTCTGGTCGAAAATCATGTCATTTTCTCAACATGGTCCCCGTTCTGTTTGTATCCTTTCAGCAAATGGTGCAATATCAAATGTAACTCTACGGCAAGCGGCAACTTCTGGTGGAACTGTAACTTATGAGGTTTGTGCATGAGATTGATTCAAAGTTTTACCATCATTTGGGAACTGTTTTCCAGCAACTCATTAAGGGAGCGTTTGGTTTGTTCCATTTTCCATTTTTATTTTTCAGAAAACCGTAATTTCTCGTTTTCTGAAAAATGATTTTATTTCATTCTCTAGTTTTCTAGAAAACGCTATGTTTTTTTCTAGAAAACGTAATATTTTTTTCTAGAAAACAAAGCTAGAAAATGCAAACCAAATATGTTTTCTAGAAAACCGTATTTTCTACATAAAATGAAAATGAAAAACAAGCTGGAAAATGCAAACCAAACGCTCCCTAATTTGTTTCATTTTTGCCCTTCTCTTTAGATGTTTTACAATCAGTATATACATCATAAATTCTTTATTTTTCCTTTATTTTTTTTTTTTTGGTTGATATCAAAAGTTCATTTGCTTGTATATTCTTGTTCAGGGCCGGTTTGAGATATTGTCATTGTCGGGCTCATATTTGCTCTCTGAGAGAGATGGCCACCGTAGTCGGACAGGTGGACTAAGTGTTTCTTTGGCTGGTCCTGATGGTCGTGTGCTGGGTGGAGGAGTGGCAGGAATACTTACTGCAGCGTCACCAGTTCAGGTTTGTTTATTTCCCTCTCGAAAGAAGCTGTCGTTCTTTCCCTCTCTGAAAGGAGCTTTCCAACACCTAACTGTGCTTCAATCCAATTCACTGTGTTCAATTCATACGGTTGGTGTTGTGACACACCTCGCTTTATTTATTCTGATGTTTATATTTCTCCTACATTGAAAGCCATGTGCTATTATTAATTGTAGACAGATCATTCAAGTCTAAAATAAACTAAAATTGCAACTGGAATTTGCTAGTCGAACTTTGCCACTTAGTCTGATAATGCAGATCGACTATGTCCTCTATCGCATGCATTTACATCCGATTAAAAGAACATGATAGAACCAGTTTGTTGATCTCCGCAGGTGGTGGTCGGGAGCTTCATCGCTGATGGAAAAAAGGAACCCAAGCAAACTATTCCTTCGGATTTACACTCATCAGTGCCAACGAAGCTTACACCGATTCCCCCGATCCACCCATCAGCTGCAAGTAGTCCACCGTCACATGGTACCTTGAGCGAATCCTCCGGTGGCGGATCAGGGAGCCCCCTCCACCAGAACATCAGATCTCTCAATAACATCCAACAGGAGATGCCTACCTTTGCATGGAAATGACTCACTGTGACCACCATGTTCCAAGTTGTTTCTTCATTTTGTTTGTGTAGGACGATACTATGTTGCCCTTTTGACGTTATATCGTTTGTACTTTAACGATGGACTATTTAGTTAGTTAGAGATGAACTATTTATATATGCTTGTCTCATTGTGTTGTAATTAATCCTATTTACGATCCAATAGTTGATAAATTAATCCTCGTCTATCGCCAAAAAAGGCTTAATTGCATCATGGCTTGCTCTTGATAGGATAAGAAGCCATCTTGTACATGCCACATAGTCCTTCCCCGTTCCCTGTACTCCTCCTCATCCTGATGAAACCTTGCTCCCCCCATTCCTGCCCCCACGAGTTCTTCACCAAGATGTACTCCCGGCCGTCGAACGTCGTCCCATATCCGACGGCCGTCACTCCGTGATCGAGCTCCGTCCCGCACGGCCCCTCGAACACTCCCCCCTTGTAGAACTGCAAATCCCTGTCAGAGCCGTCAATGGCGATGCTCACTGGCTGATGTGCCAAAGCCTTCAACAAGCTCTCCTCGCTCTTCCTCGGCACATCTTCGTGCCCGCTAATGCTCACTTTCTTGAATGCCTTGGTTGCTGGTTTGCAAGAGCCTTCCTCCATGATGTACGGATAGTCTTGCTCAGTGCGCAGCCCTCCGACGGCCGCGACGAAGGCGAAAGCATAGTCCATGGTTCCTCCGCTGCAGCCTTCGTCGAACTCTAGATCGCAGTCGATGAGTTCTTGCACGGATAATGAAGTCAAGTTCCCAGTCACAATTTGATTTATGCCTTCCATGGCTGCAACTGTCGCGAAGGCCCACCAGCACCCTGTAAATCGATACATAGTGAGTTAACTACGTACCTTATAATTCACGCACTCCATCACTTTTTTCAAAAGAAAGGAAAAAAAAAAACAAGATATATAGTTAATTACCGCATCCGCCTTGGTTCTTAACAGGCGTGACAGCCCCTTTCGCACGCCAATCAATCGACTTGGGCAACTTCGTCGCATTCTCATACATGAAGCTCGACGTGCTTGTGGTTTGAGTTGAGTACTTTGGTTCTGGGTTGAGTCCGAGGTAGTTGCGTTTGAACTCGTCACGGGTCATGTCGGCGAACGCGTTTAGGCCGAGCCAGTGGCTCTTCCTCCTCTTGTGGCGGCTGCAATGTGGTTTAGGTTGTCCTTGAAGACCTCAATTTGGTCGAGTACTTGGCTTCGGATGGATTCAAGTAATAAGGTTTGTTGTTGGCTGCTGCCCAGGAGTGGAAGAGATTGAGTAAGGTTTCCTCGGACACAAGATCAGCGACGAATAGCCGAAATCTTTGGGCCCAGCTTGATGATGCAATTAAGGCGCAAAGAGGTGATGGTGAAAATGAGCAAGGAGAGATTCATG
>JAGFNQ010000983.1:137953-210195 GCA_024364735.1 Boesenbergia rotunda | reverse complement strand
AATCGGCTCTGATACCACTGTTGGGACCGGGTGCATGTTGACATGGATGCGAGTTCGTAATTTTTAAAATTTATTACGTGCAGCGGAAGATTTAGCATAAATAATTTCCCAAATTATTTAACCACACATCTAAGCATGCAACCTTATATTGTGTAGACATGATCATATATTAAAATTTTGCAAAAAGTAAACTAATTTACTTAATACCTCGCGTAACTCGAAGGAAGGGACGAGATCCAACCGTAAGCGTCCCTTGGAAGCTCCGCCTCTATTCGCGTCCACACCGAGTTTTCTTCGGGATGACTTCGCAAAGCCATGAGTTTCGTGCCAACAAGAACTACTAGATTCTCCAAAGGCACGACTAGAATACCAAGAGAGAGATGGGAAGACTAACCACCAAACGAAGAACGGAATCAAGATTCCGGGAGGAAGGAAGGAGTTGCGCCCGCTTCTTCTTCTTCTTTGGCAGCTGCTTGGTGGTGGCTGAAGCTCACGGTAAAGGGGAGGGCCTCTAGGGCCGGCGGCACTAGAGGAGGGAGAGAGAGAGAGGGAGAGAGAGAGGGCTTATTCCTTGATCTCTTAGATTAATCTCCAAGCCTTACCTTGGTTCCTTTATATAGTAGTCTCTCAATCGTCAAGTCTCCTTTTTATGGAATAAATTTTCATAAGAAATTTATCATATAATTTTTTCTATGAATTATTCCATCATGCCAAGTTTTTATTATAATTTAATTTATAATAAAAGCAACCATGTCTCCCTTTTTATTATGGAAAGAAATTTCTTTATATAAATTTCATTATCATGGTAAATCAATCCATTATTGATTTTATAAAATAAATCAATCCATGGTTCATTTTAATTTTCATGAAAAATAAATCTCTTTATATAAATTTCTTTATATAAATTTTTTTATATAAATTTCTTTATCCATAATTTTATAAAACAAACTACGCTCGGTTTATTTTATAATTTGAACCAAACAATTTGGTTCTCCCCTTTTAATGTGGCCGGCCAAACAAAGAGGGTGGGGACCCTCTTTGGCCGGCCAAACCCAAGCCTATACCATACGAATTAAACTCATTTAATTCGTCTAATAAGTCTTCAAAAGACTTAGCCATTTTATGCTTCCGATGCGTCTCTGAAAAATTCAGATTCGACGTATCTCTCTTGATCGAAAAATCCAATTTTCAACTCGTTTTAAATCCCTCGGATTACTCGTAGTGTGTGTGACTAAATAGGCTTTCGATTTATGTTGGCCGTCTATAATCAACCAATTATAGAACGATCATGAGTGGCACCTAGTAGTACATCATGACCCCCAATTAATCGAAAGATCAACGGTTGACCTCAGAAATAATTCTGAAACCCTTCAGCAGCTATAATGAGTCGTGCCCCATTCCCTTCACCATCTTATACCCACTTGGTTCAGGACACGGTCTATGTGTGTCAGTCCCCACTAGGCTGACTACGTCACACCTAGCCCAAGCAATGTTTTTCTCGTCCTACGGATTCTAGTTACTCTCATGTTTATGAGAGATTCATATCTAAACATGTGATGCTCTGGCCAGAGGCTTCGAGTAACAATCCGACGATAGGCCTTGGGTATACATCTCCTCGCAAGGAGTGGTGAATCCATTGTAGGCTGTTCAAACATTTTCGGGCCCTTCGGCTTATACCCAACCATCTTGGGTCCACACCTCCTTAAAGATGCTTGCTTAAGATGTCAAAGTATAAGTCTCCATGACCAAGATGACTTGAACATCGCAAGTCAAAGGAACATCGCACTTAAGCTGCTGTAAGAACTTCATTGACATATCTATATGTAGATTACCATATGATGTTTTACAGCCAGTCACTCCAATGAACTAGTTCCCTTAACTAGCATTCATGTTTATCTCCGGACATCCCAATGTCTCCAGCCAATGAGAATCAGCTGATTAGAGAATAACCCATGCTAGTCTCAACAGAATTGATAGTGTCCGTATTTATCAATTCATCGACTAGGGACAATTTCAATACTTCACAATTGCACATGTAGAGATAATCACTAGTTGTGAATTCATCACAAATTCTCTCATGCTGTGAATTGTATTGCGGATATTCAGTAAATGAGTTTAAGATCTCAATCAAATACACAAACATGTATACTCAAATAGTGAATATTCATTTATCAAAATAAATGATTACAATCATAAGGCGATTGCCTTAGGACACTTCTCTCACAATACTAACACATTGGAGGCACCTCGGTTCATCGGAGGTGCCTCGGTTTGACTGGCTCTTTATCCACGTTGTAACGTTCGTTTTGCTGATCTAGCAAAATTGAGGCGTCTATATTCAATTAAGGCTCTTGGACTCCGGGCGGCTAGACTCCAGACGCTTGGATCCATTTCAGGTGCTTGAATTGTCAACATCAGAAATTGACCAATATTCTTCGTTCCGCTCTCTTGGGTGATGAGCGTGTCATCCGACGTTGAGCTCACCCAAATCCAACTCCGACCTTCTCCTTGAGAAGGTTTCCTCTCAGGTTCTCATCTCTCAGATGCATCACATGTGTCCTTTTCGCTCCACTGATGTTCTCTTCCACAGCTCCTCATCTCTCAGATATACTGAACCAGTCGATTCTCTTCTCCTGCCATCTTTTTTGCTCGTTGCATTTTCTGCTCAACTTCTTGTATTTCTCAATTCCATCACACTTAGACACAAGGAATCAAACATACAATATCTAACATAACTCGGTTGATCAATATCAAAATTATCCCAGGGTACTTACATTTTCAACCATCATATCCTTGAAAACCCTTTCCTCGTGCTGGAGGTGTCCCATGAGTGCCACATCGTAGATAGACGAAGGATTGAAAATAAGACCTAGCAGGAATTCGGTGGAAACATAGATGGAGGAGTCCTTGACTCCAACCTCAAAATTAATGGTGTTGGTGGCCTTGATGTTGAGTTATTTGCCCTCGTACATCTTGAAGGTATCCGCAACATCGCTGTATACTTCTTCAGTTGTAGGGTAGTACTTCTTATTCTCTGCTAGGATGATCTGGTGGACAATGGTGTTAATGTCCATCTTGTATAGTCTGCCAGAAGTGGTGACCCAACCATTGGAGGCGAGGCCTAGAGAGGATGAACCAGGCTGGTCGTCGTCTGAATGGGCAGACCCATCTACGGTTTTATCTTTGAGGGAGGTGTCATCGTCGAACTCGAGTTTGCAAATTTGCATGTCTGGGGTGATGCCATCCTCTTCCATCCATTATTGTCGTTACTGCAATTAGTTTCATCGACATATTTAGATCAAATTCTTCACGAACAATTAAAGTCTCAGGGTTATTACCATAAAGTTTCGTGTTAACTTCTTCCAAATCATCTTCGAATCCATTAAGGCCATCTTGGACTTCTATGCTATTGTTCTCTATGACAAAATTTAATTGTTCTTGGAATGAAGTTTGAGGGTACCCAAAAGGAAGAAAGTGATCTTCTATCTTTATCTTAATGTTCTCTAATCCTTGATCTTGGTTTTGTTCTGTTTGTCTCGTGAGAGCCGCAAGTAATCCCACGATGCTCAACCCTTAAGTCTGATGGTAATCAGTTTCATCTTTATCCGATCTGGAACTTGCTTATAGTCGAAAAACTATTATACTTTATTGATTCAATCAACAAATTTCTCTGTCTGCGATGTATCAAAAAAATTGGGCAGATCAACTTGACATCTGAGGTCTCCATGTCGATTCTCTCAACTACGTGTTGAGAGTTTAATGCATGATTTTATTAATGAAGTGCACAGTATATAAATACTAAAACACTTAAAATATTAAGAAACAAATAAATTGAAAAACTAAAAAAATATTCTCTAATAATGAGAATATTATAATACTAGGAAATAAATAAACGAGAAAACTAATGAAACAAATATTCTCTAGAATATAATATTCGCTAATATGCCCCTTCAAGATGGTGCCCGAAGATGTCATCAATCTTGCTGTAAATAGTAAACAGTCAGGTTAAGAAAATGACTTAGTGAGTGTATCAGTCAACTGATCAGCACTAGAAATATAAGTAACTCGCAGTTCAAAGGGTTGCACTAGATACTTCATCCGAGAGTGAAAAATAGGATTAGTTGAAAGATAGGTGACACCTAAATTATCGGTGAATAGAACAACGTGTGATAACTGGAAGAAGCAGTTCTATATATAGAAGTGATTTAATCCATTGAAGCCCTGATGCCGTAAAGGCTATGGTGTGATATTCGGCCTTAGTAGAAGAGCGCGCAATCGTGCGTTGTTTGGTAAATTTTGTTGGTGCAGACAGCACCCAAGTCGAACCTATGTTTTGATTAATGGCAAAGGGTTCAAAAGTTAAGATGTTATGTTTATCTAACATGCTACCTGAGTGTGCAGATTGAAGTCCTAGTGAAGGACTGCTAGGCACCTAGCGAAGGACTGCTAGGCATCGGTACCCTAAGACCCAGCGAAGGGCTGCTGGGCACCTAGCGAAGGGCTGTTAGGATCCGAAGCCCTAGCGAAGGACTGCTAGGCACCAGGCAAAGGATTGCTTTGAACCGAAGCCCTAGCGAAGGACAGCTAGGCTCCAGGCGAAGGACTGCTTGGAACTAAGGACCTGGCGAAGGACTGCTGGGCAAAAGTCCAACCGGAGGAGCCGGTTGGCAACAGGTAAATTCTCCTGAGAGGAGTAGGTGAGGACGTGTTCCCCGTCGAGGGAACAGTAGGCGTCGGTTCGACCTAGGGCTCTATTTTGGAGACCCAAAGTCAGAACCAAGACAGCTAAGGTTGTATAAAACTAATACTTGATTGCTTTATGTTGTTTTGGACTAACCCTGGATGCAGGACCGAAGGAATGAGTGTCTGCAACTCAGAGCGCCTCAAAGGAGAGAGGCAACAGCTGAGTAGGGCGCCCCCAGTGTCCCGGGCGCCCCCAAAGTCAAGGCAAAACAAGTTAGGCAAGAGTACACTTCGGAAGCTTACTGGTCGGGGCGCCCCCGTGCTCCCGGGCACCCCCAGCGCCCATGGCACCCCGTGCTCAAGCCATCGAAGTGGATAAACTTTATCCAGCCGAGAAGCCCGCTGAAAGGGTCAACCAGGGTGCCCCATGTTGGTGCAGGAAGCACCATATCGAACCTTGTTTTGATATTGGCAAAGGATTCAAAGTTAAGTTTGTTTGTGATCTAACAATGTTACTCAAGTGTGCAGGAAAAGCCCTAGTGAAGGACTGTTAGGCATCTGGCGAAGGACTGCCAGGATACAAAGCCCTAGCGAAGGACTGCTAGGCACCTGGCGAAGGACTGCCAGTATCCAAGCCCTAGCGAAGGACTGGTAGGCACCTGGCGAAGGACTGCCAGTATCCAAGCCCTAGCGAAGGACTGCTAGGCAACTGGCGAAGGACTGCCAGTAGCAAAGCCCTAGCGAAGGACTGCTAGGCAACTGGCGAAGGACAGCCAGTATAAAAGCCCTAGCGAAGGACTGCTAGGCAACTGGCGAAGGACTGCCAGTATCCAAGACCTGACAAAGGACCGTCAGGCAAAAGTCCAACCAAAGGAGCGGTTGGCATCAGGTAAACTCTCCCGAGAGGAGTAGGTGAGGACGTGTTTCCCGTCGAGGGAACAGTAGGCGTCGGTTCGACCTAGGGCTCCATTTTGGAGACTAAAGTCAGAACCAAGACAGCTAAGGCTGTATAATCTAATCACTTAATATATTGTTATGTTTTGGACTAACCCTGGATGTAGGACCGAAGGAACGTGTGTCTGCAGCTCAGAAAGCCTCAAAGGAGAGAGGCAAAGGCTGAGTAGGGCGCCCGGAGTGTCCCGGGCGCCCCCAAGGTGCATACAAAACAAGACAAAGAAAAAAGGGTTCGAACAGTTGCTGGGCGGGGCGCCCCCGTGCTCCCGGGCGCCCCTTGCGTCCTGGGCGCCCCCAGGCGCATGCCTCGAACCAGAAGACTTCGAAGCCAAGCAGATAACGTTTGACCCGGTCAATCCGGGCGCCCCGAGCGAATCGGGCGCCCCGGTCAAAGCGGATCCAGAGGATCAGACGCGACCGAGACTTTGGCGGATCAAAGGCCATGTGGGGGGCGCCCCCGACGTCCCGGGCGCCCCCTAGCCCTATATAAAGGGCCCTCGACCAAGGCTTCAAGGCAACACTTCCTTCAACGCCTCAAAGATCTTCTACGCTCGTGCTTTGCTCCGGAAACTCTCCAACTCGAGCCGACGACGTCCCGCTGCCCCGAAAAAGTCAATCCACTCCGGACGTCGGTAACGAAGATCGAAATTTTAATATTATTATTTTATTGCATTTATTTGTAATCAAATATTGTAAACTGTTTTGCGCGTATATAGAATTGCCCAAAGTAAACGGTCAACGACCGTGGGCCTTGGAGTAGGAGTCGACACAGGCTCCGAACCAAGTAAATCGACTGTGTCTGTGTGCTGTCTGTTTTTAAATTTCCGCTGTGCAACTACTCTTTACGAAAATCCAAACGATTTCCGATATTCACCCCCCCCTCTATCGATTTTCTCGATCCAACACCCCATGCTTCCCGGGCGCCCCCGTCAAGGTTCGATCCTTATTTTGGAGGGATAAAACGCTGACCAAGACAGTTGCGGATCACATGCCACGTGGAGGGCGCCCCCAACGCCCTGGGCGCCCCCAGACCTACTATATAAAGCCCTCAACCCCCAAGGCTTCCAATACACTGCTTCCAACGCAAATACGCTCTTCTACTCAGGCGCGCTGCTCTAGAAACCTCCCAACTCGAGATACAAGCGCCGACGACGTCCCTCTGCTCTGAGATACATTCCACACCGGACGTCGGTAACGAAGAGCTGTCATTTTATTTGTTTTATACTACAACTGTAATCTTTCTGTAAAACAATTTACGCACATATAGAATTGCCCCCAGTAAACGGTCAACGACCGTGGGCCTTGGAGTAGGAGCCGACCGCGACTCCGAACCACGTAAAATCTTGGTGTTTGCGTTTGTTTGTTTCAATTTCCACTGTGCATTCTCTATCTTACAATCCGAAACGTTTAACGATATTCACCCCCCCTCTATCGTTTTCTCTCGATCCAACAAGTGGTATCAGAGCGGGGAAGCTCAAATTTGGTGCAACCACCAATTTGAGAGTTTTTTTTCGGATTTCCTTTTAAATTTCTTTTTCGAATTTTCATCGTTAATCGAGGTTGGTGCAACACTCCTCGATAAATTTTTTTTCTCTTCCCGCACTACTAATCCAAGACCAAGTCTTTGGATATTTTCTCCTTTTTACTCTTAATCTCAGATAAATGGTCATGCAAGAAGGATTCAACACAGCCAGACCTCCACTTTTCAGTGGAGAAGACTTTTCCTACTGGAAAAGTCGAATGGAGGTCCACCTGAAAACTCAGGTGGACATATGGATAATCATCCAGTCTGGACTGGAGATTCCGAAGAACGCTAAAGGAGTACCACAGCCGTACACTGAGTGGGATACCGCTCTGAAAAGAAGAATTGAGGCTGATGCGAAAGTGACCCAGACCCTTCAATGCGGCCTGACCAAGGAAGAGTTGAATCAGGTAGGACCATTCAACAGTGCCAAGGAGCTGTGGGGCAAGTTGATCGAGCTGCACGAAGGAACTTTAGACACTCGAATCAGTAAGAGAGATCTCCTCCTGAACAAGCAGTACACGATCAAGATGAGTGACAATGAAACAGCAGCCCAGCTCCATGCCAGAATTCAGGAGTTAATGAACGGACTACACACAATCGGTCACAAGGTAGAAAATCGTGACTTGATAAGGTACGCTCTCAACGCTTTCCCGAGAAACACCTTGTGGGTATCCATGGTAGATGCATACAAGGTTTCAAGGGACCTTTCAAAAATAAAGTTAGATGAACTATTTTCAGAATTAGAATTGCATGAGCAGACTAACTGCAATATGGCCGAGAAAGGCATCGCTTTTCTTGCAGGTAAAGCTGGAAAGACAACCAAGAAAAAGTATCAACCTGCACCCAAGTCTGATTCAGACTCAGACTCAGAAGACAGCAAGGGAAATCGATCGAAGCTGGTTCGGCTAGCCCGAGACTACTACAAAGAACTAAAGAACCAAACCAACAGAAGAAAAGCCAGCCGAAGAAAGGAAGAACTAGCTGAACCCTCAAATGACAAGAACAAACCAAACGTGACCTGCTACGAGTGCAAGAAGAAGGGTCATTACGAGACGGAGTGTCCGAACCTAAAGGAGACCAAGAAAACTAGAAGGAAGAAGGCACTTCAGGCAACGTGGGACGAGTCCTCCTCTGAAGAAGAAGAAGAGGTCCCACATTCGAACTTGCTAGCCCTAACCGCCTCAGAAGAAATTGAAACCGAGTCAGAGTCGGAGCCAGACAATGGCAAACTTACATTCTCAGAGGATGGCGAAATAACTGTAAGTAGTTTTTCAAGAATTCAATTAAATGAGTTAATTTCCTATCTTTCTCGAGATTTGGCGAAAGCTAAACTCCGAGTCGAATCTCTCCGACAGGAAGTAAAACTCCTGAAAGAGAGAGCTGACTCTAGACCCTTAACTGAGAAGGTTCAAGAAGGAACCTCTACTCAAGTTGAAAAACTTGAGAAAGAGAACTCCTCCTTGAAAACTCAAGTTAAGGATCTTAGATCAGCTTTAGAACGATTCACTTCTTGTTCCAAGGGTCTTGACATGATTCTTGGAAAACAGAAGTCCGTTCTAAATCCATCCGGACTAGGCTATAGAACCAAATCCAGACAAAGATCCTACTATGCTGTACTGAACCAGTCCAGACCTAAAGTTCAGGCATGGGTACCCAAACTGTGCCTGAACAAACAAACTGGATTAAATCAGTATTGGATCCCCAAGGACAAGATTCACATCTTGCCAAACCATTATCATGGCTTTAGTCCAGGGGGAGCCAAACTAAAAACAATATTTATTGTTGGATAAAATTCAATTTTTGTTTGCAAATTGCATGATTGATTGTTTATTTATTTCCTGTAAATTATCATGCTTAGACTTAGGAATCGTTAGTTTAAGGACTTAACCAACTTAACTGAAATTTGAATAACATAGTATTGGGTGGCGGTGAGATGATAGTACGTTAGGAAAGTCAATTCTAATAAGGTCAAGTATTTTCTACTTGGTCTCTTTAGACTGGTGAAACTAGCCGAAGCTACCGATCCAAGACCCAAACTAGTTAAACCAGAATCTTTCAAAGACTAATTTTGAAAATGAAATTTCATTGAAAGGCTTTGTCAAGGAAATGGTTGATGATCCAATAAGGCTACGGCCAAAGAAGGCCTAGTGCCTCGCCAAGACTTGGAAGCCAATTTTTGAAATTCAAATTCAAATTATTCTTTGTCAAATTCGAATCTAACATAAATTTTCAGTTAATTATAGATTCAAACATTATTTTTCAAATAAACTCAAACTCAATTGTTTTCAAAATAAATCATGATTTTTTTAAAAATAATTCTATCTACCAAAAACCTGTCTCACAAAACTCATAAGGCAAAACGTGATTGATAACCTTAGAATTGGGTGAGACAGACTAGGCTGTGAAAATCAATTTAGGCTGTTCCTGATTCTAATTGGATCCAAATCAACAAAACTCTTTATGTGTAGGAACATAAAGATTTGGACCAATGGATGTTGGATAGCGGTTGCTCCAGAAACATGACTGGAGATAAATTGAAATTCACCAAACTCAAGTTCAAGAACCTAGGCTCAGTGGCATTTGGCAACAATGCTACACTCAAGGTAATTGGGTCAGGTAATATTGAACTTAAATCTGACTTTGTTATTAAGAAAGTGCTTTTAGTTGAAAATTTTAATTTTAACCTGCTTAGCATAAGTCAGTTGTGTGATTCTGGTTATGTAGCCACCTTCAACAATTCTAACTGCCTGATTAGAAACCTACAAAACTCGGAAATCATACTTAAGGGTACTAGGAAAAATAATGTATGCACTGTAAACCTACCCCTAGTACCTAAATGTATGTTAACTCAGTTAGTACAATCAAACCTCTTGCATAGAAGATTAGGTCACACAAATCTAAGAATTATTTCAAAAATCACCCATCTTGGCCTAATTAAAGGTATCCCTAAAATTAAGAATCATGAAAACCTAATATGTGAATCATGTAATCAAGGTAAACAAACCAGGTCTAATCACAAACTAATCCAATCTGATCAAACTCAAACCACACTTGAGCTCCTGCACCTTGACCTATTTGATTCACATGGAGTCAAGTCACTAAGCGGAAACCGGTACTGCTTAGTAATAGTTGATGATTACTCTAGGTTTACCTGGGTTAGGTTTCTAAAAACCAAAGATGAAACCCTAAACCTATTTAATGAATTTTGTAAATTAATTTGAAAATCTTTTTAGCCTTCCTTTTAAAAAAAAAATTTCTTAGTTTTTTTTTAAAAAAACTACCCCTTCAAAACTAGGACTTTTTCGCAAATGGACTTAGCCTAGGCCATAACCCTAGAAATGCATGCACCTATAGATCTAGAAGCCAGCATCTCACAAGCACCTTAGGGTACTTTTAAGTGATAATCTAGAATGGGTTGAGATGCTTAGGTCTTTGCCTTAATTCAAGATGCTTTAAGTCAGTGCATCTGCAGTAATTGGGGCACTAAATACAACTTAAACAGTAATCAAGTTAAGTGTCAAGCTTAGAAAATCTAACTTGAACACAACACTTAACTTGACTAACCCTAGCAAAAACTACTGTTTATAACAGTTAGCAAGTAGCTAATTGGGTTAGACAGGACCCTAAAGAGATAATTAAAATTGGTTTGATTCAGTTTATATCTTGATTTGGTTCAGTACAGCACATTATACTGTTATGCAATTTTATTTTATTTTTTGCTACATTACCCTGTTTTTGATATATGGCAAAGGGGGAGAGATAGGAAAGGAGAGAATCTTTAAAATTTTTTCAATAAAACTTTTATCCTTTCTTCGAAAAGTATTTAATCTAAGTTTTTCAAAACTGATTCAAAAGTACTTAAGCTAAGTTCTTTTCAAAACTGTTTTCAAAAACACTTAATCTATTTTGTTCAAAAATACTGTGTTTTCAAAACGGATTCTAAGTACTTGGCCCAAGATGTTTTCAAAAGCATTTTCTAAGTACTTAAACTTAAGGTATGTTCAAAATATCTCTAAGTACTTATTTCTAACTTCTCTAGAAAAGTTTCTAAGGTTCATAAAAGTACTAAAGAGATTGAAAATTTTTTTAAATGTACTAAAGAGATTGATAAACTTTGAAAACTTTTAAAAGTGCTTCCAAGAACTTAAAAGATGTTTTAAGAATTTTTTAAAGTTATTTCTAAGTATAAAAATTTCTTTCAAAAATGCCCAATCAAAAGGTAATTTTTTCTCGAAAAACCTTCTAAGTTTTTGAAAAAGTAGTTCCATCATTTTTTTTGACTTAGAAATTTTTTATAAAACCCCACGAAACTTTGAGAAAACCTAGGGGAGATTCCTTCCAGGGGGAGGAAAGTAAATTGTATGAATTAACTTAACTTTTTAAATCAGGTTGTCATAAATCAAAAAGGGGGAGATTGTTGGTGCAGACAGCACCCAAGTCGAACCTATGTTTTGATTAATGGCAAAGGGTTCAAAAGTTAAGATATTATGTTTATCTAACATGTTACCTGAATGTGCAGATTGAAGTCCTAGCGAAGGACTGCTAGGCATCGTGTCACGCCCAGAGACCATTGGAGCCGCTAATCCAATATAAAATCGGATAGCATCTCCCCTGTCCAGCGGGCAATTTTCACATACACACAACACACGCAGTTTATAAATTGACCTCTGGCCTCAAAACAGATATATAATATGTTGGATCGAGAAAACCGATAGAGGGGGGGTGAATATCGGAAATCGTTCAGATTTTCGTAAAGAGCAATTGCACAGCGGAATTTAAAAGAAAATACAACACACAGACACAGTCGATTTACTTGGTTCGAAGCCTGTGTCGACTCCTACTCCAAGGCCCACGGTCGTTGACCGTTTACTTTGGGCAATTCTATATACGTGCAAAACAATTTACAATATTTGATTACAAATAAGTGCACTAAAATAATAATAATAAAATTTCGATCTTCGTTACCGACGTCCGGAGTGGATTGACTTTTTCGGGGCAGCGAGACATCGTCGGCTCGAGTTGGAGTGTTTCCGGAGCAAGGCACGAGCGTAGAAGAGCTTTGAGGCGTTGAGAGAACTGATGCTTTGAAGCCTTGGTCGAGGGCCCTTTATATAGGGCTAGGGGGCGCCCGGGATGTCGGGGGCGCCCCCCACGTGTCCTTTGATCCGGTTTAATCTCGGTTAGCGTCTGATCCCCTTTCCTTCGGGATCCGCTTTGACCGGGGCGCCCGTAGCGACCGGGGCACCCGTAGCGACCGGGGCGCCCGGATTGACCGGGTCAAATCTTATCTTCTGGCTTCGAAGGCTTCTGGTCCGAGGCATGCACATGGGGGCGCCCGGGATGCAGGGGGCGCCCGGGAGCAGCGGGGTCGCCCGGGAGCACGGGGGCGCCCCGCCCAGCAGCTATTCGAACCCTTTTTTCTTTGCCTTGTTTTGTATGCACCTTGGGGGCGCCCGGGACACTCCAGGCGCCCTACTCAGCCATTGCCTCTCTCCTTTGAGGCTTTCTGAGCTGCAGACACACGTTCCTTCGGTCCTGCATCCAGGGTTAGTCCAAAACACAATGCAACAATAAAATATTTATTTATACAGCCTTAGCTGTCTTGGTTCTGACTTTGGTCTCCAAAAATGGAGCCCTAGGTCGAACCGACGCCTACTGTTCCCTCGACGGGGAACGCATCCTCACCTACTCCTCTCGGGAGTGTTTACCTGATGTCAACCGCTCCTTTGGTTGGACTTTTGCCTGATGATCCTTTGTCAGGTCTTGGATACTGGCAGTCCTTCGCCAGTTGCCTAGCAGTCCTTCGCTAGGGCTTTGCTACTGACAGTCCTTCGCCAGTTGCCTAGCAGTCCTTCGCTAGGGCTTGGATACTGGCAGTCCTTCGCCAGTTGCCTAGCAGTCCTGCGCTAGGGCTTGGATACTGGCAGTCCTTCGCCAGTTGCCTAGCAGTCCTTTGCTAGGGCTTTGTATCCTGGCAGTCCTTCGCCAGGTGCCTAGCATTCCTTCGCTAGGACTTTGTCTCTGCACACCTGAGTAACATTGTTAGATCACAAACAAACTTAACTTTGAATCCTTTGCCAATATCAAAACAAGGTTCGATATGGTGCTTCCTGCACCAACAATCTCTCCCTTTTTGATTATGGCAACACAATTCAAAGTTAAGTAAAAAACTTTATAATAGTTAAAAAAATCCTTTATTTCTCATACACCCCCTAAAACCCTGAGTACTTGTGTTATAAAATACTTAACTTTGACCTTTCCTCCCCCTTTGACATATATCAAAAATAACCATGGGTGAACAAGGTATCTAATAGGGAGGTTTGAGTTTTACCAAAATAAATTTAAGTAAAGGAGTTCAAAAGGCATAGTTTTCAAAAGAAACTATAAGTAATGGATTAGTGCTTTAGAGATTTTGAAAGAACTTTGAATATGCTTAGACCAATTTTAAGGTACTTAAAAATTCTTAGTGAAAACAAGACAAGATTTAAAATTTTCTCTCTCTTGGCCATATATCAATAAGGAACTTTTTGAAAGAAGATTTTAAAAAAAATGTGTGTATCAGAGTTTATGAGCTTTGAAAATAAACATACTTGTTATAATTCTGAAAGTATAGCAAGTAGCTTAAATTGTACCAATGAAAACTCCACTTTGAAAAGTGTTAAAAAAAATATTTTGTATTTGTAGGCAAGTTTTTAGAAAATTCACGTACTTAGAATACTATTGCCTTTACAAGTATTAGTACTTTTCAAAACATTATACTTTGAAAAATAGAAGTACTTTTGAAGATTATACAAAAAAAATTAATTTTATTTTGAATACTTGACGTGATTTCTTTTCCAGTCTGACACAATCCTAGGAAACCTTGTTAACTACAAGGATATTTTTCTAAGTGTCCTGAAAATTTTTCAACCCAAGTAAATATTATTTCAAAAGGTATTACAAAAATAATTTTATAAGCCACAAAAACATTTTAAAATAATATTATTTTGTAAGACAAATGTTTTCGACACAATTTTGAAAATATAGTGTATGAAAACATATTATTTAGAAATGTTTAATAACTCTTTTAATTTGACCTCCCCCTAAATTTGATACAGTCCTTGGAAGCTTATTGACCACAAGTATTCTTCCTCTAGTTCTTTAGGGTTCAGTTCATATCAAAAGAATTATTTAATAATTTCAAAGATAATTGCAAAAGAAAATACTTGTTAGAAATAATTTCTTTTGGTTTAGACTCCCCCTAAATTTGACATATCCTTGGAGTCCTTGTAGAACATTAAGTGGACCTTCCTTTGTGTCTTTAGGGTTTACTAAAATCAAGAGAATAGTTTTGACTACTAGCATGGTAATATAATTTTTAGTAAATTCAATTTGAGCAGAAACCCTGTTTTCGAAAAACATTTTGAAATAATAATGGTTTTTGTAAAGCATAATTTTAAAAAAATATAGTGATTATTGGAAAATATAGTATTTCTTTTAATTTGAGCTCCCCCTGAATCTGACATAGTCCTAGGAGGCTTGTTGACTACAAGTTAATCCTCCTCTTAGTCTTAGGGTTTGTCAAAATTAAAGGAACAATTTTGAACATGCCTTTTGAGTATGATCATTTTTAAGGAGATAGATTTTTGAAAATACAATCTGGTATTATAACACAATTTTTCAAAACCCCTTTTGAAATGGTAATAATTTTTCAAAAATACTTTGAAAGAAAAGAATAAACTACTCCCCCTGTACCGTTTAACTTAATCTAATGTCCATGTTTGACTATGTTGACTAGGGTTGACTTTGTTGACCAGGTTTGACTCAGTTATGTTTGACCAATCAAATAACTAAATTAATCAAACCCTAAATTCTATTTAAAAACGAGTCTATTTTAACATGAAATTCAATATTTTGAAAAAAATAGAGATAATTTTGAATAATTTTTTTTTTTAGAGCACTTTGAGTTTTATTTAAAAGAATAGTGACATATATTCTTAGGTCCTAGATATCTCACCCAGTTCTATGTAATCAAACATGTTAACCTTATGGGTTTTGTGAGACAAATATTTTAACTTTGAAAACATGGTTAATTTTGAAAAGTTAGATTAATTTTGAAAACAATTGGTTTTAAATTTAATTTGAAAAGAAATATTTGAATCTAAGATTAACTGAACATTTGTGTTAGATTCGAATTTGACAAAAAGTAATTTGAATTTGAAATTCAAAAATTGGCTTCCAGGTCTTGGCGAGGCACTAGGCCTTCTTTGGCCGTAGCCTTATTGGATCATCAACCCTTTCCTTGATAAAGCCGTTTAATGAAATTTTATTTTCAAAATTAATCTTTGAAAAGTTCTGGTCTAACTAGTTTGGATTTTAGATCGGTAGCTTCGGCTAGTTTCACTAGTCTAAAGAGACCAAGTAAACTTGATCTTATTAGAGTTGGTTTCCCTAACGTACTATCATCTCACCTCCACCCAATACTATGTTGTCAAGTTTCAGTTAAACTGTTTTGTCCTTAAACTAATCAATCCTAATTTTGAGCAAAAAGAACATAAACATAAAATAAAAAGAAACCTACAATTAAAGCACAAAAAAATGATCTATGTTACATCATAATCGTAATAATATTCTGGATTATCAAAAACAGCAATATTAAGAATTAAATTTTCTAACAAATTAGCCTTAACTAATTTATAAGATTCAATCATATTATTCATGGTAAATAAGGGGTTTTCAAATACTGTAAGCTTACCTCTCCCGATCGTTTGTCTAGTATTCTTGTAGTGACCACGAGCTAATCGGACCATATTGGGTCGATCTCCTTCTTCGTCGTCAAATTCTGAGTCTGAGTTGGACTCGGGTACAGGTTGAATCTTCTTCTTTGGTGGTTCTCTTGGAGTTTTCCCTGTACTAGAAATTATACCTTCCTCGACCATTATAGTATCTGTTGGATTATCTAATTGTAATTCAAAAAAGGATTCGAAATTAGTTACCATTTCTGGTTCGATTTCGATGTCGGGGATGGATTCTTTCTTGTCTTCTGATCCAGAGTCAAAGATCTCAATGTTGGAGCTCTCTTCGTGTAGATTGATTAGCTTTTCCCACATCTCTTTGGCACAGTTGAAGGATCCGACCCGCTTCAGTTCTTCTTTGGTCAGGCCGCATTGTAAGATTACTGTTGCCTTGGCATCAATCTCAATCTTTCTCAGAGTTGGTTCATCCAATTTGTCCCAAGTGATCGATGTTCCTTCTTCTGTGGGGAATGTGAACCCCGTTTGGATTATCAACCATAACTCCATATTAGCTTTCAAATGAGACTCCATTAGATCCTTCCAGACTTTGAAATTTTCGCCAGAGAATAGAGGTGGACGAATGCTACTCCAATCTTGATTTGCCATTTAAATTAATCCTTGCACACAGAAAAGAAATAACAGAATGTACCAAGACTTGGTCTTGGATTAGTAGTGCGGGAGAAGGAAAAAATAGCCAAAAAAATATTACACGAATTTCGAGGCAGAATAATAATAAAAAAATATGTCAAATTCTTTTTTTGAACATGTTACTTTATCAATTTTGATTAATGATAAAAAGTAAGACTTTAATGTTTGGGAGAAAATTTGCTCAGATTAAGGTAGCACGATTTTCGAGAAAAAATAATATTAAAATAATAATAAAAAAGTTTATGATAAATTTTCAAAAATTGATTATTTTAACAATTCTAACTTATGGTGAAAAAATGAGAATTCAAAATTATAAAAGGCGAAAAAGATCTAGTGGTGTTGATTAACTAGAAAGAAAAAGAGATAAGATTAAAAATTTTGTAAATCTGAAAAACTTTCAACCTGGTGGTTGCACCAAGTTTGAACTACCCCGCTCTGATACCACTTGTTGGATCGAGAAAACCGATAGAGGGGGGGTGAATATCGGAAATCGTTCGGATTTTCGTAAAGAGCAATTGCACAGCGGAATTTAAAAGAAAACACAACACACAGACACAGTCGATTTACTTGGTTTGGAGCCTATGTCGACTCCTACTCCAAGGCCCACGGTCGTTGACCGTTTACTTTGGGCAATTCTATATACGTGCAAAACAATTTACAATATTTGATTACAAATAAGTGCACTAAAATAATAATAATAAAATTTCGATCTTCGTTACCGACGTCCGGAGTGGATTGACTTTTTCGGGGCAGCGGGACGTCGTCGGCTCGAGTTGGAGTGTTTCCCGAGCAAGGCACGAGCGTAGAAGAGCTTTGAGGCGTTGAGAGAACTGATGCTTTGAAGCCTTGGTCGAGGGCCCTTTATATAGGGCTAGGGGGCGCCCGGGACGTCGGGGGCGCCCCCACGTGTCCTTTGATCCGGTTTAATCTCGGTCAGCGTCTGATCCCCTTTCCTTCGGGATCCGCTTTGACCGGGGCGCCCGTAGCGACCGGGGCGCCCGGATTGACCGGGTCAAATCTTATCTTCTGGCTTCGAAGGCTTCTGGTCCGAGGCATGCACATGGGGGCGCCCGGGACGCAGGGGGCGCCCGGGAGCAGCGAGGGCGCCTGGGAGCACGAGGGCGCCCCGCCCAGCAGCTATTCGAACCCTTTTTTCTTTGCCTTGTTTTGTATGCACCTTGGGGGCGCCCGGGACACTCCGGGCGCCCTACTCAGCCATTTCCTCTCTCCTTTGAGGCTTTCTGAGCTGCAGACACACGTTCCTTCGGTCCTGCATCCAGGGTTAGTCCAAAACCCCAAGTACAAAGTCCAACAGAGGACTCAAAAATACAATACCGTATGAATAAATCCAATACAAGCCCACGATATATGAAATGAATACAAAACGTAGACTATGCTATCAAAGAAAACAAAACCAGCGGAAGCATCTATCAACGGAGTCGTAGGGACCAGGACCGGCAACTGGGCTCCTCCGGCGAGCTATCAACCTGAAACAAAAATATTTCGACGGGTGGTGAGTCCAAGTGGACTCGCGGGTAATATAGAAAGATATGTATGGCAGAAAAGTAGCTAAAGCAGCTATAAAGAAACAACAGGATACAGTCTCCATGATAATATCAGAAGCATGCATAACTGAAGTAATAAAGGACTATACATACCAGAAATCAGTCTATCATGATCATAATAGGACTCGTACAATACGAGCAAGTGCAGGGTCAACAAACCATACCAAAAGTACATCCTGTAATATGCATGTCAAACAAGTGCAACAAGTAATTGCAACAAACACAATCAATGCATAAATGCATCATATGCACATGATGCAATGTCATGGTCACCCCCTAACACCAGTCAAGCCACCAAGACAGGCGATACTGTGTCGGCCGAGTGGGTAGAGCTGTGACACTATCCGCACTCTGCCATCACTGCTCCTGAGTGACCGAGTGGACAGGATGCTGGTGGAGTAAACACTCCGCCCCATGTATATATGGGGGAGATATCTCTCTCATCCTCTAGTCTATGGTAAGAGAAGGGATCCCTGCCTGCTACCACGCTCCGAAACCACCACCTATGAGCGGACGAGCGGAGCAGTACAGAGCAAATGCACACACCCAGTGTATCCACTAACCCATGAGTGGTCGTGTGTGCATATCATGTGCCGGAAGACGATTAGGCTCAACCACAAGGGAGTCAGCTGATCGTCGGCATGCAACAGTGCAGAAATGGTGCATGACTAACACATGCAACCCTTACCAGGTCATCGACACATAACCCAACCTATCATGCACAGGTCATATGTATGCATCATAACCCAATCAATCCTATAACCAGATACACGTGCAAGTATGAGTAGAATCAACCAATGCAGATATCAGGTGACATACCACAACAACCCAATCAGTCCATATCTGAACACACGTGCAAGTATGACTAGAATCAACCAATGCAACCATATAATGGTATGCTAATACCTATCCACATATCCATGCTCATACCAATGCTATACAGAATCAGATAACAAATAAACGAGACTGTATAGAAGAAAATTTAGATCATATCCAAGGTCAAGCATAAGTATCAAGTAGGATAACTAAACGGTAGCAGATAAAGGTCAATATCAGCCTACTGCATAAATAACATCTAGTCATGCATAAAGGTAAAGTGGACTACAGAATACAAGCAAGAAGTACCCGCCTCTAAGAGTGAAGTCCGTATCAAGCAGACAGAACCACCCGCCAATAATAATCCAATCAAGCTCCTGTATCAAGGATGTATTTAATTAGCTATTACAAACAAGTAGTAACTAGCTAATTAAATTTCTAATCCGTATTAGGGTTTAACCCAATTGTCCTCTTTCATTTAATTACGTCTAATTAAATGGTACGGTTTCTAATTACTCCTCATACTTGAAATTAGGTCCAACCCTCAATTCGAATTCACCACACTAGATCATTAGGGTTAAGTTTCATACTCAACCCAATCTCACCACAGGGTTCAATCTAGGATCCACCACAAGACCTACCACTGATCAACCACTGTACCTACAGTACATATAATCCAAACCAGAGCACAACTACTCCCTTCACTACATCCAAAACCATACCACAAATAGAGCTACATCTAGCTTCCAATTCAAAATAAGATTGAGACCAAAACTCAATTGAACCCTTACCTGAGCCAAGCAACACTCCAGGGTAGAAAGTCCCACTCACACAGTGAGGTGGCACACAACAAAATGGCTGAAACCCAACCTCACCAGCTGCTCACAGGAACCTCCAGGCACAAACTCTACGCATGAAATTTGTCCACAGAAAAACAGGAATCAAACTCCAAATCACAAACTATCAAATGGGTTGAATCTTGAGTATGAATTTCCAACAAACCGCAGCACAGTTATAAACCCAAACCATCCATCCTTTACCTGGAGATCTTGTGATGGCGATCCCTCCCCTGTGCTTCGATCAGGTGATCTCTGTCACCGGAAGATCGATTCTCCTCCCCTACCTTCCAAGGTACTGAGAAGACGAGAAAAACTAGGGTTAACCCACCCCTTAGCTCGCAACGATCTAAAATGAGAAACCATCCACACTTCGACCTAGCTCTTACCTAATCCCGTTGAGGTCTGACGTGTGATGGACGATCGGCACTCGGTGGAGATACAAGCTTGGGTCCTCCGGTGTCGATGAGAATGGGAGTTGGAAGGTGGGGTGGCGATTGCGCGAGCGAAATGGACAAGGAAGAGGCACCGTCTCTTCTAGCTGCGGTCGAAACCAAAGAGGGAGAAGTGAGGCGATGTGGAATGCGGCTAGGACACGGGGCCGAAGGAGAAGCCTAGGGCAGCTTCGGTTGCGGCGAATGGAGAGGAGGAATCGGGCGTGTGTGGTGCGGCCGATTGGCCATTAGGTCACCGCATATATATGGACATTTTGCACTTTAGTCCAACAGTTCAGCCTAATCGTTAGTCCACCCCTAGGGTTTAAGGTTAGGTACTCATTAGCCCTTGTAACTATTAGTTCTAATATATTTTGGTCCCTAAGTTTGTGTCCAAGGACTCGGAAGCCCCGGAACCTATCTGATAATCCTCCGGAAATTACCGGGACCTAGTTAAAAGTGTCGGATTTATCACATTGGAACCCTAAGACCCAGCGAAGGGCTGCTGGGCACCTAGCGAAGGGCTGCTAGGAACCGAAGCCCTAGCGAAGGACTACTAGGTACCAGGCGAAGGACTGCTTGGAATCGAAGCCCTAGCGAAGGACAGCTAGGCTTCAGGCGAAGGACTGCTTGGAACTAAGGACCTGGCGAAGGACTGCTGGGCAAAAGTCCAACCAGAGGAGCCGGTTGGCAACAGGTAAATCTCCTGAGAGGAGTAGGTGAGGACGCGTTCTCCGTCGAGGGAACAGTAGGCGTCGGTTCGACCTAGGGCTCCATTTTGGAGACCTAAAGTCAGAACCAAGACAGCTAAGGCTGTATAAAACTAATACTTGATTACTTTATGTTGTTTTGGACTAACCCTGGATGTAGGACCGAAGGAATGAGTGTCTACAGCTCAGAGCGCCTCAAAGGAGAGGGGCAACAACTGAGTAGGGCGCCCCCAGTGTCCCGGGCGCCCCCAAGGTCAAGGCAAAACAAGTTAGGCAAGAGTACACTTCGAAAGCTTACTGGTCGGGGCGCCCCCGTGCTCCCGGGCGCCCCCAGTGCCCAGGGCACCCCGTGCTCAAGCCAACGAAGTGGATAAACTTTATCCAGCCGAGAAGCCCACTGAAAGGGTCAACCAGGGCGCCCCCTGCTTCCCGGGCGCCCCCGTCAAGGTTCGATCCTTATTTTGGAGGGATAAAACGCTGACCGAGACAGTTGCGGATCACAGGCCACGTGGAGGGCGCCCCCAGACCTACTATATAAAGCCCTCGACCCCCAAGGCTTCCAATACACTGCTTCCAACGCAAATACGCTCTTCTACTCAGGCGCGCTGCTCCAGAAACCTCCCAACTCGAGATACAAGCGCCGACAACGTCCCTCTGCTCTGAGATACATTCCACACTGGACGTCGGTAACAAAGAGCTGTCATTTCATTTGTTTTATACTACAACTGTAATCTTTCTGTAAAATAATTTGCGCACATATAGAATTGCCCCCAGTAAACGGTCAACGCCCGTGGGCCTTGGAGTAGGAGCCGACCGCGACTCCGAACCAAGTAAAATCTTGGTGTTTGCGTTTGTTTGTTTTAATTTCCGCTGTGCATTCTCTATCTTACAATCCGAAACTTTTAACGATATTCACCCCCCCCCCCTCTATCGTTTTCTCTCGATCCAACATATTTCAGGAAACCAGATTAGCACCTAGAAAGATAACAAATGCATCTATAGAACACTAATTATCCAGATCTTCTGCCTAGTTTGTATCAAAAAAACCATGAAGAGTGAGAGGTGTATCTGCAAGCAGACGAATACCAAGATGCATGGAGCCTGCATCAACCATAAAGTGCCTTATGCAAACAACACACATGATTTAGAAATTTAGCACTGCGCATACTCGAAGGATGTATCATATAAACTTTCTCTGTAAGACGTCCATTGAGAAGTACATTGTTGACATCAAGTTGGCAAAGACATCACCCCCGATTCACAATTAAATTAAGAACAATGCAAATGGTTATTGGGTTAATAACAGGATTGAATGTATCATGAATGCCAACGCTAGGACATTGATGAATGCCTTTGGCAATAAGACGAGCTTTATATCGATCAACAGAGCCATTAGGACTGTGCTTAGGCTACGTTTGGTACGGAGTAATCAACCTTGTAATGTAATTAGGATTATATTACAAGATTGATTATTTTGATTGGTACAATTTTAAAACTGTAATATAATGTAATCTGTATTACAAAAGCTAGTAAAAGTGTTGTAATTTGGATTACAAAGCCAACATATAATTTGGATTACATTTACATGCTCAATTACATTACAAACTGGATAACATTACTCCTAACCAAACACAGTCTGCGAAACACCCCCTGTTACCCACAAGATTCTGATATGGACAATGTGGGACAAGAGTCCAAGCCTAATTACAGAGAAGAGCATCATACTTTTCGTGCATGACCTTTACTCAATTCAGATCTTTGAGCACTTACGTGATAGATGATGGTTCACATGGCTATGAAAGTCTAGTATGAAAGATATACTTTAGGTTAGGTTTGTAGATGACATTTTTGGAGTGAGTTTGCATGGGATGTTGGTTTAGAGAAGCACGAGGAGGAGAGGGAGGGGAAGAGACCGGTGATGGGCTAGAAGGTCGGACGCCACCAAGCAGCATGGCTAGACAATAGGCAACAACGATGGTTGTGGTGAAGGAGTCAATTGTGGGCGACTACAATTGGTGGCAGATTGCGGCATCAGTGTCGGAGGGTCCCACGAGAGGACTGGTGCAGCAGAAAGTTCTAAGTTAGTGTCTATTACTATGGAACCCAAGGAGGAGGTGACAGCAAATGGAAAAACATGCTCTATAATCTTCACATGACGAGATACAAAACTTTTTTGAAAGTGAGATCATAGCATAGAAAGACACTCTGAGTGAGAGAATAATCAAGGAAGACAAGGAGGTTGACTTGGGATCCAGCTTGTGGCTGGAGTAGGGGGCACAACCATAAAAAGCGCAAACACCTGAAGACACGAAACTTCGAAAGATTAGGGGCAGCGGTGAATAATTTTTCAAAGGAGGACAAGTGAGAAAGACCAGCCTTAGGCATGCAGTTAATTAAATAGACTACCACAGAAAAGGCAAAAGTTCAGAAAGTGAGTGGAATAGACGTTCTATGCAACATAATAAGACTAGTTTCAACTATATGACGATGATGTCGTTCAGAGTGTCCATTGTGTTCAAGAGTGTGTAAAGGGGTGGTAAGGTGACTGATACCATGAGTAATATGAAAAGAGCGAAGAGCTAATAATTTATCTCCATTGTCAGTGAAGAGTGT
Source organism: Boesenbergia rotunda (assembly GCA_024364735.1). Lineage (NCBI taxonomy): Eukaryota > Viridiplantae > Streptophyta > Magnoliopsida > Zingiberales > Zingiberaceae > Boesenbergia > Boesenbergia rotunda. The sequence goes on along the minus strand of JAGFNQ010000983.1, from coordinate 186,637 downwards.
TTTGATAGTCATTGAAATTGATTTTCAACAATAGATTTGAATGCAATAAAGATAGAGTATACATATGATTTTTTTTGCAAAGAGGATAAAGTCATATATACTTGTAAAAGGATCAACGAAAATAACATAATATCTTAGCCCATCAAATAACGAAATAGGAGATGCTCATACATCAGAAAAGACAATATTGAAAGGAGCATGAGGCAAAATACTAGATTTATGACAAAACAACTTATGACTTTTATTAATACATGCAAGAAAAATTAGATAAAATATCCATAGAAATCAAGGAAGACAAAGACTATCGTCAAATACCTAATGATGGATAACCTAAATGACTATGCCATAAGGACACAGATGACAAGACAGATGTAGAAAGGGCGGAAGCAAATGATAGCTACGATCTAACACCTGAAAATAGGAATCAGAGAAAAGAAATATAATGAGATTAGCAGCATAAAGTGCTGCAACAGAAATTAATTTTTTTTAACATGGAGGGCACATATAAAACATTGGAGAAAACTAAAGGTAATATAGAGTTGAGAAAGAGAAAGAACCAGAATGGATAATAGATAGTCTAAAACCATCACCAATAATAATGCTATCATTCCCAGAGTAAGACTCATGCAATGAAAGAGTAGCGAGATTAGTAGTGACATGATGAGAGGCACAGAGTCAACCACCCATTCCTGAGGATCAGACTGAGGGGTAAGCTGAACGATAGTATGAGCAAACGGTGCACTATATGCGAGACGCAGAGCACACGGTGGAGCCGGCAGAAGCAAGGCTAGCATCGAGGCAGACATATGACCATACTGGCGAGCAGAGTGACCCATGATGTCATAGATCTGACAACACCCAAGATAGCAATTGGGACTGGATGCAGCCAACTGCGTAGGTGGGCGTGCAGACAGCACTGGGGCAGGTGAGGGGTGGCTGATAGGATATCATCGGAATCTGCCATGTTTGCGTCTGAGAAATGTTTGAATTAGAAGTATCCTGATAACCACCACAAGAGTTTGAATATCTAGTACGTGAATTTCCTATGGGGGCCATAAGAGCAATCACTAGCACTGAAGATGGAGATGTTGTTGAAATTTTTAACTAGGCCTCATAGTTGAGAAGTTGCTCGAAGAGCTCATTAAAGGTGACAGAAATATCACAAACTTGCGAGGCATGTGAGACACAAAATTTGAATAGCTCGAAGAGCTTGATTCTCTTGAATAAAACTCCTTCGGGCGGAGAAGCCTCTTGTCACGCCCCGAGACCAATGGAGCCGCTAATCCAATATAAAATTAGACAACCCGTCCGGTGAACAATTTACACATACATACAAACACACGCAATTGAATAATTGGCCTCAGGCCACAAAACAGATATATATAGCATATGGAAAAGAAACACAACAATACTGGAAACATAAAACTCACCTGAGCAGCCCTCGGGGCAGGCATGCAACAAAATCACATCGCAAAGTCCAACAAAAGACTCAAAATACAATACCATACGAATGGATCGCGAATACAAATCCACGATGTATAAAAAATGAATACAATGCATAAAGAATGCTATAAAACGAAAACAAACATGGAAGCACCCAAAAACGGAGTCGTAGGGACCAGGACCGGCAACTGGGCTCCTCCGGCGATCTATCAACTTGAAAATAAAAACATTGTGATGGGTGGTGAGTCTAAATGGACTCTGCGGGTATATAGAAAGATATGCATGACAGACAAAGTAGCTAAACAAGCTATACAGATACAACATGATACAATCTCAACAATAGTATCAGAAGCATGCATAACTGAAATAATAAAATACTGTACATACCAGAAATTAGTCTTTAGTGATCATAATAGGACTCGTACCATACGAGCAAGTGCAGGGTCATTAAACCACACAAATGTATATCCTGTATGTGCATGTCAAACAAGTGCAACAAACACAATCAAATGCATAAATGCATCATATGCACATGATTCAATGTCATGGTCACCCCCTAACACCAGTCAAGCCACCGAGACATACAATAATGTGTCAGCCGAGTGGGTAGAGTTGTAACATTGTCCGCACTTGGCCATCACTGCTCCTGAGTGATCGAGTGGACAGGATGCTGGTGGAGCTCTCGCTCCGCCCCATGTATATATGGGGGAGATATCTCTCTCATCTTCTCTGGTCTATGGGAAGAGAAGGGATCCGTGCCTGCTACCACGCTCCGAACCCACTACCCATGAGCGGTCGAGCGGAGCAATACAGAGCAAATGCACACACCCAGCGGTATCCACTAATTCATGAGTGGTCGTGTGTGCATATCATGTGCCGGAAGACGATAGGCTCAACCAAAAGGGAGTCACTGATCGCCGGCATACAACAGTGCAGGTATGGTGCATGACTCTAACACATGCAACCCCTACCAGGTCATCGACACATAACACAACCTACCATGCAAAGGTCGTAAACATGTATCATAACCGAATCATCCTATATCCAGACACACATACAAGTATAACTAGAATCAATCAATGCAACCACACAATGGTGAGCTATGCTATATCTACATACTCATGCCCATACCAATTCTATACAGAATCATATAACAAAACACGAGACTGTATAGAAAGGAAATTAAGATCATATCCAAGGTCAAGCATAAGTATCAAGCAGGATAGCAAAACGGTAGTAGATAAAGGTCAATAAAAGCCTACTGTATAAATAACAACTAGCCATGCATAAAGATAAAGTAGAATTATTGATACAAGCAAGAAGTACCCGCCTCCAAGTAAGTGAAGTCTGTATCAAATGAGAAAGAATCACCCACCAATAATCCAATCAAGACCCTGTATCAAGGACATATTTAATTAGCTATTATACAGATATGATAGCTGGCTAATAAATCCCTAAACCAGACTAGGGTTAACCCAATCGTTCCTTTCCCATTTAATTACCTCTAATTAAATGGAAGTTTCCTAATTATCCCGCGTAGTTAGGAGTGAGTTCATTTTAGATTAAATTCCCATTCAACTTTGTCACGTTTAGGTTATGAGTTTTAAATCTCAAATAAGACCTAACCTCAACCCAACTCCAAGTATCAAGTGACAACATCACAAGATCTAAATGCTAGGTTAGCAACCTAGTCCGGCTAGATCAAATAGACGATCCACACATATATGATTAGGTTTGATTACCAAAGGTATTAAGCACAAAAGCTTCAAGATCAAAAATGTAATTTTGACCCGAATTGCATCCAAACCGGTCTACACCACATCAAACCAAAATTCAACATAAACTCATGCAAATCCATCAAGTTCAGATCACCAACCTATCCCTGTTTGTAGGGTTTCTTTTAGCTATCCCTAATCCATCCAAAAATCACTTGACGCTCCCTGAGATATCCCCGACTGAGAAGCCAGACTCTCGCTCTCGCGAGTTATAAGTGGGCATGCTCCCACAAACCCCTCGGCTCAGCTCCCAGTCGGGTGCTTGGCGACCCACGCCCCCGGGATCTGATCGATTGAGTAGCCCTTCCCGCGTCTTAACGCGGGGCAAGGCCCCGAGTGGACAACACTCGGGAATTATCGCAATCTAGTACCTTTCCTGTCCGCGCATAAGGCTAAGTCGCTCGATAACACTCTCACCCGAGTGGGCGACACTTAGAAACTATTGCGCTCCAATGCCTCTAACAGGAACTCGCGAAGTCGGATAGGCTAATCATCCTCGCACTCGACTCACTTTCATTAATAATCGCCCGAGTCGGTAATGCTTGGCCGAAACCGAAGAAGATGCATAGAAAGAAATAAAAATGATTCGGTACAAAACTGAGGCAAGCCTCTACAAGACGACAGACAAGAAAGAAAGGAAAAACAAAATCCCGACCCTCATTTGAAGGGTCGATAGACCTCCTCAGGCAAGTCCTCAGACATGTTTGACATCGTGACCGTGGAATCAGGCAGGTCACGGGCAACGTGTCCACCCTGCCTGAGCTGCTTCAGGATGTTGGACTGTTGGCATCGAAGTACAGCTTGGAGACGCTCGGACACTTGCTTAGTGAAGTCCGTTGAATTGACATACTCCACCCGTCGAGCGTCCCACCGAGTCGCTTCCTCCGACTTATATGGTCTCATCTCCTCCAGCTACACCTGAGTTGCCTCCTAGGTCGCCTGCTGCTCGCGCAGCCGATTCAGCTCTTTTAGCTCCTCGGCCTGAGTGCTCAGCTGACTTGTCACCAAACTGACCTCCTGTTCCTTGGTCGCCAACTGTGCGCGTAAAGGCTCGACAGCCTAGTTTGCCTCTTGGAGCTCGGCTTAAGTCTTCTGGAGATTCTCCTGTAGCCGATCCTTGATCAACTAAGCACGGAGTTGCATGTGTTCAGCCTGAGCGACTCGGCGTTGCGCTTGATCTACTGTCGTGTCGATCGTGACGATCTGTGCTTTGGAAGTCTCCAGTTCATCCTTCGCCTGGCCTAGCAAGTCTTGAAGGTCGATCACTTCAGCCCTCAAGCTGTTCAAAGAGGCATCACCTGAAACCAGTTGGGTGTGCCGAAGTCAGGCCTTCAGGTATTCCACTCGTCACTCATCACGGAATCGAGCCTTGGTATGACACAGCAGGGACATGCACATGTTGTAGCTCATGGACCAAAACTGCCAGGCATAAGGACTGGTTAGTGCCTCAACTAAAGAAAGTGTGAAGCAAAAATAGAATAAGTGTTGCAATACCTGGGTGGCTGTCGCCATGAATCTATCAGCCCACACGCTCAGAGCATAGAAGTCACTCTCTCGCAGGCCGTACAGAAAATGGCCCACTAGCAAGCCGTGCAGTTGAACGTCTTGCGTCCGCATGGGGGCCGCACCGCTCGGCACCCTCATGCTCATGGATTGGTCAGATAGCGAAGGCGGTAGCAGGTGCATCAGGCGCTCCCTCGACAGGCCCCTCCAATTGGGTAGGGGAGGGCATCGTCGACTGGGGGGAAGCAGGTTCCTCTGGGGACGCCTGATGGGAAGAAGACGACAGCACGGGGGAATCAGTAGCGGGCTCCTTGTCCCCTCATTGGCCGCTGGGTCGGCTAGAAGAGGTCGTCGCCAGATTGATCGGTATGGTCGGGGGCTCCTCTCGACGTACTCGCTTCCGTCGAAGAGCAAGAGGTCGTTCATCCTCCGAGCCGGACCAGGAAATTTCCTCGTCATCCAGCACGGGGCGACGCCTCGTCGGTCGGTAGAGCCGCCTCCCGCTCGGCCAGCAGCTCAGCCACGCGAGCCTCCAACTCAGCGGCCTCCACACCATAGCCCTCCTCGAGAGCAGCCGGTTGCATCATAGTGGCTGCAAAGCAAACAACGGTCAGTTGGCCGTAGGAGAGTAGGGTAGGAAAGGGAGAGCTTACCGAAGGAAGCAGGTCGTCGAATCGACGTTGGACTAAGCCCGAACATGGACATGATGCCCTCGCACAACAATTGCCCCCCATGGAAATGCTGACCTCCGATCTTGGAGAAGGTGGATTGACACTGGGGGAAGGATCGAGAGTGGGATGGGGCGAATATAGAAATATCTTTCCATCCAGCCCTTGTTAGAGGTCGGAAGTTTCGATAGGAAGGAGGTGTCAGGTCGGGCCTGGAAGAAGAAATCATCCAGCTCTTGTTTTTTTGGGCAAAAGAAGTAATAAAAGATGTCAGGGCGAAGGGGGATCTGGTACAAAGAGAAGATGATGGCTGACCCGCAGAGGAGACGGATGGCGTTGGGGGCTAATTGGGATAGATTGATGCGGAAGTAATGATAGACGGCGATGATGAAGGGATGGATCGGGAAGTGCAGTTCGGCCTGCAGATGATCCCAGGAAATGGTAATGTAGTGCGGTGGAGGTTTGGCAGGTCGGTCAGAGGGTGAGGGTAGTAGGAGAAGATGGTCCGAGGGAATATGATAGGTCGCTCGGATCACCTCCAGATCGTGGTGATCGAGCTCGGACACCATAGTGACATACCAAGGTGATAAGGGAATAGGTGAAGAAGCCATTAGAAGCAAGCAAGAGAAGGAAGACTAATCGGGGGAAAGGTCGTCGGAGAAGATGAACGGGGCAGGATGCCTTGCCGGAACCCTAGCAGGGGATGGAGGAACAACGTTTCGACGTCGGGAGTGAAAAAGGCAAGGGTAAAAATGCCCGGTGAGTTCCTATTTATAGGGCCCCGGGATCAATGCCGGTCATCCGATAGCGGGCCGGAGAATAAGCAGCAAGGGACGCGAGCCGTCCAATCAGGCCTAGAAAAGCCCCTGGAGCGGAGTGTCCCACGTGCAAGCTCACAATTCGACCGAACAGGCGATGGACACCTTGTCGATCAGGGAAAAGACACGTGTTGTAGCGATTAAATGTGGTAATAAATGCATGACATTCGAATCTGCTCGGGCATCCCGAGGAACCAGAATCGAAGGGACGGGTGATGTGACAAGTTCGGCCGGTTGGGATGCCCGCCCACAGACGACCTCCGAGGTCGGCAAGAAGGGGTCAGGCCATTCAGGTGCACCAGGCTCGCTTCAATAGATGACAGTCCAGTCAGTCAGACTCGACGCCTCTTTCGACTAGACTCGCGGGGGATACTTATGATCCCGACCTTGCTTACGGGTAGCTCGACTCGCTCAGCCAGCCAGCCTAACGCCACGAAGGCCCAGCAGAAGGGCCAACAAAGACCTCACTAGGGGAGTCCTTGAGCCAGGGAACCCCCGAGGCGCTCGCCGACTGACCCCGGGCGGGGTAGGTCAGGTCGATTCTGAGCATCTCCTAACTCAGTCATCTAAACTCGAACCCCGATCTGAACCTGGGTCGGGTAATCTAGTCGGACGCATGGTGCCCCACGCTCCCTCAGCATCCCATGGATCCGACAACTCACAGACCCGAGACAAAGCCAGACAGACATAGCTCAGCGAACCCCTGACTCAGGGCATACCCCGTGCCTCAACTCTCCCAGTCGGACGCGTGGCAACCCACGCTCCCTGACCATTACTCGACCCGGTCCTCTACACTCGGACCTGCCGGTCGGCGCTCGGGCTACGGACTAAATCATCCCTATGCCGCCCTATGTCATCATATTCGGGGTACGATCTTGATGTCGGGGTAATACACGTCTTGCTCATTTATGACACCCCTCGCGGTTATCCCGCTGATTCAGTACCGTCGTACTGCCCAAGCACCCCGCGTTATGCCGCGGTACTTTCAAGTGCTCTTATACGAGCTGACAGGTACCACACTCTTGTCTCGTCGACACGGACAGGGGTTGCCAGCTCCCCCGGCTATATAAGCTCTCCACTCCTCGTTCTGTAGGTATGCGCGCGAGCTCTCTCTATTACTGCATTTCCATTCGCTCCACTATATTTCCTTCGGATACTAACTTGACCGTCGGAGTGTCTTGCCGGGGAAACTCCCCGGCGGGTTTGCTAACAGTCACTGTTTTGCAGGCAGGAGCCAGGTCAGCGCCACCTCAGCCGCTCGTGTCGCTCGGGAGACCATCCCGCCCTTGGGACTTCCACCTCGCCTCGCGACAGGATCAGACTCTTTTCTGCTTTTCCCATTTGATTAAGCCCCGCCTTAATCAATTAAGAATCCTTCGGTTCATGAAATAAAATTTGCTTAATCGATTGACTAATTGATTCAGAAGCCATTGTTTGCTCTTGAACTTCTCCCAATTGATTGCCCCAATCTATTGCTTGTGTTAAATTGATTAACCAATCGATTCCTCAACTCACTATCTCTTCTTAACAAACAACACTCAATTGATTCCCTAGCCCTTAATCGATTGCCTAACTGATTGACCTCTTCTGTGTTGAGGTAATTTGTGGTCCAGAGTGACCATGTGTTTTGATGTTTGGGCAAAGGGTTTAAGTTAGGTTTACCCTTGTGTATTTGATATGTGTATGTGAGTGTGAAGGATGTACAGATTACACATATTGACTTGGCTGGACGGCTTCGGTACGGTGAAGGGTGGCATGGAGACAAGCTGGAGGCTTGTGTGTACCCGAGGGACCTTGGTATAGCAGGGACGATGAGCTGAGGGGCGCGGACTTCGAGGCATGCGTGAAGGATGGCATGGAGGCAAGCAGGAGGCTTGTGTGCATCCGAGGGACAGGAGCCGAAGATGAAAAGGCAACAGTCGAGGCTGCTGGTGAGGAGCCAATTGAGTCGTGAGGGTACGAGTGCTGAGTGATTGTACTCGAAAAATCCTAGGGTTCGAGTGCTGAGAGAAATGTACTCGGGAAGGGAAACCTTAGGTGTGAGAGTGGACCAGTCAACTACGCTGGGGGCAGTCGACTGATAAAACTCACAGAATATTTTCAGGCCTGGACCAGTCGACTGCCCCAGGAGCAGTCGACTAGTAACCCCGAAAACTAGCCGTTGGCTAGCAATTAAGGCTAGACCAGTCGATTGGTAAATGGGCAGCCGACTGGTGGCGAGGGTTTCAGCCTTAGTTCTATTTAAGAGGACATCGTGTTGGCTGAAAGGCTTGACAAATTTGGCTTTGGGTAAGAGCCAAATAGTAGTATAAGTGCTCGATATTGTCGACGTGTTGTGGCGAGGTTTCTCCACCCATAAGGAGCGACAAGGGCTAGCCGGAGGTTATCCTGGGAGTGATCCACCGAAGGATTCTTGGATTAGTTACCCTTAGGGGTGGATACCAAGTAAAATTGGTATTGTTAGCATTGTTTAGTTGTTAGTTTTATTCTATTGTATTTTTGCTTGCGCAACTGACAATCTTGTAGAAGAAAGCCGAAAAGTGTTATTCACCCCCCTTCTAGCAACTGACATCGATCTAACATTCTGTTCGTGAGGAAAAGCTCTCAATTGATCACTTGATCGATTGACTGCTATGCCAATCGATTACTCAATCGATTGGCCAAGTCCTAATCCTCCTTTGCCTAACCTGAAGTCTTTCAAGGCACGTTGGGACTTTCCGTTGCCTAACATATAGTCAACCTTTATCTGTCAGGACTTCTTCACTAAGTATTTGGTCAACTTTTGATCAATTTAGGCTTTCCCTTGCCCAGTTTCCTAACTTGGATTTCTCTCGTACCAAGTGTTTTGCTCTCAACTAACTCATTTTAGTTTTAACCTAGTTTTCAACTAGGTTTGTCTAGTTCCACTATGACTTTATTTGTGCCAAGTGTTTAGCTCACAGCTACCCACCTTGGTTTTAACTTAGTTTCTAACTAAGTTTGCCTAGTCGCATAAGACTTGTGTTAAGTGTTTAACTCTCAGCTAACTCGTCTTAGACTTAACCTAGTTCCTAACTAGGCTTTCCTAGTTTCACTAGGACTTTTTTTCGTGCCAAGTGTTTAACTTTCAGTTAACCCATCTTGGACTTAACCTAGTTTCTAACTAGGTTTGTTTAGCCCTACTAGGTCTTTACTTGCGGTTAACCTTCAGTTAGGACTTCTCACTCAAGTTTCCAAATATCGAAACTCAAATTGGAGTCATCTCGAGCTTAGTCAAATTGGTCAATCTTGATTTAAAAAAGATTGGACCAACAGGGTGATCTTGAATGAAATTGAGGGGAGATCCTGAACAGTTAAGAGCGATCGAATACTCGAGAAGAAATCCAAAGAAAGCAAGAGTAACTGGATGCTCGCCGGGAGGTCTGGAGCAGGACAAGAGTGATCAGATACTTGCGGGATGATCCGATCAGGTCAAGAGTGACAGGATTGCTCTCAGAGAGGTCTGGAGAAAATCAAGAGTAACCGGACACTTACGGAGAGACCCGAACTATAAAAGTAGCATTGATTCGTCGTTTGAGGGGGTTTAAAAGATAAAAAAATATCTTTATTGGTATAAAATATTTTGAGTAGAATTTAAAAATATAACCATGACAGTTTAAACCAAAACGAACAATATTATATTATTTTAAAATATGTAAATTTTTTTTGTTCTAATACACTTAATTCTTATCTTATGTTTCTGCTTTTCTTATCTGTAATTATTTATTACAAAGTAAGCAGATGATGTTTTCCCATACTACATAGGCGCATTTTTAAATTTGTATCCTCAGGGCCGGCCAACTGTGGGAAGGCGGGAAGTTTTTTTTTTTTTTTTAACTTTTTCCCTCCCACATAAAAAAAATTAAGAAGTTAGGTTCGGAAATTCGAATCCATTGTAGTAAAAAATTAAAAATAATTATATTTATCTTAGACATTTTTTACCGTCTACTTTCAGATTATATAAAAGAAAAGAAATTACTAAGTCAACCAAAAGATTAAAAGTGGGAGAAAGTTTTCCCAACAGTAGATGTCATGGGGAATTAATCCTATTACATTAAAATAAAATTTTCATCCTTCAACTAATTATAAAAAATTGATTAAGGAGACGTTTGGTTTACATTTTCTAATTTATTTTTTATTTTCATTTTTTTATAAAAAATATGATTTTTTAAAAACATATTTGATTTATATTTTTCAGTTTTATTTTTCAGAAAAAAATATAATATTTTCTGAAAAACTGAAAAATAGAAAAAAATTATTTTTCAAAAAACTAAAAAATATAATTTTTAAAAAATAAAAATAAAAAATAAAACACACCAAACGTACCTTAAATTTCTAAAAAAATAAATTGAGATGCCCCCAATAACATAATCGTGGAATACTATAACCTAAGTGGCGCATTGGCTATAGGATTATGGCTTTTCAATGTCAGTGGCCTCTTTGCCAATTTTCATTAATAAGATTTATATTAAAACGTGTCAGCTTCACAACCACACAGCACTTTTCTCAGCGCAACGCCGCTTCCCTAAGTAATTAGGTTTCGCTTCTCCGTGCAATAACACTCAAACGGCGCCGCCGCGATGCTGACGTCCGTCATCCGCCGCCATAGCCGTATTATCCCGGCACACTTCCCTCCCAGTAACCTATTCTCTTCTCCCTCCGCTGCCTCCGCAGTTCCTTCGCTGAAACCATTTTCCGTTGTCGAATACCTTGTAGATTCCTGGGGTTTATCTGCCGCCGAGGCATCCAAGGTCTCCCGTTCCTTATCAGGTCTCAAATCAAGTAAGAAGCCCGACTACTTTCTCAACTTCTTGAAGTCCCAGGGCTTCACCGACTCCCACATCAAGAGGATTATCAATATCCACCCCAGAAGCGTCTGCGTTAAGGTGGAGCCAAAGTTCCGATCTTGGCTCGACGCGGGAATCTCGCAGTCCGACCTAGTAGAGATAATTACATCATATCCAAACATCCTCCGCTTTAACGTCCGTTCTGTCGTCTCCAAGTTGGAGTTCTGGGAGCGTCTGTTTGGATCGAGGGAGCTTCTTGTTAAGCGTTTAAAGGAAAAATGGTTTTTTAGCAGCAGCGTTGAAAAAAAAAAATCCTTCCCAACCTGAAGTTTCTTATGGACGTGTGCGGTATCTCAGAAGAGAAGGTGTCTAAAGCAATGAGAAGCCGCCCTGAGTTCCTTGTTCAGAAACTAGATTCACTCCAGACTTTGGTCCGTAGAGCCGACGAGCTGGGCGTCCCGCGACAATCTCCAATGTACCCGCTCTTGCTTATTGTTCTTTACGGTATCAACGAAGAAAAATTCGAAGCCAAACACAAATTGTTTACGAGCCTTGGTTGGTCGGATTCAGACTTCTTAACTGCAGTCAGAAGAACGCCAGCCTTGTTAACTATTTCTCAACCTTACCTACTGAGGAAGATAGAATTTCTCGTCAAGGAAGTTGGCTATTCTCCTTCCTTCATCATTCAGCATCCAGCGATTCTGCTATGTAGTTTGGATAAAAGGCTGATTCCTAGGTTTCAGGTGTTGGAGTTGTTGAAGTCCGAAAACTTATGGACTGCAAAAGCGAAAGCGAGTCTGCTCTCTTATATAGGCCTACCTGACAAAAAGTTCATGGAGAAGTTTGTGCTTCCGTATAAAGAGAAGGTCCCTAAGCTAGTTGACATTTATCGCCGGCCGTCAAGGGAGGTGTCCGTCTATTTTTGAGTTCCAACATCCCTATACAAGAGATTTTTAGAATATGTATTCAGGTGCGAGACTCTTCCTTAGCTAACAGATAAATCAACAATAAATTCTGCACTGATCTATTTGTGCTTTCAATTGATCTTGTGTTCCTAAAATTTTCTGGATACTATCTGCAACAAAATTCAGTTTATTTAACTAGTGATTGTCATAGCTATTATAAATAGATAACTGGTCAATAGCCTTTCATCATAATAAAATAATAAATGAATGACGAGTTTGTTTAAAGAAAGTTTTACCATGGATCATAATTATGCATCTCATTATGTAGAAGTTATTCAGGTGTTGATGGGTATGTTTTCCTAGGTATAGTACCAAATGAACCCTTCCATTTGCTTGCCATTTGAATGTTTGCTTCGAAATCTCTACATTGACATCAACAGCATATTGTCTTGACATTCAAAATTTTGTGTCCATTAAACAATTACAGTCTATGTAGTCATTAGAAAGTACCTATTTAGCAATCAATTTCCACTAGGATTGGAAGGTACTTTAATTGTGACAGATTGGATGTGATAAAAGCATATTTCATGGTCTAAATATTCTATCGGTGCCAAAACTATAATCTGTTACTCCTATGAGTCGGTAACCACACTGCGAAGTTCTAATAGTCTTTCTGTTTACAAGCTCTAAGATGTTCAGTAGAATATGAAACAAAGATGATCCTTTGCATTCTTGGTTGATTCAGATCCACTAATTAAATTTTACAGTTGCCTTAGACAATAAGCTTTGTTGCTATCTTATGTTTCTCTTTTGCTTTTCTTATCTGCAATTATTTATAACAAAGTAAGCAGATGGCAATTTTGTTATACTACATAGGAGCATTTCTGCATTTGTAAATTTGTATCCGTAGGACAGAATTGTGAAATCCTATAACCTAATTGATACATTTGCTTTCAAATGATATTGATAACTCTAAGCATGAATTGTGGAGAGAGAGTTTAGAAATCAAAAGTTTTATGCTGAGCAGATCTAATATTGAATATATGATATAATTCACAAAAATTAAAGATTTAAAAAATATTTTGGATGGATGAACATGAAATTCAATAAGAAAGAGACATTAATGAAAAATTGAGGAAAGATTGACTGTGATGAAAAGAAGCATTGTAAGTCATATATTATCTTCTTTATTAGAATGTTAAACAATTAGGAGATAACACATACGAAGAGTTTATGTAGGATAACACATACAAATTTGATGTTGCAATATGAAAGTTCTAAGATGGATGCACAAAGATATTAGCAAAGATAAAATTAAATAAAACAATACTGCTATCGTTGAGGAAATAATAGAGAAAATAGAACACCTTTGAAGACGATTAAAGATGTTTCTGAATTGTAGGTGATCACCCAACTACATAGTGTCTAAGAAGTCGACATTAAAATTATTAGCGTTGGCAAGGGGATATTAAATTAAGAATGATTAATATTAACTTCTATATATAACAACTAAATCAAAATTATTAGCGTAGGCAATGAGATATTAAATTAAGAATGATTAATATTAACTTCTATATATAACAACTAAATCGAAAGGAAATTTTAGTACAATGGTAAAGTTATTATCGTGTGGCCTAGAGGTCTTCTTATAACGCAGGTAAGGTGCAACTTGGAGAAGACACATGATGATAGAGCTAGAGGATCCTAGACCACAATTTGGGACCATGACTTGTGTCGTAGACATTCATCCACACACCTTTCAACTTTCATTTTGGCTTGCACTGGAGTCGGACCCCTAAAGGGATGGAGGATTGACCAAGATGATTCTGATACATGCGATATAGATGCGTCTGCAGGTGGATGCTTGACACTGATGACAGAGTCCGATCGAAGCCCAATCCCCTGTGATTCATTCGGAAGATGGGTGATCGATTGTAGAACTTCTGGTAGTGGATCATTGTTGTAAAAGTCGGCGCCTAGGCCCGTCTAGGCGCCGCTTAGGCGCTAGACGGCACCCCACCGTGGTGCCGCCTAATGCCGCCTAGCGTCGCCTAGCACCGCCTAGGCGCCGATTAGGCGCCGACTAGGCGCTAGGCGGTAGTCCTCCGTCCGACTACCGCCTAGCGATTTTTACAACCTTGTAGTGGATGCGCAGAAAGAGAGAGAGAGAGAGAGAGAGTTGGTACACATGTGAGCATTTGTACATCATACCTTGGACATTCTCATATCCGACAACATTTCGGCAGACATGACATGAGTAGGAAACCTTGATCATTGTATGGTTTGTGCATTTTGATAATATATATTTATCTTTTATCAAAAAAATAAAAAAGTTGCCTACAATTAACTTTTCTCAGGACCCACATTATAGGAGTTTTATATACTAGACTGCCCTTTATATAACAACTAAATCCTTAATCTATCAAGATAATCTTTGCAATCACTAAAATAATCAGATTATAATTTATAAATAAACACTACATAATAAGCATATAATACCAATAAACTATTTTATATTTTGCAGTTTAATTATGAAATTAAATATTACAAAACATAAAATTAAATAAGTCATATTCATAAATTTAAATTGCAAGAAAATATATAGTAAATTTATAATTAGTGTAATATTGCAATATCAAAATTAGAAAAGTTAACTAATGTCAAATGAACAAACAACTTATTTTTAAAAAAAATCTTAGACTTGTTTATTCCCCCTGCTTGAGCTCCTTTGTAAAAGGGCCACCTAGACACTAGGTGGAACCATTGTTGTTGAAACCTCCTAGGATGCCTTTGTGAACAATACTATTCATAAAATTAGGTACATTCAATTTATAATATTTAGAAAACATTACATGCTGAAGGAGGTCAAAGAATGTGTATTACTAGAGATTTATGTCTACATCAACTTCAATGGAGATGAAATTAAGGTAGCCAAATGCAAATGCTTAAACAGTTTAGACAGTTTAGACAAGCACAACCTTAGGATTTGATTTGGTGAATTTTGATTAACTTTCATTATGATCTTTAGTTTAGACAAGCACAACCTTAGGATTTGATATGGTGAATTTTGATTAACTTCCATTATGATCTTTCTGTTGATAGCTGAAGAAGAATTGAACTTTGATGATTCCCAAATAGATTAGACAAACACAATTTATGGATTTGATATGGTACATTTTGATTAACCTTAGGAATTTGATTTGGTGCTCACACACTTTGATTTGGTTTGGTGAATTCGGTTTGATTTGGTGTTTGAATATTGATTTGGTGATGATACATTATGATCTTAAGGAATTTGCCACTCTTAGCAAGTTGGAGTTGATTAACTTTCATTATGATCTTTAGTTTAGACAAATGTATTATCATTTTTTCATACGTTTTTGCTATCAGGGTTTTTCCAAATAACCCAATTTTGTCTCTATATTTTGTAAATTTCTTATTAATAATTGTATCTTGTAGATCCAACTCATTGGCATGTAAAATTTCTATATATTCAAAAATCTCCATCGCAACCTCCTCATAAAGAGCAATAGAACTATCTTTATAGTAAAAATAGAGATTCAACGAAAAGACAGTGATATGTAATGATGTATCAAGTCTATCCTTTATTTTTGACTTAATAATAGCTATGATAGGTTGATAATTTGATTCCAGGTTGTTCATGGTCACTTTGATATCTTCTTTAGCTTGAAAATATTCCTCATATAGAAACCGCATCGAAGGATTTCTATCTCCATCTACCAATCGAAAAACTATTATCAAAGGAGCAAATATTTTCAAATAAAGTGTTACACTATTCCAGAAACTCATGTTCATCACAGTAGAGTAAGTCAATTTCCTTTGTTTGTCTTTGACCATTTGCATGTCTCCCACATATCACTTGTAAACATGTCCCTTAAATTTTTTTTCAATCAAATTTTGTAATGTGAGAAAATTTGATACAAACCTGGTAACTCCTGGTCGGGCTATGTCTCTTTTCTTCATGAAACTTCTCATCAATGACAAAGTCTTATGGTGAGAATAAATGAAAATGATAAAAGATTTGAATTGCTCAATAACATTTTTATATCGTGGAAGCTTGCCAATACTTTCAAGTATGAGATTAACAGTGTGAGTTACATATGAACTTCAAAAGATCCTAGGTCGCTTTTCTCTCATCAATTTAGTTGCAACCATATTGTTGGTCTGAGCTCTTACTTGTTCAAAGCACTTGTCAACATACTCTAAAATAAGTTCAGCTATATGTGCCATCTAAAGATTCCCTAGACTCTAACAATGTAGTACCCTTCTTGCAATTAACACATAAATTTAAGATGTTTTTTCTTTTTATATCACTTCATCCATTCTTTGCCCATTCTTCTGTCATATTTCTTCAGCAGTTATTTTGTTCTTTCAACTTCGGCTTTTAATAGTGGTTTCCTAAGTTGATATTGAGTTGGAGAGTTGAATCCTGGTACAAATTGATCCACTATTTCTATTAGTTACTTGAAGTTATCATTATCAACAACATTGAATGAGATTCCATTTTCATAAATCCATCTCCCAACATATCATTAAACTTGTTGAGTTCTCTCTTTGAAAAGAGTCTCATTTATATTTTTTTGGCGAAGCATTTTACTTCTACTTGAATTTACATTTTCTAGAGCAATTACTAATGCAAATCTATCCATGGGGCCCAGAAGAAGAGGTTTTTTAGATGGATGTATCTCTTCAATTTTAGAACCTTCTCCTTTATCGGGAAAAATAGTCACTTCTGTTCTATAATTTTATTCTTCGATTATTTTATTCTTCTTTCTGTTCTTCCCTTCTAAAATAACCTGTTTACATTTATTTTTATTTATTTGAGATGTTTTTCGACAATCAGATACGTTTTCATATATATTTGCTAAGTATTCCTTGATCATATATACTCCTAACATCATTTTTCCACACAACTTGTATTTAATTTTGTCGAAGTTATTAGGATCAATCAACATTCCAAATTTACATCCGATGTTATTTGACTTTCTTCTAAGAATCTCAAATTCAGTTGAGTAATTGGTACCGTCGAAGATGGATTGTGTCATTGTAATTGTGATAATCTAAAAAGTGATTTAAAAATAAATATATCTAAGCTTGCATACAACTCAAAAACACTGTAAATCGGAATTTGTAATTGGCACATCAATAAATATAGCTAAGCTTGTTAAGGATTCAAGATTTTCTATATTCAGTTACCATCGATCATTGTCTATTAAAGTTGTAGTATTGTTATTCTAATTGTTCATAAAAAAAAAACTGATGACTAATCCTAGAATTGTATCCACAGAAACAGAGCAAAGAATGGTGAGTTTCAAGAGAACTTTGTGATGGGGTATTTGAGGCAGCACCGAACTCACAAACATGAAGATGAAAAGGGTATGGTAGTCTAATATTTTGAAATTTAGTGTGTTTGTAGAAGAATTTTCTCCAATTCAAGCCAGCATACATGATTTGAGGATGTTTCCAAGGTTTCTGGTGATGGAGTTGTTGATGTTGAAAAAATTATGGGCCAAACAAACGTGTCTGCTATCTAGTTTATGCTTATCCGATAAAAAATTCAGGGCCAAGTTTGTACTCCCATATAAAAAGAAGCTCCCTGAGCTACGTGGACATTTTGTGATTCACCATCAAGGGCGCTGAGCCTTAGATTTCCAACTCTATTGGAACAAAAAGTGATAACACTCAACTTAGACAAATATTGATAGGTAAATCATCAGGGATATTTTGTCCTAGCACAATAATTCTTTGTAGGGAAAAAGTTAGACATTCAGTGAGGTATTTTGCACCCATTGATGATTTTGAGTTACATGTTGGTAAAAAGTGATTCGTCCGCTTTCAACGTCAGGGTCAACATGAATAAAATAAATTACGAAAATTATTAATCCGGATGTTGTGATTAGTGCATAGAGAGGGCGGGCAATGATTTAAAGTTCCATGATCGTTATGGAAGAGGTATTTTTTGGGAAGATTTATTCAGGTGTTGACTCTTTTCCTTGGGTTTATGTTGTTGCATGACATTTTCTGGATACTATCTCCTTCCAACTTATGTTCTGTTGGTATAGTGATTGTTTCTATCAAACTTGCAGTAATAGCTATTATATTTAACTCACTGTTCATTAGCCTCTCAATCATAATTCATGAACGAGTTTGTTTGTGGCTTGTCTAAACCAAGTCCCACAACGGATCATAATTATGTGCCTCTTTTGTAGAAGTTATTCATATGTAGAACCACAAGGAGCTCTTTTGTTTGCCATTTGGAACTTCTATTTGAAGGTTCTACGTTGGCATTTACCACATATGTAGGTTTAAAACAGCCACAATCTTAGGTTGTCAAGAATTGGCACATCAGTTAACCACAGGTTAGTATTATGTCCACAGTAAAGAGCAAAGAATGCAATAGAGTTTCAAGAGAACTTTGTGATGGTAAGCTAGCTCACAAACATGAAGATGAAAATGATAAAAAGAGCATCTGATCAATATATAATTTATCGTTAATATGTTTTTGCACAACAAAGTTCTTAAAAATCAGTGTTTTCAATGCCAGTCAGACGGACTAATTAAACCAATTAACGTAAAACCAAAGGCAAACGGAGCCAGTTAGATCGATAGTAAATTTTCAGTCCAATTCTATTCAACTAGAAAAACTGGAACTAGCAGCCAATTCGACCATTAAATCCGGTTTTAAAAATACTACTTAAACAGTGGAATGGATCTTTCAAATTTCAGTATTCAAACTCACATAAAATAGCAAGTTACTGAATACACACGTGACTTGAATGTAACCTGTTGAGTGCTCACCGTAGAATGGTTCTGATGGTATAAATGAAAAACTTTATAAAGTACATAATAGTGATCTTTTAACAGGCTTCATTTCTTGATGACTACTTTCACTTTGATAACCAGTAAATCAACATGAGAAATGTACAAACAGAAGCGACGAGAGAGAGAATTATGGTGTCCATAGACTTTTTCCTTCTAATTGAAGACAAAATGTGATTTACCTGCAGAGAAAGGCAAAGGCAGATTATATGATGTTATGCGTTGTATTGATAAAATAATAATAAAAAAAGTATGCCCATCCAATATAGTATTATCATACCGTAGGAAGTCTGCTGCTGACATTGCTGATCTTTGTGGTGATGCCACCGAATGTGGAACGCTGAAGAACAAGTGTTCCTAGAGTAGCTTGGGCGTGAGAAATTACATTATCCATCTGCAGCAAGACAAACATGGTGTGCTATTAAAAGTAAATGAATGAGAGGATTAATCACTTCACGTATTTGGAATCCTTGGTTCATATGAGAATGAGCAAGATTTAAATGCGACTACAAACCTCAGATTTCCTTAAGAAAACCTGGGAATTGTTAGTAATTTTTCAATTATTGTGCTGTGAAGCACTCTGCAATCCTTCAAAATGATTGACCTGGTCATTCATAGAAGTAACTTTCTTTGTAAATATATCTCATATCCAACAGCCAACATTTTTTTTAATGCAAATGAGGATGACAATGTTGTGGAGAAGAGATTTAGGTTGTGCTTGGTTTAAGCGTTTTTCGTTTTCATATTTTGAGAAAATACGATTTTTTTGAAAAATGATATTTGATTTGCATTTTTCATCTCTGTTTTCTAAAAAAAGAGATATCATTTTCTAGAAAACTAGAGAATATTTAAAGATCATTCTCCAAGAAACAGGAAAATGTAGGCTGCGTTTGGTATGCTTATTTTTCATTTTCATTTTTCGCAGAAAATACGGTTTTTCAGAAACGTTTTTTATTTTTATTTTTTCCAGAAGATAATGATTGAGATTTTGGGAGTGATGGGATGAATGATGTACTAATGTTTCATGTTCGATCGCCGATGACACCAATGACTTGATGTCGTCCGAATAAACTATGTCTAAGAAATGTACCGCATCGCGTAATTGAGATTCGCCGATTGATGATGAATCGATAATCATAATGCGACAATTCCGATGAGTTCACCGATTTCTTAGGAATAGTTGATTCGGACGATACAGAGGCCGTGGTGTCGATGACATCGACGTGTATACAATAAGCCACGTCATTCACTCTCCCATTCACTCTCCCAAATTCACTCTCCCTATCATTACTCTTTCCAGAAAAAGATATAGCGTTTTCTGAAAAACTAGAGAATGATATAAATTCATTCTCCAGAAAATGAAAAAATACGATTTTCTAGAAAATGAAAATAAAAAATGGAGCAAACCAAATATCCCCGTAATTTTCTAAAAAATAAAAAGGGAAACCTCTCAAACGAAATACTCCCTTAACTTCTCTTCACCCCACCTTTTGTATGAGGTGGAGGGAATAAGTTATGATGCAAACTAAGGAACCGTTACTTGCATTGACAAAAAAACAATATTTATAATGATACATGGTAAATCAACATTGGACAAAGTCCAAATTGAACATATACTCTAGATACTTGGTTAGGTATTTACAACTCTCGGAGCTATGATACAGCGGAAAGATGATTAATTATCACTCAAGCATCTGCAGTTCAATCCCTAGTTACGACGTATTTTGTAAGAATTTTTCTTTCCAATGAGACGTGTTATCATGGGATGTTGGGCTTCTAAACTGCCCACTATTAGCGCTTCTTGATTTACCCTTGTGGTCCGTGGAAAATTTTCATGAGAGCGGACCGGTAGTCTCAAGTTCGACGGCTGCTTGGGACTTCTCAATTTTTTTTTGTCAGGTATTTACAAACAAAACCTGAATAAACAATTTACTTGATGGTATTTGACACCAAACTTTTAGTAATTTTGGCTAATACATCCAGAGCACGCTCACGAAAATTCTAATTACGTGGTCATATGTGACTAAAAAAGTAAAACAGGAAAATATAGATGGAAATTAAAATGGAATCCAAAAGATAGAGTAAAATAAGATTAAAATGGGCTACACCGAAGTTGAGAGGGAGTGAGGAGACAGAAACGGTACCTGCCCTGAACTCCTACTTATAGCTGCTTGTTCTTTTAGTAAAGCGTCTTCAGCAGTATCAGCACCATCTTCCATGTCTGCTTTTGCTCTGTCATAATCTCTAAATTCCAGAAGCGATGATCGTTCTTGCTTTACTCTGAGGCCTGAACGAAGCCTATAGAATTCCTGAAAGATCCCACGTTAAATGACAGGTTAATTTCTACAATTTTTGTGTACCATAATCTTATTTTTAAAATTTTTACAGAACCTGTTTACAAACTAAAAAAATATTAGTAATATGTTTGTACCTGAGTAAGATCTTGTGATATTTCTTTATGTCGCGTCAATGTATGGGAAATGATCTGAGAGCCTCCGGAAGATACCCAAGTCTGCATTTGCAAATTGACTTGCTGGAGTTGCTTCAGTAAATGTTCAATTCCAGATTCCAAATCTGCTACCGAACCATCAGATTTTGATGAAACCAGTCTACGATATGAGGTCATCTGCTCATCCAACTGAGCTTCAAGCTTCCTTGCCTACGTAAAAAGGGAAAGAAATGTATTTACTGAATAAGGAGAAAAATGCATAATGGTTGGACATTTGTCTTTATACCCATCAATAAGAGATTGTCCTAAGAAATAACCATAAATTGTCTATCATGATTGCCAAGCAAGCCCTAAACTGAAATTAATCTGCAAGCTAGCCTTGCATGCTGACATTGACTTGTAGCGACAGATTGAGGTAGGCTATCTGCACCCAATAAAATACAGTATCACTAGAGAAAATAAAATTTCTATGCATCTCACTACTAATGTTTATTTTCTTAGTAGCATTCTTGATGTAATTTTTTTATTATTCATGTTGTCTTCCAGATGAACCAAGAACTAAGACAATTCATAATTAAAAAGACAGAAAATGAAAATATATACCTATAATGTTAAAGGGTAATGCTCCTAAGTAGTTAGACAAGGCAAGAAATAGAAAATAATAATGACATTTGATACAGATTACCCATCTTGAATCATGGACAATTGAGTACCCTTGGGTTGCTTGACAATGTACTTGAACAAAATTAAACTAGTGATTCGTTTAGATGACAGTTAACGAACTATCCAACATAGGAACTATCTTGCAACTATTCGAACCCTGAAACACTAGGCTTTTGAATCGTCCGCCGCGAGCACTTCCCGATTTACCTTGGCAGCGGGTGGAAAACTTCCATGGGGTCAAACCGGTCGCCCGAGGTTTGACGTTATCCAACCTCGTTAATCATTTTTTATTTTTAATCTTGCAACTATCACACATTGTGACTAAATTTAGGGAAGCGCTTGTCCAACAGAAAAAATGTTCTACCTAAGTATGATACATTCTTATCAAGTTTGATAGTGGCTCAATACCAATGAGTTCGATAGTGGTCATGTAGGTTATCATGAACCAGAAATCAAGTTTTGTGTTACTCAACAAGAAGAACACAAAGCTTGTTTGTGAACGTTTAGTTCGTTTACAGTAGGTAAACAAAAAAGAAAAGAAAACTCCTCTAGAAATTATTGAAATGTATGGTCTGGAAACAAAGCTATCTTGTATAAAACTGCTGATATGTTTTATCATAAGAGACTTCTTAAAGTTTTAAATGAAGATAATTTAATTCACTGACAACTTCAAAAAATTACAAAGAACTTGCACAATCTCAATGCTTCCCAAGGTAAAGAAAGCAATTTCTTGCTGAACGGATCATGATTGTCATGTTTAGCAAATTTCATTCTTTTTTCTTTTTGAAACTTTTGTGTTTCTTTAGGCACTATATTTTTCCATAAGTGAGTAAAGTGAGATAATTTTGCCTCAACGTGCATGAAACAAGTAAAGTCGCAGCCATAGAAAGCCATTGTAAACCTAACTAATGACATTTGCTACATAAATTTTATCCATGCATCGAGCACTATGCAAAGAATAAATCATCGAATAAAATTTCTCTGGTTACCATCTACATCTTACATTGAGCATCTACGAACGACAATACAAGATATACATATTCATCAAACAAAGTCAATTGTCTGAAAATACAAGATCGATATATACATCAAATAAAGAATCAATAGACAACGGTTTGACATACTTACCAATTGTTTTTTTTTTCCTTGGTACATAGTTTTGTTATCATTTTTCCATTTTCTTCTTATTTTTTTGGTATAGTTCATTATATTGCCCAATACAGTGGGACCACTGTCAAGGCCCATATCACTACCAGATCACATTTTGACTATTTTATGAACTAATAAGTCAAACATTCATTACTAAAATATAGAAAAAAAGATTAAAATACTAGTTATGGTTCATAAGATTGGGAATTAGCCTCCCCATACCCATCACGCTTTATCAGTTCTAGTCGCCAGGTCTTTTTACTTTCTTTTTTTTTCTAGTATAATTTTTATAATTGTCCAAAATGCACTTTAATACAAGCTTTTTCCCAAAGCATCTTATTCAAATATGGATAACAGGAAATCATGATTAAGAAAAGTGAAATGTATATAAAAGAATATTGACATGAACGATATGAGTAAAAAGAACTTGATAGATTATTTGCATTTTGTGCGGTAACAGCTGATCCGAGTTATCATAGGTACTAAATGCTTATTCTTATATATTATATGATATCAATATATTTATTCCACGATCCAGTGAGATAGTAGCAACTAAGAATTTAAGTCGCCTTAATATTTCGAGGATCTGAACCAAGCTTCCATGCTTTCAACTTCAAAGCGATGTAATCGAGCATACTCTTTTAACAAAATTGATGAAAAATGGCCTTTAGGCAAACTAAGATAATAAAGAATAGATCTTAGGCACAACAACGAATAAGACGCCTCCATGTCCTACCAACGGAATCCAAATCTAGAGCCATCAAAATTTTACGGATTCATGGTCAGTTCAAGACAAAGTTACCAGAATAAACAAAGAGAGAAGTAAAAAAAATCAGATGTTCGTAATCAGATCAAGACCAAAACCTCGAGCAGATAAGATTTTACAAGGGATCTGAAAAAGTTAGGGCACCTGTTTCCTAAGGGCGTCCCACGAGGACGCCTCCATGATCGCTCACCAGAGATCGACCGCAAGATCGACGCGGAGATCGAGATATGCGAAGCGGCGAGGGTAAGCGAGAACGAAGGTTGCTTCGCGTTTCCGGGACTAGAACTTCTATGACGGAGAGTTGAAATCGATGGCCGAACCGATGGAGTTGGTAACTCCGCCAATCTCTAACGTCTGCGCCCGGTTTATTTCGAGGCTGAGGATAATAAACCGCCGGAGTTGAGATAATTCATTAAAATATTTTTAATATTTCAATCGAATCTCAATTATATCTATAAAAAAATTTCGGACTTATTTATATCTATTATATTTTATGAAATATCCCAAATCTATCTTTATAGTCAATTCTTCATTTTCTATAATAATTCTCTAGAATAATTCATTAAAATATCTCTAATATTTCAATCAAGTACTGATTATATCCCTAAATTTTTTTGGAGTCATTTTATGTTATAAAGTGTCTCAAATATATCTCCATCATCAACTCTTCTCTTATCTGTAACAAAATCTTTCATCGAATACATTATAAAAACTATCTCAAATTCATCCCCATGTGCCTCTGACAAACGAATTACCAGTCAAAACTACCACCCTGCTTGTTTAACTGCAAAGGAGTCCTCCTGCTTTCGATAAGTAAATAGACTTCTCACCTTTCTCCTTCATAAGTAAATCATCGATGTAGGAATGGCCAACATCGAGATCATCATCCGCCCATTTCATGATTCTGGCCACATATTTCCCGCCACTGAGTTTGTTGCCCTCCTTGCCGCCCAGAACTACCACGTCACCCTTCTCCTCCCTTCGGCTCCCTTCACAAACTCCTCTTGTCTGAGTCTGCTCATCTAAATTATGGAGCATCCCAGGGCTCATTCTCCATCAACGTCGTCGGAGTTGTCCTCTCCTCCTTCCTTGTCACCCTTTCAAGAGAATTCCTCAATCTTCCAAGACCTCCTGCTCAAGAAGAAGGGTGAGGAGGATCAATCCGCTTGCCTAGGGCATTGGTCTACTCCTCCCATCTCTATTTGGGTTTGTCACCGGCTCCATCCTTAGCGATAGCGTAATCAAGTCCACAATCAAAAAAGATAAACTCGTCGCCATCTCAGAATATGATGCCATTGAGTTCCTCGACTCAAAGTTGTTAGAGCAATCTAGGTATCTTGGGTTTTGATGTTTAGGCAAAGGTTTAAGTTAGGTTTATTGTTGTATTTGTAGGGCCGTCTCGAGAATACTTAAGGCCCTAGGCAAAAAAATTTTTTATAAGTTTTTTTAAAAACATTTCTCTCATCCTTTTACCGTAGGACTTGAGATTGATATTTAATTTTTTTGAAAAAAATAAAATATTAATTTTAAAAATAGATTTTTAATAAAATTTAATTTTATAACTTTATGAGATATAAAATTAATAATTAAATTTTTATATTCAAATTTTTATAATAATTTTATCCGACGTCCGCACTATTTTTTCAAGATGAAATTGTCATTTTGCCCAAATATTAAGTAGGAAATCACTTATGTTTTTTTAACTATATTTGAATTCATTCATGATTTATCATTGACTTAGAATATTTGGTGTTTATAATTTTCCTTTATCCTAAGGCAATATTTTTATTTAGAATTTCGACAAGCAAATATTTTTCATCATACGAAAATTGAAAAGAAAATTATTATTTAAAAAGATTAGTATTTTATTTTGCATTGTATAAATAAAAAATCTCTAATTCATGTTATTATCAAAGAGAAAAAGTAAGAGCGAAAAAAATATTATCGATGAGGAAAGAGAAGGATATCTCTTAAGAGTATCATCCGCGAGAGAGTACAAACATATAAAATTATTGGTGAGAAAAAAAAGTTATGTGAAGCACTAACGAGAGAGAAGTTATGATATAACTAGTAAAGAATTTTGAGAGATATTAAAAAGAAAAATTGATCGAATTTTATAAGATATATGATTAAATGGGTTACCTAATTACAAAATGACATAAGAAGAATAAAATAATAATAATAATAAATAGTAAAATGAATAGTACATATATAAAATTAGGATTGTATTTATCGGGAAATAAAGATAAGTGTGAGACTTAAATGATAAGTGGAAATTTAATATAAAATTAAAGAATATAATTAACAAGGAAATAAATGAGAAAATAAGGATAAATATTTAAATGGGAAGTAGAATCGGAAATCACATGTCATTTATTAATATGAGTTGTCATCCCTAGGATTCATTAATTAATATTAATAATAGGTTCTAATTTTATTGAGGCCTTAGGCATAGGCCTTAATTGCCTATGCCTTGAGCCGGGCCTGTGTATTTGATAGATATGCATTAT
This sequence comes from Boesenbergia rotunda, assembly GCA_024364735.1. Lineage (NCBI taxonomy): Eukaryota > Viridiplantae > Streptophyta > Magnoliopsida > Zingiberales > Zingiberaceae > Boesenbergia > Boesenbergia rotunda. Next base: position 160,343 of record JAGFNQ010000983.1, on the reverse strand, counting down.
GAGAATGCAGGATATATGTACAACAGGAGAAAAGTTCAAGTGAGGTCTTGGCAAAAGAAGACCCGACAATAAGAACCGAGGTCGAAGGAAGCTCCAGAAGGCAAACCGTGAAGGATGAGGAGGCATTCGAGGGACGCGAGGCTGATGGAGGAGGCTAGAAGATTAGGTCTAGGTTAGTCGGGCGAGGACGAGTGCTGAGTGACTGTACTCGGGGGTGAAACCCTAGGTTTGGGATTTGGGTAGTCGACTGATGCTTGGATCAGTCGACTGGTAAAGGTCATAGAAAGATCAGTCGACTGATCTTATGATCAGCCGACTCGTGCCAACTGGAATTCGAACGTTGGGCTGTAACGTTCGAGTTCGGGTGGAGACACCAGTCGACTGGTAATGACTATTTTAGGGGCGAGCTTTATTTAAAAGAACTCTGTTTGGTTGAGCAAAGGTTGACGAAATAAGCTTGGGTAAAGCTTATTAGTAGTCTACAAGTGTTCAGGTGTGATTGCAAGGTTGTGGCGAGGTTTCTCCACCCACAATGAGCTACAGGAGCTAGCCAGAGGCTTTCTAGAAAGTCATCCACCGACGGATCGGGATCGTCCACCTTACGGATAGCTGTGGAGTAGGAGTCTTATCTCCGAACCACGTAAATCATTTTGTCTCTTCTAGTTGTTAGTTTTAGTTATTTATTATTCCGCTTGTGCACTAACAACGTGTAGGAAGAGAACTGTGAAACAAATGGGTGATCGACTATTCACCTTCCTCTAACCGGTCCATCGATCTTCAACAAAAGCCCCATGGTTTTTGTTGGATTGTTGGAAACTAAGAGAGGGAAAGGGGGGGGGGGGGGGTGAATCTGATCGTTCATAAATCTTTCTTTTTCGTTAACGTAAAACAAAAACAAAGTAGAACAGCAGAAAGTAAATTACTCTTTTTCTTTTACTTAGTTCGGAGCCTTCGGCGACTCCTACTCCAAGGCCTATAGTCCTCGACCACTTTCGTTAGACAATCCACTACAATCCTTTCCCCGAAAATCTTTCAGAGATAAAACTATCGTACAAGATGTAAGGGGAGTTAATAATAACCTACTAACTCCCTTTGATATGAAAGTACAGGTATGTAATATAAAAAAATATACCAGCACGTAAAGCAGCTTTTGAATGTGCAGTGTTAGAGAGCTTCCCGACATCGTAGCAGTAAGGCGTGAGTGATTCGTCGACGTAGGAAGAGAGTAATGAAAGTGGAAGATTAATACTGAATGCACTAGTCTTGAGCTCTTTATATAAGACACGTTCGATCGACTGAAAACCCGTTTGGTCGACTGATTCTTTCGGTCGACTGAACCACCTGTTTGGTCGACCGAATCCCACGCCATACCTTCTTTATCGTGCTCGGTTGTCTCTACATTCATTGTGTTCGATCTACTGATCCCATAATCAATCAACTGAAAATCCTTACATCTGTGTATGACGCGCCTTACCAAATATGGTTCAGTCGACCGATCCCGATGATCAGTCGACCGATCCCTCTAAATATCTGAATCTGGCAAAGTCTTCTTGGTTTAATCAATTGATCCACTCGTTCAGTCGACTGAACCCTTGATCAACTTCCTTTGTTTGATCTGTATAAAATGTTAGCACAACACAATAACATGTAAAGGATTACCCTGCAAACAGAGTTAGCACAAATATATAATATGCATGAGTAAACGACAGTAAGACCTTTCCTGATCTCAACTTAAAAACCTCCATAGGTTTCTCTAGTCAGCGCCTAAGGTTGTCCCCTCGGGACACGACCTCATAGCACTCTCCTCTAGGATTTACCTCAACTCACTTGTCAAACATCGGGTCTTCCAGACAATAATAATAGTAATGCAAATACTATTGATAAATCTATTCTTAAATTTACCAAGATCCGCTAGTCTGGTCGACTGCGCATGGTCGACCGAAAACCTTCCGATCAAGCTTGCTTGGAGTTCACTCCTTCAAGACTTCTAAAGTTACCTACCTTAGAGTTTTCATTATTTAGCTTCACTCACTAGGACATTCCACTGCCTGGCTTCACTCATCAAGGTCTGGCTTCACTTACTAGGACTTTTACCAATCTAGCTTCACTCACTAGGGTCTGACTTCACTCACCAAGACTTCACCAACCTAGCTTCACTCACTAGGGTCCAACTTCACTCACCAGGACTTCCCTTGCCTAACCTTCAGTTAGGACTAGTCACTTGGTAGACTTATCACTCCCTTACCTAATCTCAGTTAGGATTAGTCACTTGGTAAACTTATCACCCCCTTGCCTTACCTCTAGTTAGAACTAGTTACTTGATAGACTTATTACCCGATTAAGTTAACTTTGACTAAACTCCAATAAACATATTATTAAACAAACATCAAAACCCTAGAGGTTGATTGCACCAACAGTTTCGTGCGCTATGCCTCCTTCGGATTAATCATCATCCCAAGAGATGAGGAGCTCCAAGAGCTGACGAAAGCTCTCAAGGAGTCGAGCTACATGTTCACCTAGGTCTTGCAATGGCACACACAACGACCCGGTGCGGCCAAGGTCTACTTCCTTGAGGGCTTGGCAGAGGAGGCGAAGGGAAGGGGAATGGCAATCCACGGTTGGGCGCCACAACTATTGATACTGAACCACTCACTTGTAGGGGGGTTTGTGACACACTGCAGGGGGAACTCGACATTTGAGGTGCTCAGCCTGGACGTGCCCGTCCTCGTGTGGATGGTCGGCTTTAGGTATAGGCCATTAAAGCCTATGCCTAGGGCTCCAAATTTTAATATACTAAATATATTTTTTTTATATATTTTTAGGAGAATAGAAAAGAATAGGGCCCATGTGATAAAAGATTTACATGTTCTCATTTTCTAATCAAAGCTTCAGAGCTTCAAATTTCTTTATGGTTCAAACATATTGGCTCATAAAGGGGCTATCTTTTTAACATTTTCAATTCATTTTTAATTGTATATATGTTATTTTATAAAATATAATCTATTTCTCTTTAATATCTCTCAATCCTAATCTTCTCTCATTACGTTTCTCCTATGTTGGTGATGTTTTCTCCTATGCCCAGTAAGAACATGAATTAGAGATTTTGTATCCATACAATGCAAAAAATAATAATAGTTTTTTTTTCTAGTTCCTCCTCTTTCCCTTTTCCAACTCTCCATTTCTGTGCTTCTCTAGCTCATTGAGATTGGGAAAAGAAACCACACCTAATGTTATTATCTATTTTGGTTGGTGCTACTATGTTCCTTACTTGAATAAGTTCAAATGTTGATGCATTCATTCATATTATGTTTGATCGAAATGGAGGATTCTATTATGTTTTAGCAATAGCGAGATAGATATCTTTATTATTTAGCTTCCTTAAAAAACATTAAAGTTAATTTTTATTTATATGTATTTATATTCATAAATATTTCATTCTTCCCTCTGTCTCTATATTATCATTTACCATTGATTTAGGTGTTGAAAAATATGATTTATTTTTCTTTTATTTTATGCTTAAAAAAACTCATTTAGTTCTTGATAAATGATAATAATAGGTTTAATTTCACTGCGATATTCATTTTCTAAGGATTGTATTGAGTTTTGTCATTTTATAAATTTGCTTTTTTACTTCACGGAAGATGATGATAAGTTGAGGACTGGAGCATATTTTTTCTATTGTTATCCCATTTTATTATTTTTATTTACTCAATTTTGTTCCTTTTTTATAAGGATTGTTCTCTCCGTCTTCATTTTCGGTCTCAAGTCCGAATGAAAAAGGGTAGAATTTTTTTTTAAAAATAATGTCAAAGATCTAAATTTTATTTTTCATCTAGGGTCTCAAATAGGCTTTGAGCTGGCCTTGCTCATGTGGCCAATGCACGACGACCAAGTTTAGAATGCGAAGCTGGTGGTGAGGAGGTTATGGACGGGGTTGGCCGTGAAGGACGAAGGCGGAGGGATGGTGACAAGGACGGAGGTGGTGTAGGGGATTGAGTGACTAATGCGAGATGAGGACAAGAGGAAACGAGAGTGACAATTGCAGTTGAGGTGTTTACCCGTGGGGTGATTAAAAGCTCTGAGGTTACCTTGGGTACGTTTCTAGAGTTCGTGAAGGGCAAGCGTAACATGCGATAATGATGGAGATCTCCGAGGCAAAGAAAACACATGGACTGTGATTGACACTGAGTCGCCAATGAAGGATAAGGAGATCATGAGCAACAAGAAGCCTATTCTTTGGGTTGTCAATTAAGAGTAGAAGTTCAAAATTTTGTGGTGTACGCGGTGAGAGATTCAGTTACAGATAACAAAAGAGTTGACTGTAGAGATAGATTTGGAATACTTTGTAAAACATAAGTTACATGAATGAGTCCAAAAAATTTTTAAGGATATAATCAGGACTTCGTTCAAATATTAGGGATATTTTAGTAAATTATTCCATAGATTCCGTTACACATAACAAAAGAATTGACAGTCGAGATAGATTTGAGATGCTTTGTAAAAAACATGAGGGATATACATGGCTCTGAAAAACTTTAAGGACATAATCGAGACTAGATTGAAACATTAAGTATATTTTAATTTGGACTAACCGATGGAGTTGGTAACTCCGCCAACAGCTAACATCTACGCTCGGCTTATTTCGAGGCTGAGGAAAATAAACTGCTAGAGTCTAGCACGACCGGCTAGCTAGATCGGGAAAGGATCAATAGTGTCAACCGAGATTTATTTGACCAGTTAGTTGGTCCAAAAGGCGATAAATATAAAAATGAATCAAATAAAGATTCGGTTCAAATGCCTTAATAATGATTAGGAGATTGTTTCCTGTTCCTTGTAAATATAACACACGCCCAAATCCAACTAGTAACTAATCAAATACACAACAAATAACAAGTTCTTCATGTTAGTTAACTGAATTGTACATTTTGCAAATGTTGATATTTTAATACTAAATAGACCCTTTATGCAGTTACTGTCACTGAGATGTTTTGGAGCAGTTACTGAACCCTGGCTCATGCAGCTTGCCACCCCAGTTGACGGGCTCGCCGTTCCCAACGAGCTGTTATCTTCTTCTCCTTCCTCAGGGATGCCTCAGCTCGTTCTCTAGCCTCCTCACATATCTCAGTTGCTGCAATGCACTTCTCAGCCTCTTTCTGGTACTGAGACGCTGATTTCTTGGCGTCAAGAAGGGTTGCATTCATGTGATGAGCATGTTCTTCAGCAACAGCCTCTTGTAGCTTCACTTCCTCTGTGAGGAGATCCACAAACTGCTTCTCCATCTCCTTGCTGAGCTCAGGATCATTTTTCCCACAATCTTCAATGCAGAGGGGTGTGTTAGATAACCATCGCTGATAAAATTCGCAAAGGTGGATGTAAACATGATCAAGAACCACAAGATGTGTGGATAACCGTGTGAATAGTCAATGCAAATGACAAGTGAAAGCAAATAAATGAAACATGCAAGTATATTGTCTAAAAACAGCTTTTGTTTACTTCAGAAATACAACACTGCATTATCATTCATTTTCTCCACTCTGGCAAGAATTTTGAGTGTTTGCAGAAGCCTCAGTAATCTATTTCAATCGCCATAAACACAAAGGATTGTTTTTTTTTATTTCGAGCAAAGAAACTACATTCACTAATTATGAATCTTTATCTAATGATTCCAATACATATGTGATCGAACCATAGTAGATTCATATCTTCATCTTCTTTGTCCCTTGCCAACCAATTCATTACTCTTATTAATTTGACATTTTGAAATAAAAACATTAATCAAATATGAGTTCAGTTTGATCAACTAATATAAACTAAGTTCCCGTAGGACAAATGATGTCCATGAAGGTGTGATTAACAACTGCTGTAATCATATTCAAGAGAAATGCATGTAGCTGACTCTAATTTATACAAATGACAGTTGCTAGCATCAATTTGCATACTGTTCACACACTGTGATGATGAAGAGAGTTAATTATGCTCCACCAGAATATAATAGATGAATAGGAATGACTCAAACTGGTTGTTTGAGGTTAACTTGAGCGAGAAACTCACTGGTTCAGTCCGTAATAGGTAATCGACTAGGTTGGTAATGCCAGGCTATACTTTATATATCATAGGTCATTGACACAATCGGAGCTAGTTTTGGAAAGATAAGAAGCCAGTAGTCAGATCCGAACCTTCAGAGAAGTTGCTAGCTTTTGGACAAAAGACCCTATCAGAAATATTTCTAGGAACATTCCAGTCCTACAACAGCAAGCTGTTTGACAAGATAGGCGAGATAATGATGGTGGTTCTTACTGTTGTTGGTCGAATTCTATCTCAATCATTCTGGAAAACCATATCTTCGTGATAAAATAATACAATATGGAACAGGAAATGCATGTGCAACATCTTTCAAGCTCATAGTAACCTATCTGGAAATTTGTTGATCAGAACAATAAAGGCGGGTGAACAAAGGCATGATTTATCTAATCATTGCATGGTTCCATAGAAAGGAGCTAGAAAATAATTATTCTTGCACCAGATGTTTTATCCCTGGACACACATGCCTAGGTTTTATAGATATTCAAAGGAACACAATGAAAGTTAAAAGAAATGAAAGGAGAGCCACCATGCCTAAATTCGCTACAAAATATAGTTGGAAAACTTGGCACCATAATATAGCTTCAATGCCAATAAACTACAAATGCTTCTTTACCTGACACAGAGAGGTTCAACAATCCTGAGAAAGGTACAAAAGGAAAATTGCATTAGTACCAAGAAATAGAATGCAGTAGAATCCTTTATAAACTTCAAATAAACAATTTCATACATTGAACAAGAATAGAACTTGTATAAAGCTTCATACAGTCAGCATGAAACAACAAACATGTGGGGTACAATTCTAGATTGTAAAACTTCATACATGATTTGGCAACTTGAAATATCTCCAAAACAGAGCATTGAGAAGCAGAGAGAAACAACGTGCTCTACTAATCGATTGAAGAGTGATGGAATTAGTTTTAATAAATTCCTTATCAAGAAGGGTTTAGCTTCAAGTGGGATTGGTTGGGTTTTCATGAGAAAGAAAGATACAAATGATGGAAGTCCAATGGAGATCAAGTGTTGGGCGATTAATGAATGTTGGTGATCTAGGCTTTCATGGCACTTAAAAGGCAACTAATTCTCTTCAATAACTAGGATAGATATTAAGTGTAATTTTGCAGGAAGAGGATGAAGGATATATAATAGGTTGCTAGGCTTGGATTTGGATGAACTCACTAGATCAATTATTTCTCTTGATTTTTTACACCAAATAGAAGTTCTATTTCCATGTATTTTATCTTACAGTGAAAACCCCCAAAACTCCCAAAAAATGACTGAAATGTTTGAGAGATGGTACAGGCTATGGAGGCCAATTGAAGCATATTTGTACGAATGATCACGGAGGAAGATAGCTGGTCATAGCGGAGCAGGAAGGTTGAGCCTTACCAAATTGAAGTACTTAATTTCAACATATTTGTATTTTCTGTTTATGGAATCAATTGTTGGACTGCTATACTGTCAATGAGAAATGAGATTTCTCAGCAGAACAATGAGTAGGAGGCTAAAAGTGGCTAACTTTATTGCAAGTACGGAGCCTCTTGGGATTGGCTTAAGTTTATGGCAACTAAATGAAATCATGAATCATGTTGAATTGCTACTTGGATGGAAGACTTTTCAGATGAACAATAATCCACATATTTGAAGGAAATTAAGTTAAGAATGTTATGAAAATGGATTTGACCAGTTTTTTCTGGATTCAATGACATTGAATGTCACTCCAGGGGCTCTTCTGTCTAGGAGTAGCAGGTTAGGGAGATTGAGAAGAATTCTTCAAACATGGTCAGAGAGAAGGGACAAAAATTTAACTAAATAAAGCTTATCTCTCCTATAAGAACTATTACATCTTCATGGACTAGGCAAAATCATATTCAATCTCAAATTTTCTATCTAGAGTCATACTTTTTTTTTACTATAAGGAACGTGACCAATCAAAGGGCAACGGGACACACTCTTCAAATTATATTTGTACCATAAGTATATATTAAGTGTTCATAAGTGCATTAGAAAAGGCAAATTTGTCCGGTAACAATGCAATGTCAAAGACTAGGTTAGTTTAAGAAATAAAAACGCATAACCTACCCTAGAAAACAAGTTGATAAAATGATGATTATAAATTCCCAATACAATCTTAATGTATGTTCTCGTTTTGTTATTTATAGCTCCCATGGGCTGGCTCGGTTGGTAAAGCGTTTGGCTGCTTGGATCGGAGGTCTCAGGTTCGAGAGTCGTCAGTCGCACACGGGGTAAAAACCTGGTTTGCTGACTTAAATCCTCTTGGCCCCAGGCGCCTTACCCCACCAGTAAAACCAGGTGGCAGTTCCATCTTTTTTTTTGCATCGTTTTGTTATTTATAGGATCTAGTCCTAATTACCCTCCAACGATATACGCTTTTTGCCTATCCTAGTAATTCACATACTGTATCACGAAATTGGACAGTCCCAAAAACTCCAACGAAGCAAAAATCCAATTATAGATGAGATCGAATGTCATACACCTACAAGGATTGCATAGACAATGCATTAGCAAGATTGCCAAATCTGAAACCGAGAAAATTTGGATGAAACATATCTTCCCAGTCACTGAAAGTTCCTAAGTATCAAATTTTCCAATTTCGACCAGATCCATCCTTCTAACTACGAAAAAAATGGATCGGATCAACCACAATACCCAGATCAGTATTGAAGAAAGATGAACCAAGGGAGGAGAGAGAGAGAGAGAGAGAGAGAGAGAGAGATCTCACCAGGTGCGACGGCGTCGAGAGAGAGCGGGGGCGGGCAATCGCAGACGCAAGGGGCGCATTCGGGAAGGGTGGAGGAGGTAGAGAGAGATCGGGCGGTGGCGAAGCCTTTCTTGAACCGCCAGTAGAGGGCGGGGCCGGAGACGCAGAGCGCCGAGGCAACGGCGAAGGTCACCAGCAAGCATTTGAGGCACGCCCCCGACAGCCGACCTGCGCTCGACATCTCTCGTCCTTTTGTTTTCCTCCACTGAACGGCTTCGTCGTTCGAGTGGGCTTCAAGCTCAGCGAAAGGAACAGACGGCGGAAGGAAGGATGAGCATCAGCTCAATAATATCATTCGGGTATGGTGAACTGGTCTTGGTCTTGCTCTACTCGTTAAACCGATTTAAACGTTGAGTCGATTAAAATTTTTATCGAACTGCGTACGTCACTTTCTCAATTATCTCATTTACAGAGTAACGATACCTACACTAAAAATAAATATTTCAATTTTAATCGTCAATTAATGATATATTCGATATTTAATTATTGATCGGATACCATCGACTACCTCCGATCGTCACTCCGAACCAAACTATATCCTATGAGATACGATGAATCTGTCGGAGATCGTCGCAATTGCGATCTCACATCATTTACTGTCGATTCGGACGGGTTCAACGTTGCGGCGATTCTGACGGATTCATCGTTCCCCCAAGATATAGTTTGATTAGAAGCATCAGCTCAGAGACTGCTGGTAGTGTTCGATCGACGATTAAACGTCGAACGTGTTATCGATTGACGATCAAATTTTTTTCTGAACATTCATTTTCACTGTATAAATTATTTCATGTATATTATTTTGTAAATTATCAAAATTTATGAAATATTAATTTTATCCTCCGTATTTTCCCTTGATGATTGTCGCAATCATCCGAATCGAAAAAAAATATTTCGAACCACGTTCAATTTTTCTTCGTGACATGCATCTGAACCAACATCGACCACCAACAATAAATACCATGCCATTTCCAATATCGATGTATTTCCGACTAACTACAACATGACATAATAACTCAACGAAGACAAATGACCCTCCCCTCCTAACTACCAAAATCCTAACCAGCTAAACGCAAACTTCCTCTTGGGCAACTTCAACTATAATGGTCGAGCGAAACTTAACTCCGTTCTTTTGTTTGAGTTAGCACTCAAATCTTCTCATAGGACGAATTGCATCCTTAAAATTGAGGTATTAAGTTTGGTTTGGTGTAAATACTGTTCCGGCAGCTCCAAAACTCCCGACACCAAAAAAAAAAAAAAGTACTTTAAAATTGTATTCATTCTAGAAAAATTTCAAAGTATTAGCAACATCTAAAATCTTATTGAGGATGAAATTTTTACTGGGATCAATTAAAACAAGTATATTTTCTTCTACGAGTTATTAGTTATCCTTTTTCTTTTTTTATAAATAACATTTTCAATTTGCAAGAATATTAACGTTTCCAATTTTTAAATGTCTTTATTTGGATCTTTAAATCAAAATCCTAATTTTGTGTTTAACTAAAAGATAATTATTTCTAAAAAAATAAATCCTAAAACGTTTATAGTACAATTTTAACAAAATATATGTTTAATGATCTATTGACTTTTTTTACTCGACTATTGTCTTTTTTTAAATATTCACAATTTAATAGAATTTTTGTTGGTAATAAGGTTAATTTCTGATTGTATCAATGCGATCAAATTTTTAATGAGGTACTTAAAGTTATGATGTATTCTATAGATTCACAAATAGATAATCGAAATAAATCTATTAGTCTAAATATAAATATGAGTACCGACAATATGATCCTTTTAAATTTCTATAGTGTTATGATTAATACTAGAGAGACTATTAATTACAGTTTCAAGTGGAATGAATAAGTTGCTAGTTTTGACGATGACCTAGTACGTACAAGTACAAGATTGGAAAATCTTTTTGAGGATATGTGGACTTAACACAAATATAACGATAATAGAATAAAAGCGTAAATTAAAATGAATGTCTCCTATAAATTCTTAGCAAATGATATGCCTTATTCATCATATGAGTCAATCAAAATTTTCGTGGGGTTGGGCTGATCATCCCAGATTTATCTGTTATCTTGTCCAACATTATATGAGTCAATCAATACTAATGAATGTAGCGACTTTAAAAAGAAATTTCCATTAATTAAAAATGCATATGAAATGAACAAAAGACTTGTTCATTACTAATGGAAGAAGTAGATAACTCCAGAGGAATATTGTGTTGGTTAGGTAACATATGTTTTTAACTTTCATAATGTTAACTAACTCAATTTCAGTAGTATTAACATAACCCTCGATTCTTATTGTAGGTTTATGCAATGCAAAAACATTTTAAAGATGTACTTGTTAACTATATACTACGAACAAACACTTTGCATAGAAAATAAAGGATGCCAAGAAGAATAGAGTTAAAGCAATGATTGATAAAGAAAATTGCAGATGAACAATAATTACATGGGAAGATGTTGAATTCATTGTTACAAAAAAATTCAGAGCATCATAGGCGCGGTCTTAATATGGCAACAATTAATCATCCTGCATGCACATCTTCATTATTAACTTCTCAGATTGACAGTCATTTTATGACATCAGAAGATTATAAACTCATAAATATTCAGAATGAGATGAAATCATAATTTGGAGTGAATATATCATATCGAAAGACATACTATGCATGTGTGAAAGCTATAAATAAGGTAGTAGGTGATTTCGATAAGGATTATGGTGATATCCCTAGACTACATGAGTTAAAATATAGAGACCCAAATACATACGTTGCATTGAAAAGAAATGGTGATAAATTTCAATATTATTTTTGGGCTTTTGGTGCATGTGGAAGAGTTTTTCAAATATATTTTAATAAATTAATTAAAATTGATGCAACACACTTGAGGGGCAAGTATCCTAGTATATTATTGATGGTCACAACAATAAATGGTAATGGAAATCATCTTCCAGCAAGATTTCAGTTGGTTTTGCAATTGCTGAAGTTGAGTGTAACTCTACACGAAAGTGGTTTTAAGTGATTTATAGATATTTTTTTAGGTTGATCCATCAAATTTGACAATTATAATTGTTGGAAATCATGGAATATTATCTGCAATAAGTAATGTTTACCCTATTACTTACCATAGATTATGTTGTCATCACCTGTCTTGTAATATGGTTATAGATACTCATGATAGACTTGCATTAGGATTGTTTTGGACTGTAACTAAAGTATATACAATTATATAATATGATCGAATCATGCTGATGTCAGAGACGTATGTAGATACTTATAAATGACTTGAAAATATAGAACTTGTAAAGTGGGAAAATGCATATTTCCCTAATAGAAGGTACTCAATGTTGACCATGAATTATTCTGAAAGCATGCATGTATTATTCAAGAAGACTCGAGAATTCCCAATTACAGTACTAATAAACAACAAAAGGAAGAAGATTTCTCAATAGTTTTATAATTGTACGGAGCGAGTATCTAATTCTACAAGCGTATTAACGCCATTAGCGATGAATGAGATTGACACTTGGAGACAAAAAAATTGGATATTATATAATTCATCCATATAGCAAAACAAAAATGGAGGTACAAACTTTAATTATCATCATCCTATATAGTTAACATGGAGTTTTGTAAATGTGATTGTGGTGAGTTCTAGATTTTAGAGTTTCCTTTGTCACACGCTATTGCAGTGTATTTATACATGAACATGGACCTGAATAAGCATTTTGAGATATTTCTTATTTGAAACTTGGAAAAATACTTACATATATCAAATTTATCTATGTAGAAATAAACAATATTGGCTAATAGGTAGACACAAATGTATTATTTTACCACCTAATAGCCTTGTGCAACCTAGAAGAATGAAGAAGGCAAGGACCCATCCAAGCACGAAAAAGGTTAAAAACAAGTGTGGTAGGTGCAAACAATTAGGTAGTAATAAAATATCACCTAAAATGCCTACAAGTTGATATTGTAAGTATCCCGAGGTAGTTTTGATGTGATCAACCAAGTTAAGATAGGTTCTGGTGTGTTTAATCCCTGTGTCTAAGTGTGCAAGAGTTTAGCATAGGAAGTCGATCAGAAGACTCAGCAGACGAGAAAGATGGCACGGAAAGGGAGCCGATGAGCTTCGTACATTCAAGGGGCGCAAAGATTGCAGAAGAGTACAATGGTGAACGATAAGGGCGTGCACGACATTTGAGGGACGAGAAGCCAAGGAGGAAGCCGATTGAGATGAAAGGCCAAAGTCATGTTCGAGTGAGCCTTACTCTGATTGGCCAAAAATTACCTAAGCGGACGAAAGACAAAAAAGTCAACATGATTGTTGGCTTTGACTAGACGGTCAACTAAGGTGCCTAGTTGCCTTTGAAGGCGCCTCAGTTGAAAGAAGTGGTTCTGCGTAGAAGTAGAATTGAGGCGCCTTAGTTGGAACCTAAGGTGAGGTGTCTCAGGTCTGAACTGAGGTACCTCAGATCAAGAGCTATCGCTGAGTGACTATTGGTGTCGTAGATAAAATTTTATCCATCTGAGGCATCTCATATCACAACTGAGGTATTTCAGGTACACGTTAGCACAACGTTCACTTTCGATTTTGGGCTATAAATAGCTCCTAGAGCTAAGAAGAAAGAACAACTGCAATACATTTTCGTAGTCTTTCTTAAAGCTTTCCAATGTCTATAAGAGGCTTCTCCACCTATAATGAAGGAGATATATTTAGTGAGCTTTCCAACACCTTGGGTTAGTAACCACCCTAGTTGCAACTAAGTAATTCTGATGTCTCTTACTATTTTTATATTGTTGTTCATGTTTAATTTACTTGCTTAACTAATCTGTCATCTTTGCTAACAATTGTGTAAGAGATATAATTTTGATTTGTAGGGTTATTCACCCCCTCTAATCGGCCTGCATGGGACCTACAAATACATGTATTGATGTTCTTGTATTAGTTCTTTTATCATAATGCTTAACTTTTATATGTATTTGGCATACAAGCTTATCATTGTGATGAATGAATATATGTGTGTGTGTGTGTGCGCGCGCGTATTTTGCTAAATATATTTGGATGTGTATTTTGATTAACATAGCATTAATTTTAATTCTATTGATTTACATTTAAATATCTCAGTGTAATGTTGTCAATGCTATGTTTCTATATTCATATGTGTTGGTGTAATTTTGGTTAGGTCATGGTTGACCTAGTTTGATTAGGCTCGGGTAAGCTTGAGTTTCGATGTTTGATAATGATGTTTGAACATTGTATGAGTCAAGTGGGTCAAGGTTGACTGGAGACTTGACTGGTGAAGTCTAGGTGGATCGGAAAGATCGCACGCTGACACGGGAAATGTCCTAATGGGACTAGGTGAAATCCAGGTGGATTGGGTAGATTGCACGCTGGCATGGAAAAATCCTAATGGGATTAGACACACCTAGTGGGATTTGGTGAAGATCAGGTGGACCGGGGAGATTGCACGCTGACACGAAAAAAGCCCTAATGGGACTAGACACATCTAGTAGGATTAGATGAAGTTCAAGTGGATCGGGGAGATTGCACGTTAGCAAGGTGGAAGTCTACCGAAAGACTAGACCTAACTCGAGGGTTAGGCGAACCTAGTTGAGAACTAGGTTAAGTCGAAGTTGGAAACTTGGCATGAGAAAAGCCTTAGCTGAGAACTAGGTAAGGGAAAGTCCAAGTCGATCAAAAGTTTAATCAGACACTTGGTGAGAAAGTTCTAACAGGTCACGGTTGACTAGGGTTAGGCAAGGGAACCTTAAACTTGTGTTAGGGTCCCAATCGATTGAGCGATCGATTGGGTTGTTGTCTCGTGAGAATAGAAAGGTCTTTAATCGATTGAGTGATTGGTTAAAGGATATGCCAATCAATTGGCGTAGGATTATCGCGAGAACAGAAACATGATGAATCGATTGCGTAATCGATTCAACATCTCTTAATTGATTAAGAAATCAATTAAGGAGGGCCGTAATTAATTAGCCAATCGATTATGGCTGTATTGCACGAGAGCATAGAAAGGTGCTGAATCGATTAAATCATTTTATTCGATTGGCAAATTGATTAAGCTTCAAAAAAAATAGTCATTGAACGTCTAGTTTGACATGGTAATCAATTGGGTGAACCCTAGGGCATGGGTATATAGGGTTTTCACGTAGGTTTGAAGCGGGCCTCTTCTTCTCCTTCCATCGTCATTCAAGTGATTTCTTGGAACAAAGTGATTGTTGCACTATCCTTAAGAATGTCCGCAATATCACAGATAAGAGCGTGATTATCTCTAAATGCGCAAATGTGAAGTATTGAGATGAAATAAATACGGACACTATCAATTCTGCTAGCAATTCTCTAATCAGCTGATTCTCACTGGCTGGTGACATTGGGATGTCCGGAGATAAACATCTAGTTAAGTAATTGGAGTGACTAGCTGTAAGACTTCATATGGAATCTATATATGAAATGTCAATGAAGTTCTTACTGCGGCTTAAGTGCGATGTGACTTGCGGTGTGTCATCTTGGTCATGGAGACTCTTGCAAGCATCTCCAAGGAGTGGACAGATGATTGGATAAGCGAAGTGAAGATGTTTGAACAGACAAATTCCTTGAAGGATATAGGATGCGACCACCTTCCAAAGCTACAGAGGTAGATACAGAAGTAAAGATCCAAAGCAAATCTACAGGGAGTAGTCAGTCTATATACACCAAGTTGCCGTGTGATAAGCCATTATCTGGTTAGTCTTGAGATAGTTGCTTGATTCATTGTTTATGTATTTCTATATAAATCCTTGAAAGCCTCATCTTAGTAAGATAAAATGATTATTAAACAAGCGGATGGATTTTCCACCGGTTGTCGGTAATGGCCAATAATAAAAAGAGTACTGGAATAAATGTTAATTACCTTGGATTAGTGGTCACGTTCAAAATGGTAATTATGTTAAAAAGGGTTGGTTGCATTCCATAAGGATTTATAGATTAGCATTTCAAGTTAGTAAGAAAATAAGAAATAGCAAAATGGAAGTTCATTATTATAAATTCTTGCTAAGATTTACTCTGCTATTTGCTTGTTCTGTTGGTTGTATTTTACTTTATGTGCAAATTTGTACAGTATTTGGATTATTTGACCATGGAATTTTGATCTTTTCTATAGCTGAATGAAAAGATATGAGCATAGAGCATATCTTGGATTATCACCTTAAGTTGTGGTAGATTACCAAGTGGAAATCCTAAGGAGTTGCATTACTCAAGTTTCCGTTACGAATCAATATCTTCATTGGAGTTCAAAAGACAATCTGAAGTACTAGTAGAAAATGATTAACAACGGATGTTCACCGTTGTCGTAGGCAAAAAATACTGTGTAAAGGTCATGTGTTAAAAGGGGTCTTGATAAGTACCATTTTTTGATTATTTAGTTGCTAAATCCAAGTTTGACCATATTTTTCTTGCTTAATTGTGAATTTACCCTAGTTCTAGAAATTATTGCTATTTTGACTTAATTGCAATTTGTACCTATTTGGATTATTTGCCACTGAATTTTGATCTATTCTGCAGGCTTGAAAAAATCATGGAGCTAGGGCATACTGGGTCAAACTTGAGTCGGAAGTGGACTCGGATCGAGTTATCAAGCTTCGGATTCATCTGGGTCGTCCGATTCAAAAGCGGCTAGATCTGAGCCATCTGGGACCATCTGAGGTGATCTGAGCTAGGGTTAGGGTTGATCAAGCATCTGGATCAAGATCTGAAGGTTTTAGCAAAATCAGAGATCATTTGACCGCTGGATCGAGCTCGGAGGGTTCTAGACTGTCCATTCAAAGATTAGGTTGATCTGGGCCATCCGTTGCAAATCTGGAGGATCCGAGCTACCACGGGGAAGATCCTAACCCTTGATCATTATCATCAAAGTTTGGTTCAGATCGGATGAAGATCAGCCGTTGGATCAAGCAAAATCAATCTGAACCGTCCAATGCTAAGTACTTAATCAATTTTCCTCAGCCTTCAGCTTCGTCGCGTCTTTGCCGTTTCTTCGCATTCTTCAGCAGTTCATCATCGTTTTTTAAGTTTTCATTCATTCGAAGGCGTGACCACCTTAATTTCTCTCTTAGATCATGTTCTAGTTCATTAGGAAGATTCATCCGTGAGTTTCCAGCCTCAATTTGCCCAAGAAACAGAGCTGTTGAGAGGTTTCCGCATTTCTGCCATTTGCTGCCTTTGGATCGGCTGTGCTCCACTTTCTTCCACCTGAGCTATCTGGAGGGGTTCCCTAGAGTGCTCGGAGCATCCCCAACTCACCATCGCACGCGGACACAGTTAAATCAAAGAAATCAAATGGAAACTTCAGATTTGAGCAAACTGAGCTAGTGTTGATCGCAGACTGAGTTTTCCCAGTGAATTGTGGAGCTTACGGGTTCGAGGCTTGCCCTTGTGTGACGAACAAGGAGATTTGAGCTAAGGGAAGGATTGAGGAGTAGTTTCTTTGTTTAATTTTCAGTTATAGTCTGTAATTTCGATTCTGCCACTGTTTAGGTTCTGATTTCTATTCAGCTGCTGTAATTTTCGTTTTGACTTGTTTTTGCAGTAGTTAAGTTTCAATTCTTCAAGTTAAGTAGCTAGGGAGTTTGTTTATTGCACAATCGTTTTAATTTCAGTTCAATTCTTGTTTTCCAGCTTGCGTATCAGATTTTCTTTGCTGCGTATCAACTTTTTTTAGCTTGCGTATCAACCATTCTGCAATTCAGTGATTTTCTAAAATTCTCAATGTGTAATGCATTTAGTCTGTAGGTGAATTTGATCTTCTGAACGTTTAGCTTCCAGCCATTGTAATCAGTTGTTTTGCTTGGTGTAGAATGCAAATTCTGTTCCTGAATTTCTGCACATTCAGTTTCTGAATTTTTGTGTTCTAGAATTGCTGATTTCAGCTCTTAAATGCCTTCACTTAGACTTACATAGTTCATCCCTAATAGCCTTTTTTTCAAATTGAATCAATCAGTTTAAAAATCTGAGTTGAATGTTTACCATTTTCGAAATTGGTGTTAGTTTTTGGCACAAAGGGTTTTCCCTGCGTGCCAACTGTTTTGGACCTGTTGCATCCGAAATTAACCTGTTTTTTTTTGGCATATGATTGTTTTTGAAATCAATAAGTATAGCATGCAGCATTTCAGAATTTTATCTGCATTTGTTTACTTTAGGAAGTTGTAGCTAGTTGTGTTAAGTTTGTTGAATGTTTGGTTTAAATTCCATAGCTAACAAGTTTTAAAGTTAGTTGCTTCAGAAAATTCCAGCCCAGCTTTTATACAGTTGCTCAGCATTTGATTTGCATTTTATATCACTTTTATTTTCCTTTTAATTTCGGTTTAGCGGCCTTGGTAGATTTAGTTTTCTATTGGCTAAGTTCTTTAGTTTCTATCACTTGTTTAGTTCTTTTAATTAAAGTTCGTTTCTTTTCATTGCAATTTCATTTCATGCTTGCAACCCCAAAACCCAATTTTATTTGAAACCCAAAATTCACAAACGACACATAAACTCGAGCGTGAATTAAACAACATCAACTAGCCCTAGGAAAAATACGACCTGTGGCCCCTTTACTACGT
Source organism: Boesenbergia rotunda (assembly GCA_024364735.1). Taxonomy (NCBI): domain Eukaryota; kingdom Viridiplantae; phylum Streptophyta; class Magnoliopsida; order Zingiberales; family Zingiberaceae; genus Boesenbergia; species Boesenbergia rotunda. The sequence goes on along the minus strand of JAGFNQ010000983.1, from coordinate 141,876 downwards.
TTTCATACTTTGATTGCAAAAAGGGTTTCCAGCTTTTCATACATCTAAATTTTGAGACCCACACTTTCGTGACACCTATCCTGGGTCCATCAAAATTTTTGGCGCCGTTGCCGGGGAAGCAACTAGTTAATTTGTTTGATTTTTTGCTTTTGTGCTTATGGGCATATCATTTGATTCTATTTTCTTGTGCTTTATCTTTTGTATACGGTTGCTGCCATTTTTCTTGTTTACTTTATGACAGGACTGCCAGTTCAAAATGTTCTCATCTACTTACCAGCAGCTGTGTCCACAATTTCAGCAGAACCAACCTTTCAATCAGCCACCAAATCAAGATTTCCAACAGTCTTGTGCGAATTTTCAGCAACCAAATCAGTTTTTTCATCCACAATGTCAACAATTTCAGCAAGGTTTTCAGCCAAGTCAACCAAATTTCCAGCAAACTCAGATTGGGCAGCCACAATTCTAGAGTTTTCAGCCCCAATTCCAGCAATGTCAGCCCAACTTTCAGCAACCTTATCAACAAGATCAATTGCCTTTTCAAGGAATTCAGCAAGGGTGTTTAGATAATCAGAATTTTCAGCAACCACCCTTCTATCAAGTTCAACCAAACCAAGGATTTCAGCATCTTACCCAAAATTTCCAGCAGCCTTTTGTAAGTTTTCAGCAAGGAAATAATCAATTTCAACCTCAACCTCAGCCATGGCAGCAAGAATTTCAACCCATACAGAATTTTCAACAACCTTTTCAACATTCACAGCCATACGATCAAAATTTTCAGTTTCAAAACCAGAGCTTTCAGTCCCAACCATTTCAGCCTTTCAATCAACAATGTCAACCTCAAACCCAGGATTTCCAGGGCTACAATTCTCAGCAAATTCAACCATCGTTCCAGCCAAATTTTTAGCAGTTTAATCAGCCCATTCAACCATTTGAGCAGCCCCAACAGTTCCCATTTCAGAATGCACAGCTTACTCTTGGTCTTCAGCAGCCTTATGTTATATTTCAAGACCAACAGGAGTTCCACACCAATCAATGAGGCTTTGAGAATCCTAATGAGAGTGAGGCTCAACAACAAAGGCTGGAGGAGATGTTTCAACAAGTCCTGCAACAACAACAAAGTTTTCAACAACAACAACAGCTTTACGACATCGGAGGACGCCTTGTAAAATTGGTTGATCAATTCAATCAGATAAAAGCCCAAAGATCAGAACAATTATCTTCTCAAGCTACTCTTGATTCTGAGGGGTATGATGGTGATCTAACTTTGGGAAATGAAGAGGTTGTGTCAAGTTTAAACACTCCAGATGTCGAATTTCCTGAAAAATTTCCAGCATCCCATTTTCCCATTCAAAACAGCCCCGGAGTTGAGTTTATATCAGTTCAAGGTGACCCTAGTGCATGGCCAAGTCCTTCTTCAAGCGATCTTGCAAATTTGGTGGAAGAAGAAAGAAGAAAACATCAAAAATAGGGCACCTACAGCATGCATTCCTCTTGAAGCACCACAGGACCCTTCTTATCTTTTATTTTGTGATGATAGTATTATTGATGGTCCTAATTTTTCTGATATTGTTGTTGCAGATATTACAGAAGGAGCATGCATAGGAGATGATTTTACAGGTGTAGGGGATTGTACTAAGCCCCAGGGACCACCACAATTGATTGGTACATTAGAAGATTCAGAAGATGAACCAGAAAGTGTAGGGACTTGCATGGTGGAAGCAAGAACCCAAGGATCACCTGCTTTAGTTGAGTGTCCACCAGAACTTGAGCCTGAGACGGAACCTATACTTGACCAGGAGGAGGCCATAGTTACATCTACTCTTGTAGAACCTCCAGGTATTTTTCAGCATGATCAGGTAAGTCTTCTTCCTATTTTTTCTGAAAATTGCATAGAGGTACCTCAAACTGATTTCATTGGTGGTGAGACACTTATTGATACATCTTTTGTAGAATTTGATTGTGAAAAATTGATAGAGGTACCTAGTGTAGAATTTGTTAAAATTGAAGCATGTTGTGATACATCAGATGTAAATGCTAACTGTGAAAAATTTTTAGAAGTGCCTAGAATTGATGTTGATTGTTGTGATGAGTTTTTTGATATATCTTATGCTGAAAATAATTGTGAAAAATTCATTGAGGCACCTAAAGTTGATTTCATTGGTTGTAATACATTGCTTGATACATCCTTGGTAGAAAATAATTATGAAATTTCTATTGAAGTGCCAAAAATTGATTTCATTATTTGTGAAGAATTTCTGGATGCATTTTTTGTAGAAAATAATCGTGAAAAATTTATTAAGGCACCAAGAATTGATTTCATTGGATATGATGCAGTTTTAGATACATTTCATGCAGAGACTGATATTATTTCATTCCTTTCTTACCCTGCACGCTTGAGAGAGGTATTACATTGTTTTGCAGGGTCTAGAAGACTTCTGGAGTGGGCGCTCCATCTGAACAGACTCCAACCTCCTGGAAGAACTTTCAAAAGGCATAAAGAGGGAGGAGATGATTTTACTTTAATTCGAAGCACTCCACTTTTTCAATGGATCTTGAACCTAAATCGCCTTCGGCCACCGGAGCATTTTGTTGTAAAGTCCAAGTGTGGGGGAGCGATGCACCGTAAAATTGAACAAATGAAAGAAGCTCTCTCACACACCCAGACTCCTCCACTACCACGATGGAGGCTACTTCTTGACAGACTCCGTCCACCAGAAATAAAAGGGAGTTTGATCTTTCTTGCCTTTTCCTTTATTGTATTTTTTCACTTTTAAAATGAGTTCTTGCTAATAAATGCGTGAGTAGAGTAGAATGAATAAATAGACTTTGTAAATACCATGTTATCTCTTTTAACACTTTTGCTCTTAGTGAATAAATGTATCCCTCTAGGTTATCTCCATAGCATTTTAGAGTCTTTTGAAAATAAATTAAATTTGGTTGTCAAAACTTAGGGTTTAAGCTCATGGATAAATTCTTGGATGCTTAAGTACTACTTTGTTTTAGATTCTTAATTGAGGACTTGAGATGAATTATTTTTGCCTAGTGAGAATTAGTCTTATATTTATGACACACATATGTTATTGTACTCTAGAATTTGCTTAAGTTCTTTCAAAATCATATTTCAATGATTGGATCACATCTATGGAGGCTAATCAATTTGTTTCCCTTTTCCATATTATTCTTAGCAATGATCATACTTGATACATACTCTTTTCAATTTTCTTTTCTATTTTCCTACTCTTAACCCCATTTTTCTACAGATTTGTTTGCTTGGGATGTCTTCTTGATGCTACTTTGCCCGAGACGGACAAAGATTTAAGTGTGGGGGAGTGATTAGTGTTTTGGAAAAGTTTTGTATCAAGGAGGCATTTGGATCCAAAAGAAAAAAAAATTTCTTGCAATGGAAGGATGGAAACAATTACATATTGAGTTGAGTTTGGTGTCAAGAATGAGCAAGAGAGGTGGAAGCAATTGGAGATTTAGATTCTTTACTACATTTTGAAGATTCAAGTGGCAAGCAATGGAAAAATCTGAAAAAATGGCACACCAACAAAGAAAAAAATTCTGTGCCAACAAAGAAAATTTTCTTTGCCAAAGAAAAAAAATCTGCTACTTGGAGCATGTTTCGGCCAGCTTACTAAATGCTGAATGGTAGTTGGACAGGTTTGAGAACAAGTGCAGAAATTCTGTGTTGAGTGAATTCAGTTGAAAAAAAAGAGAAGATGAGCAGAAGTGGAATATAAGCTGAGAAATCTGAAAAATCTGTGCCAAGAATACCAAGAAAATTTTTGTGAAGCATGTTTTGATTAGGGATTGAATTTATTACAACTGTTCTTGGCTAGGAAGATCAGTAATAATTTGCTAGGATCCGAATGGCAGCTGAAAATAATCTGAATGGAAGCTGAACACAGCCTGAACCGAAG
>JAGFNQ010000983.1:0-137928 GCA_024364735.1 Boesenbergia rotunda | reverse complement strand
AAAAGAAAAGAAAAGAGAAAGAAGCACAAGTGGCACGCAATAGCACAAATTGGCACATTCGAACAATTGGAGTTTTATTCATCCAAATCAAAGGCATTGTTCAAGTTGGACTTCACCACACTTTTTATAGCATTAGTGGACTGTAAATAGAAGCAAAGAGCATCAAAAATATCCTTGAGCATTCAAGTCTCCCACTTTATCAATTTTTCCATTTTCTTGGCTTTTACTCCATTTCTTACCATTTTCTATGTTTTTCATTTGTTTTTGTAGATGTTGATCCTAATCATGAATAATGGTGGAGAGTAGATAATAAGCAAGCCTATGGTGGTGTAAGAAGCATGTGTGTTTGAGTGAGCTCTACTTCCATCATCAACTTAGAACTTAAGGAGAGAGCCACCAAAACTTCCCTTGAAAGGCTAGTGAGTTAAATTCATCTCAATGACTCATGAAGGATGAAAAGGCTAAGTTGTTGATTTAAGGACAAGATACTAATCCATAGAGCTTAGATTTATGAGAATTTACGACCCTAGGTAATTTCTTTTCATTTGCTTCTAATTATGCTTAAGAAAATCTAGGGGATACATACTTAGTAGTTTCGCGAGACGCTCAAGCTTAAGTGTGGGGGAGTTGATAAGTACCATTTTATTGATTATTTTAGTTGCTAAAATCCAAGTTTGACCCATATTTTTCTTGCTTAATTGTGAATTTACCCTAGGTTCTAGAAATTATTACTATTTTGGACTTAATTGCAAATTTATACCTATTTGGATTATTTGGCCACTGAATTTTTGATCTATTTTTGCAGGCTTGAAAAGATCATGGAGCTAGGGCATACTGGGTCAAACTTGAGTCGGAAGTGGACTCGGATCGAGTTATCAAGCTTCGGATTCATTTGGGTCGTCTGATTCAAAAGCGGCTAGATCTGAGCCATCTGGGACCATCTGAGGCGATCCGAGCTAGGGTTAGGGTTGATCAAGCATCTGGATCAAGATCTGAAGGTTTTATCAAAATCAGAGATCATTTGACCGCTGGATCGAGCTCGAAGGGTTCTAGACTGTCCATTCAAATATTAGGTTGTTCTGGGCCATCCGTTGCAAATCTGGAGGATCCGAGCTACCACGGGGTAGATCCTGACCCTTGATCATCATCATCAAAGTTTGGTTCAGATCGGATGAAGATCAGCCGTTGGATCAAGCAAAATCAATCTGAACCGTCCAATGCTAAGTACTTAATCAAATTTTCCTCAGCCTTCAGCTTCGTCGCGTCTTCGCCGTTTCTTCGCGTTCTTCAGCAGTTCATCATCGTTTTTCAAGTTTTCATTCATCCGAAGGCGTGACCACCTTAATTTCTCTCTTAGATCATGTTCTAGTTCATTAGGAAGATTCATCCGTGAGTTTCCAGCCTCAATTTGCCCAAGAAACAGAGCTGTTGAGAGGTTTCCGCAGTTCTATCTGGAGGGGTTCCCTAGAGTGCTCGGAGCATCCCCAACTCACCATCGCACGCGGACACAGTTAAATCAAAGAAATCGAATGGAAACTTCAGATTTGAGCAAACTGAGCTGGTTTTGATCGCAGACTGAGTTTTCCCAGTGAATTGTGGAGCTTACGGGTTCGAGGCTTGCCCTTGTGTGACGAACAAGGAGGATTTGAGCTAAGGGAAGGATTGAGGAGTAGTTTCTTTGTTTAATTTTCAGTTATAGTCTGTAATTTCGATTCTGCCACTGTTTAGGTTCTGATTTCTATTCAGCTGCTGTAATTTTCGTTTTGACTTGTTTTTGCAGTAGTTAAGTTTCAATTCTTCAAGTTAAGTAGCTAGGGAGTTTGTTTATTGCACAATCGTTTTAATTTCAGTTCAATTCTTGTTTTCCAGCTTGCGTATCAGATTTTCTTTGCTGCGTATCAACTTTTTTTAGCTTGCGTATCAACCATTCTGCAATTCAGTGATTTTCTGAAATTCTCAATGTGTAATGCATTTAGTCTGTAGGTGAATTTGATCTTCTGAACGTTTAGCTTCCAGCCATTGTAATCAGTTGTTTTGCTTGGTGTAGAATGCAAATTCTGTTCCTGAATTTCTGCATTTCAGTCATGCTTTCCTGCACATTCAGTTTCTGAATTTTTGTGTTCTAGAATTGCTGATTTCAGCTCTTAAATGCCTTCACTTAGACTTGCATAGTTCATCCCTAATAGCCTTATTTCCAAATTGAATCAATCAGTTTAAAAATCTGAGTTGAAAGTTTACCATTTTCGAAATTGGTGTTAGTTTTTGGCACAAAGGATTTTCCCTGCGTGCCAACTATTTTGGACCTGTTGCATCCGAAATTAACCTGTTTTTTTTGGCATATGATTGTTTTTGAAATCAATAAGTATAGCATGCAGCATTTCAGAATTTTATCTGCATTTGTTTACTTTAGGAAGTTGTAGCTAGTTGTGTTAAGTTTGTTGAATGTTTGGTTACTAAATTTCATAGCTAACAAGTTTTCAAGTTAGTTTGCTTCAGAAAATTCCAGCCCAGCTTTTATATAGTTGCTCAGCATTTGATTTGCATTTTATATCACTTTTATTTTCCTTTTAATTTCGGTTTAGCGGCCTTGGTAGATTTAGTTTTCTATTGGCTAAGTTCTTTAGTTTCTATCACTTGTTTAGTTCTTTTAATTAAAGTTCGTTTCTTTTCATTGCAATTTCATTTCATGCTTGCAACCCTAAAACCCAATTTTATTTGAAACCCAAAATTCACAAACGACACATAAACTCGAGCGTGAATTAAACAACATCAACTAGCCCTAGGAAAAATAAGACCTGTGGCCCCTTTACTACGTTTTCATACTTTGATTGCAAAGAGGGTTTCTAGCTTTTCATACATCTAAATTTTGAGACCCACACTTTCGTGACACCTATCCCGGGTCCATCAGTGCTCAACATCAACAGTTAAAAACCGTTGTCATTTATAGTCAATAACAATGGTGCAAGAATGGTTTTTCACCGTTGTCGTTTATAGTCAACAACAACAGTGCAGCAATGGGTTTTCACCATTGTCTTTTAATGTGGCAGCCAACAATTTACAACAAATAAACTGACGCTATTTTAAAAATAAATTATTTATATAATTAATCAATATTGAGCTAACACACTTCAAACTATCATACATCAAAATATCATACATCATACTGCGCAAATATCATACATCAAAATATCCCCAGTATTAGTCCAAACTGAGATAACATCATCAAAATATCATATACATCAAGAACCATGTCCAAACATTATCAAAATATCTCCAGTAGCTTCATAATTTTCTATCCATGTCAAAATATCATCCAAGTGCAGTCAACCAGATGAAGACAATCGCGCCCCTTAGCATTGCACCAGAAGCTGATTCCTTCCCTTAGATATGAATTGTCAAAACAAATAGAAATATAAAATGAGCATTCACAACTAAAAATATTAGAACAAAAGATTCTAGAAGATAATTCTGCAAAAACTGATGAGGTCTATGCACAAATGACTCTTCGGCCTGTTAACAAAGTAAGATTGATGGCTTGTAGTAATTATGTGTTGTTTCTACCCTTGTTTTCTACTATAGTTTTTTTTTCTTGCATTATAATTACTTGATTATGATACAACTATATTATAGTTTCAAGTAACCCAATAAATCGTCGGTTACTGTTGACATATCTTCATTGATCATTTGCTCAAGAAGATTGCCCAAATTTAATTTCATAACTTTTGAACCCTAAAACAAGAGTGTCGGCCAAGTTACATATTTGGAAAAAGAAATTCAAAGAAAGCAAGGGTTGAACTATCAGAAACTCAATCATAGATAGGATACAATAACATAGTAATCTGAATGTAGATCTTATTGCTTACAACATTTCAAATAAAGTAGAAAAGTAAGTAGACCTCTGCTTCAATTAACTGATCTGATATAGAAACCAGCGCAAATAGAGAAGCTTCGCATAACTGAAACACTTATACAGGTTAGACAGATGACGATGGACATATACAACCAAACAAATATGAGAACCACCACTTCATAAGATACAAATCCATTTCAAGAAAAGAAGAAATAGATGTCATCTCGTTAAGTTCATCAATAGCTAAATAGAAAGTGCATGCCATGGTTCCGCAAAAATGGTATTGAAGTGAGTTTCGTGTATATATTAAACAAAACAAAAAAGAGTATAAAGAAAAGAGATTTGAAATCACTGCTTGCATTTTTCTTGCACTCATAAATATTATAATTTAAAGATTCCCAGCCAAATGATTCATGATTCAATGTTTACACAGGATGGAGATGTTGCAAAGTAACCTAGAAATGCAATGATTAGAATGTCGAAGCTTGTTGGGCTAAAAGTACATGGCGAGAGAAGATAAAAATAAACTTGTTAATTAGGTAATGTCAAAGCTCAAATAGAGATAAAATTGCAAACTTAGGTAATGTCGAAGCATTGTCATATAAAACTGAACTGCATCGTAGTTGAGTTGCAAAACACCATTCTTTTCAGTATTACAAAAAGAAAAGAAAAACTCAGCCTGACCAAGCAAAATTTTTTAACATTTAGGAAAATTCTTGAATTCTTGTCAAACAAACCAACCTTTGGAGGAGGTGGGGGTAGGGGTGGTGGGAAAACTGTCGGAGCTGACATTCTTTTTTCTGTAGATTGGTACCACCATTCCATCATCTACGACCAATGGGAAATGAGGTGATATGTAATTTGAAAGTAAGACATGGATCACCATGCTTTCATTAGCATATAATTATTGAAGAAAAAAAGGGTATTGTGAAACAGTATTATAAATAAAAAAATGGCAACATGTTTAAATGATAGCCATAAGCAATAACATTGATGCAACCTTAGACTAAATCTATGTTGAGGAATAAAAAGCACATAGCAGGTAGTGGTTTACTCACTTTAAAGAAGAATACAACAGTTATTAGTCCACTCTAAGCATAATCCAGTGTAGTGTAGATGCAAGTTAGCATCAATCTCTGAACCGCCTTCAACCATGGAGGACCACGAAGTCTCTCTCGTTCACGACTTCTGATTTTTGATATTCTAGAAGATGAATCCATCTAGACAGACATTGAATTAGTTTAAAAAATGATTAGAAAGAATACCATTTGAAGCATAGTTTAGAGTTGAACAATGAATATAATCATAATGCCACCTAATATACCAGTTCTTGGCCTGTGGCACGGCATACATGAACACCAAGAGCATGTAATCCTGAACTGTAGTACCCAGTAGCATCCAGAAGATACAGAAGTTGATAAGCAAAAGAAAGACCTGACAAGAGTAGAAAAAACTTTAGTACCTGTTTCTCCAATCAATGGAATCAAGAGAAACCAGTTTAGTTGATGAAAAAAAATGACTTCATTCACGAGCAAAGAGAATAGGTCACTAACTCCAGGTCTGTTCCACATTCAATGAGGCATCCTAACAAACTTAATTCTAGAATGAAATAACATGATGTCAGATAAAACTGATGTTAGAAAGAAATAATATCATTAACAACTCAAACAAGACATATGACTCAAGAGGTGAAATCAAACTAGGCAGCAAGAACAACAAACATACTGGTTTGGGTGGACAGAAACGACTCGTGTTATTTTCCTCGAGCAACTCATAATCATCCTCATCAAGCACAAAGTTCTTCCCTGAAAGCCTTAAGTGCAAAACATGCAGAAGATATATTCAGCTACTAATAGGTCACCATAGAAAACTCAAGCTACATTACCTTTTCTTCTTATTCTTCTTCCTTTTTATAGTATGCGTCTCTTCAACTCTCTCCTGAATTTTTTCCTCTTTTATGTCATCCGTGATAAATCTATCTCGCTCATACTCATCCTGTTCTTCTTCTTCTTCTTACAAAAAGGGGAGAAATGATTTCATTAAGCATAGAGCTCATATACCAAATCCAATATCTTAGTCATCCCAAGTTCTGAACAATAATAATCAATGCTACCTTCCTCTTCGCCATCATCTTCGTCAACCACCATGGCTCGTTTTCCTTTTAACTAATCTGCAAATATAAAAAGAAATCGAAATAGGGAGCATGTGTTCTTACTCAGAATGGTATCTAAGAAGAAGCAAAACTAGAAGTACCTCTCTTTTCAGAGTTCATCGCCTTGTCTGTCATCTAGGAATAGAGGTCGACTCAAATGTGCAGACCTTGTTTTTTGTATCGTGGAAAAGAGCCACACGGACAGTAACTCCTAACACTGGGGAATGCGGTAAAGGGCTTCCCGATGCCAGACTGAAAACAAACAAAAAAAACTCCAAAGGGTAATGGGGAGTCACGAAAGCGACCAAAGGAAGAGAACAACCACAGGCAACCACGATCGAGAGAGGTAGATTCACTAGGGTTTAGGAGAATGACGGCCTCGCTTCTCCGTCTGATTCACAGAAAGGATGAGAGGAAGTCCTCACTGTCGAAACCTCCTCATCGTCGAAGGAAAAAGCCATCGCCTCCCCCTCTCTCTCTCTCTCTCTCTTTCGCCCCCGAAACCCTCACTCCTTTTATTTTTGGCAACCGGCGAAGCAGACAAAAGGTTAATTAAAACCTTTTCATTTTCGTTTTCACGCTCGCTCGCTGTTGTGTATTACCATGTAAGCAACACAAATAGACAAGGGTTAATTAAAACCAGTTGTCATAACCAAGCAAATAGACATCATTTTTTAAAAAATCGTTGTCTTTGACATACATAAGACAATGGTTTTTTAAAAATCGTTGTCTTTTTCCACAAAAAATTATCAACATCAACGGCTTTTGAAAAAACCGTTGTTAAATGAAAAAAATAACGGTTTTTCAAAACACCATTGTCTATTGGGTGTTGTTGAATCCAAAAATTCTTGTAGTGGCTAATCACCCCCCTTTAGCTCGCCTACCGGTCCTAACAAGTGGTATCAAAGCAAGGTTGATCTTCTTTGGGCTCATCACCGAGAGAGCAAGTGTTAGAGGAAGAGGAAGTAGAAGCTTGAAACCCTAATTTCAAGAAATCATCATCAAAAGGTTTCAAGTTCAAGAATAGAGTTCTGGTACGACATATGGGCACCTCCACCTTTCGACAAAGCAAATTTTGATCTTTGAAAGATAAAGATAAAAAAAATTTCATGATGGATATAGAGCAATGGTGTTGGTGCTCCAGTTGGTTTTGATGTGATCAACTAAGTTAGGTTTGTTGATGCAGTCTGGCCCTGATTGTTGTTTTGGTGTTGACAACGATTTTAGTTTAGGAGGATGATTATGATATGGAAAATCCTAATCTGTGATGATTATGATGATTATGATTAAGTCCTGATCCGAGGATTAGGCATGATATGGAAAATCCTAACCTGGGAGGTTAGGTGAGGAAAATCCTAGCTTGGAGGGCTAGGTGTTGGAAAAGTCCTAATTCGGAAGGGTTGGGTGAAAAGTCCTAGCTTGGAGGGCTAGGTGAAAAGTCCTAACTTGGAGGGTTAGGTGCAAATTCCCATCCTGGAGAATTAGGTGAAAAAGTCCTGGCTTGGAGGGTCAGGTGCCTAGCTTGGAGGGCTAGGTTGGATGATGTTCTAACTCGGAAGAGTTGGGTGAAAAGTCCTAGCTTGGAGGGCTAGGTGAAAAGTCTTAGCTTAGAGGGCTAGGTGAAAGGTCCTAACTTGGAGGGTTAGGTGCAAATTCCCAACTTGGAGAGTTAGATGGAAAAATCCTTAGCTTGGAGGGCTAAGGTGGATGAATTCCTAGCTTGGAGGGCTAGGGTTGAGTCACTGGATCGGTCTGGTGACCGATCAGGGACATTGGCACGCTGCTCCTTAGTGGATCGGTCTGGTGACCGATCCAGCTATGTCTGATCGGACTGGTGATCGATCAGGGAGCGCACAATGAGATTGGGAATCTACTGTGTGGCTCCTGATCGGACCGGTGACCGATCAGGGAGCAGGCTGCTTCCTTGCTGTCTTGCTCCTGATCGGTCTGGTAACCGATCAGGGAGCAAACGGTGAGTGAGTTCCCTTGCTGATCAAAGTCTTGGATCGGTCTGGTGACCGATCAGGGATCTTGGATTTGATTAAAAAGTTACTGTTCATCTGCCCTGATCGATCTGGGTGACCGATCAGGATCCAATCTGATCGGTCTGGTGACCGATCAGGCTTCACCCTGATCGGTCTGGTGACCGATCAGGCGTGTATAGCTGCGAGAGCTGGGAATCCCAGCAAAGCAGTGGATCGATCTGGTGATCGATCCACACACCCTGGATCGGTCCGGTGACCGATCACTTTAATTCAAATTTCACTATCAGACGCGGTCAGAGCGTCTGATCGTATCGGATTTGCTGATGTATGTTTCTGATATGTGATATGCTGCGTGATCTTCTGCTCTGATTGAGTTTCAGGTGACAGGGGAGGATTCAAACACTCAAGGAGAAGTCAAAGCGTGCTTTCCTTGGAGCAGGTTTGTCCCTTTTCACATCTCAGGTTGCAACGGCGAGCTGAAGACTGGAGCTGAGACTGGAGCTTGGCTGAGGAGCTCAGTGAGTCCAGAGATAGCTCAGTAGAGGCTGGCGTTGGCAGATGAGTAGCTGGGAGCTACAGAGATGTGGTCACTTGTCGCTTGGCGGAGAAACAAAAGGGAACGCGAGAAGACGAGTCTGTAGAGTTTTTTTTGCTTGGCAATTCAGTTTGAAAAGTTCTTCGTGTTCTTGCGTTCTGGTGCTACAAGCTTGCTGTTCTTGAGTTCTTCAACCATTCTAAGCAAGCTACAGAGGAGCAATTATCATACTTGAGCGCTTGAAGGAGGAAACAAGAAGCTTGGAGTCCGACAGTGGGAAGACACGAAGCAGACAGGGGTCTGCGTGAGATCGCCACTGGGTGGAGCTCAGGGAAGCTTGCTATGTTTTGTCCTTGCTAAGAGTTTGAGTAAGATCCTTCTTGTTGTTGTTTCATTGTGCTCATTATATATCATTGTGTGAAACACGCTGTGGAGAGGTTTCTCCACCGAGAAGGAGGTTGCTTCATATCCGGTGTTAACCGGGGCTTGATCTGCCGACGATCAAGGGATCGCCCACCTCAAGGGCACGCCAAGGAGTAGGGGCAAGTTATCCCCGAACCTTGTAAACCCTCCTTGTTAGCGATCTTGCTAGTTGTGTTTGTTTTGCTTTCGTTTCATTTTTCTGCATAATCTGTTTTCCACTCTTTCCGCTGTGCTACTGATATTTGAGTTGCAGAAATCGTGATAAGTTTTCAAGGGGCAAGCGATTGTCTATATTCACCCCCCCTCTATAGCCATCTCGTTCCCAACAAGTGGTATCAGAGCAAGGGGCTCTATACACGGCTTAACAACCGAGAGTTTTCAACAAGATGGCTTTAAGAGAAGGCTTCTCCACCACCCGACCTCCATTCTTTGATGGCGCCGACTTCCAATATTGGAGATCAAAGATAGAATATTATTTGAAGATGGATATCCATACGTGGTTCGCGGTGAAGGAAGGATTCATCCCTCCTAAGGATGATGAAGGCAAGGAACTCGAATCTTCGCGGTGGACTGCCGAACAAACAAGAAAAAGTGAAGCTGACGCGAAGGCGGTTGTCACTCTACAATGTGGCATGAACAAAGACCAACTCATCAAGGTTGGTCCCTTCACGAGTGCAAAAGACTTGTGGAACAAACTCATAGAGCTCCATGAAGGCACCCGAGACTCGAGGATTGCAAAGAGGGACTTGTTCCTCAATCAGCTTCAAAATTTCTCCATGAAGGAGAATGAGTCGGTAAGTGAGCTCCATAGCCGGTTCAAGGAAGTTCTTAATGGACTTCATTCAATTGATGAAAAGGTCGAGAATCGCGACCTTGTGAGGTATGTCTTGAAAGCATTTCCAAGGAATGCTTTGTGGTCATCCATGGTGGATGCCTACAAAGTATCCAAGGATTTATCTATTGTAAAATTAGATGATTTATTTTGTGAGATGGAATTGCATGAGATGGCTAACAAAGGCCCCAAGGAAAAGGGGATTGCCTTAGTTGCAGGGGACCGGATCAACAAGAAGAAGAAGGAGAAGAAGAAGGAGAAGGATCCATCATCATCTTCATCCTCCTCCGAATCCGAGTCAAACTCGGAGGAAGATGGCAGTGACTCCTCCTCATCCGAAATGGTGAACTTCGTGCGGAGGATGATGCGAAGAGACCGACGTTTCAAAAGGAGAGGTAACACTAGTGAATTCAAGCTTGATAAGAATAATGCATCTTGCTTTGAATGTGGTAGGAAAGGGCATTTCAAGAATGAATGTCCGAAGCTCAAGATGGAGGAGAAATCTAAAAGAAAAGAAGAGAAATCCAAGAAGAAGAAGAAAGCTTTGAAGGCTTCTTGGGATGAGTCTTCTTCTAGTTCATCCGATGATGAGAAGGAGGAGAAGAGCACAAGGCAAGTGGCTCTCATGGCTCTTGGAGAGGAGAGCAGTGAAGAAACTTCAAGCTCCTCAAACGCGGCTTCATCATCTTCGGATGATGAAGAGGTAACTTCTCCTGAGCTTGAAAAATGTTATAGAGCAATTGCATGCTTAACTAGTATGCTTAAGAAATCCAAAAACAAAGTTAAAGCATTGCAATTAGAGATTGACCAATTGAAAGCTTCTAGGGATGATAACATTGATGACTTGCATGTTGAATTACTAGAAGATGAAATTAAATCCTTGAAGCATGAGATTGTAAGCTTGAAATCCTCTAAGGTTAAGGAAATCAGTGATTTGCGTGATAATGAGTTAGTGGAGGAAAACCAATCATTGAAGAGTGAAGTTGAGGAGCTCAAGAATATTCTTGGGAAATTCTCAAATAGCTCTAAGACCTTAGATATGATTTTGAATGCCCAAAGAGCGGTCTACAATAGGGCCGGTATTGGTTACCGCCCTAAGGAACCCTCTTTTATATCTCTCATGTCTAGGACTGACATGAGACAATCTAAGACACCCAAAATCCAAATGAAAGTTGTCAAGGCATGGGTGCCAAAGTCATGCTTAGTTGATGCTTTAGGTCCCAAGGTTTGGGTACCTAAGACTTCTATTTTTCGAATTGTGTAGGTTGTGATTGAGGGGGAGCATCTATCAACTTGGTTCGTTGATAGTGGATGCTCCAAACACATGACCGGGATAGATCATTGTTTACCACATTTCACAAGAAGAGTAGAGGTAATGTATCTTTTAGTAACAATGGTAGCCTTAAGGTCATAGGAATAGGAGACATTCAAATATCCGAATGTCTTAGAATCTCAAATGTCCTTCTAGTCAAGGGGATGAAGTTTAATCTCCTAAGTGTCAGTCAATTGTGTGACACGGGTTACACAATTGATTTCCAACCAAGTCAATGTCTAGTTAGACAAAATGACACCTTGGACACGGTACTAGTAGGAGCAAGAGTAGACAATATTTATCAAGTTTCATTTAAAAGTGCTACTAATGCTTTTGCTAAGTGTTTCATGTCAAAAGAAGAAGAGTCCACTCTTTGGCACCGGAGACTAGCACATGTGAACTTAAAGAACATCCGGAAGTTGGCCAACAAGGGACTAGTGCGAGGCTTACCAAGCATCAAGTATGGAAAAGATAAATTATGTGATGCGTGTCAAATGGGTAAGCAAACAAAATCTGCACATAAAGGTAAAAGCACTGTAAGTACTTCCAATGCTTTAGATTTACTTCACATGGATCTATTTGATTGTAGTACCATCACATCATTAAATGGAAGTAGATATTGCTTTGTTATCATTGATGATTTTACTAGATATACTTGGACTTACTTTTTAAAACATAAGGATCAAACCTTAGATATTTTCATTTCTTTTTGTAGAAGGGTTGAAAATGAGAAATCATCAACAATTAAGACAATAAGAAGTGATCATGGAGGTGAATTTCAAAACCAAAGGTTTCTAGAATTTTGTCAAGATAAGGGTTATAGACATGAGTTCTCTACTCCTAGAACACCACAACAAAATGGTGTTGTAGAGAGGAAGAACCGTGCACTTCAAGAGGCTGCACGAAGCATGCTTAATGAGTACTCACTCCCGAGTTACTTATGGGCTGAAGCTGTGAATACAGCCTGCTATGTGCAAAATCGAGTTCTCATCCATAGGTTTTTAGGAAAAACTCCCCACGAACTTTGGTTTGGGAAACCACCTACGGTTAAACATCTTAGGGTGTTTGGTTGTAAGGTGTTCATCCTAAACACCAAGGATCACCTTGGAAAGTTCACGGCAAAAGCTGATGAAGGGATACTAGTCGGGTATTCCCTCGTTAGTAAAGCCTACCGAGTCTACAACAAGAAAGCTAGACTAGTTGAAGAGTTTCTGATGTGGTTTTTGAGGAAAGTCCAAAATCAATTGACCAATCAGAAAATGTAGGAGGAGCTCAACTTGAACTTAGGAGACTAAGTTTGAAAGAAACTCCAAGTGTTGTTGATGGTGATGAGTCTGATGACGGTGAGCCTAGACAACCCATTGAACAGCCGGATCCTGAGGCTGAATTTGTGTCTAGTGAACCTATTCAAGAAGCACCACCAACACCAAGGCAAACGAGACTAGCCACTAGTCATCCCCAAGACCAAATTGTTGGAGACATCCATCAAGGGGTTAAGACTAGATCATTTTTCCGGAATGAGACTAATGAAGTTGCTCTAATTTCCGAAATTGAACCTAGAAAAATTGATGAAGCATTAAATGATCCCGATTGGATTATCGCGATGCAAGACGAACTAGGTCAATTTGAGAGGAGTCAGGTTTGGGACTTAGTCCCTAGGCCTAAGAAGACCACCGTTATTGGAACTAAATGGGTCTTCAAAAACAAATTAAACCACAAGGGAGAAATCATTAGAAACAAGGCACGCTTGGTAGCAAAGGGCTACAGTCAAGTTGAAGGTCTTGATTATGATGAGACTTATGCTCCCGTGGCACGATTAGAGTCCATCCGATTGATGCTTGCATTTGCAGCACATCGAGGCTTCAAATTATTTCAAATGGACGTCAAATCAGCCTTCCTAAATGGTTTGATTAGGGAAGAAGTCTATGTCGAACAACCTCCAGGGTTTGAGAGTACCGAATATCCAAACCATGTGTACAAGCTCAAGAAGGCACTCTATGGCCTTAAACAAGCACCCCGGGCTTGGTATGAGCGGTTGTCAACATTCTTGATTGGAAAGGGTTTCGTTAGAGGTCAAATAGACCCTACACTATTTCTACGAAGAGATGGTGACAATATATTTGTAGCCCAAGTATATGTCGATGACATAATTTGTGGATCAAACAACAAGGGCTACTTGCATGAATTTATCGGACACATGGAGAGTGAGTTTGAAATGAGTCTAGTAGGAGAGTTGACTTTCTTCCTCGGACTTGAAATCAAGCAGACTCGCGATGGTATCCATGTGCACCAATCAAAATATACACATGAAATGCTCCGAAAATTCAATATGAGTGATTCAAAAGAGGTAACCACTCCCATGGCCACAAACACAAGATTAGATAATGATGAGAGTGGTAAATCCGTTGATCTAACTCAATATCGAAGCATGATAGGTAGTTTGCTATATCTCACAGCTAGTTGACCAGATATACTATTTGCTGTAGGGATGTGCGCTAGGTATCAAGTCTGTGCCAAGGAATCTCACCTAATTGCTGTTAAGCGAATTTTGAGATATCTCAAGGGCACAATTGGTGTAGGTCTTTGGTTCCCCGTACCGAATCTTTTGATTTGATGGGCTATACGGATTCCGACTACGGGATGTAAGTTGGACCGAAAAAGCACTAGTGGGGGCTGCCAATTCTTAGGATCGTCTCTAGTAAGTTGGTCGAGTCGGAAGCAACATTGTGTTGCTCTTTCCACTACCGAGGCAGAGTATATCGCCATGGGAGAGAGTATATCACAATTGTTGTGGATGATCCACACCTTAGAGGACTATGGATTGAGTTACAAGGGTGTGCAAGTGTTATGTGATAACATTAGCACAATTAACTTAACCAAGAATCCGGTCCATCATTCTAAGACAAAACATATTGAAGTAAGACACCATTTCATTAGAGATCATGTAGCTAGGGGGAACATCATACTCTCACATGTAGAGTCAAAGTCAAACCTAGCTGACATTTTCACTAAACCACTTCCCGAGAGTGAATTTAGTTTCCTAAGACGGGAATTGGGAATGTGTCGCGCTTCATGATCCTCAAATTGTATTCAAAACCCTTCATGATTATTTCAAATTGTTAGGGAACAATTGGGTAACTTTGGGAACATCTCACACAAACTATAAGGGCTACCAAAATGTTTTTGTTTGCTAGATATGGGGTGAGATGTTAGGTTCAACTCAATTTCTCAAAATGTCATTGCATCACTTGAGAAATTAAGTTGACGAGATAATAATCACGGTGGTGACCAAGTATGGGGAAACCCATTGCATAACATATGTGTATATGACTCCATGATCATACTTGGACATTCCAATCAAGGCAACTTGAGTGGAAACTTGAAGTTGGAGTAAAAACTTGTTTGAATTTGCTTGATTGATTGATGGTTGAGTTTGACTCCATTAAGATGAGTCAAAGTGTTTGTTGAACCTATAAGGACTTTTGATTCTTGTTCAGGGATCAATTTTAGTCAGAGAATCATGTCTAAGTTCGACAAAGTTCATCAGATGTCTTTTGAAAATTTAGGAAGTTCTGAAACTGAACATTTCAGTTCGTATCAGGAACCCTGATCGGTCACCGGACCGATCAGGCATCGGGTTGATCGGTCCCTGGACCGATCTGACCCCTTCCTGTGGTGTTCGGTCCACAGACCGATCTGCGAGGCAAGCGGTGATCTCCCGAAATCTGACTAAGTGTTCTGAGCTAGCCTGGATCGGTCTCCCGACCGATCTGGCACCCTGTGGGGATCGGTCCACAGACCGATCAGGGAGCTCAGAGTTTTCACTCCGGATCCTACTGATCGAATCCTGATCGGTCATCCGATCGATCAGGAGCGCGTCTGATCGGTCACCCGACCGATCAGGACCATTCCAGTCCGATCAGGATGTTTTCTGATCGGTCGGGACGCGATCAGATCGAACGGTGATCCGATCAACCGCATTAAATTTTGGTTGGTGGACCGATCCACCAACCGATTAACTCTCTCCAAACCTTCGTTTTCCCGAACCCTAGCGCCGAAACAACCTTGTGCGAGCGAGCGAGAGAGTCTTGTGTCTTCCTTCTTCACTCGCGGGCGAGCGAAAGCTTCTACAGGCGTTCTCTCCGAACTCCTTCTTCACGCGCGTGCGTGCTCGAAGTGTTCTTGCAATCTCATCAAACAAACTCCAATGGCGCCTAAGTAAGATTTGATTTCAGCTTTCCTTTCACAACAGCTCTTAGAATATATATTTGTGAAGCTAATCGTATTTTTGTTCTTGTTCTTGCTGTGATCTCTTGATCCTTGTGTCTGTGCTGTGACCCTCTTTTCATCTTTTGATCAAAAATTTTATATCTATCTTTTGATTGGGTCTCATCTTATGATCAATCCTTGTGCTTCAATCTATGTGTCATGATCAATTCAAACCTTTTAGGAAATCTGCTAAGGGAAAGGAGGTA
This sequence comes from Boesenbergia rotunda, assembly GCA_024364735.1. Lineage (NCBI taxonomy): Eukaryota > Viridiplantae > Streptophyta > Magnoliopsida > Zingiberales > Zingiberaceae > Boesenbergia > Boesenbergia rotunda. The sequence continues at coordinate 122,364 of JAGFNQ010000983.1, read as the reverse complement.
GCAGAGGGGAGTTCTAGAGAGAAAACCTCCTCATCCTCTCAAAGGCCTCCACTCCCTCAACTTACTCGGTTTCAGAGTCCTGGTCTTGCCTTCAAGTTCCAGTGGCACAACTTCAAGTTAATGTCGTGTCGGGCTATAGACCCAACTTTTATCTATGAACACTGTCCAACAATTCAACAACGAATTGAGTTCTATAATCTTCAACCCCTCTTGCACTTTGAAGGACCGATCAACCTGACCTTGGTTTCTGAGTTCTATAATAATATGATCAGTGGACCGGGCACTGGGTGGAGCACGGGATGGCAGACTCATGTTGCCGGTATTGATCTTGCTTTCGATCGATCTATCCTGACTGATTTTCTCGGCTGTCGCAGATCACACAACGAGTTCTTTCTCTACCCTTTTCCTCCTAATCCTCTCCCAGTCCCCTTCGATGGAGTGACCTCTGATTCCATTTACGAGTACTTCCTAGGTCATCCTAGACCAAGGGATTCTGGTGAGTGCACCCGTGCCTTTCCTACATTTCCTGCTCTTCATCTTTCCCCTGTTGATTATGTCTTGTTTAAGATCATCACAAATTGTCTCCTTCCCACTACCTCGAAACGTCTTGATGAGATTCACCCGTTTCACTGCCTGATGCTTTACGGGATGCATCAACAGTTAGATTTTGACCCAGTAGCTTCAGTATTCTCCTCTATCATCGTACACAGTATGCCATTATCTCAGTCAGTCTATATGCCATTCGGTCACATCATCACTGCATGGCTGGAGTCGGTTGGCATCGACATTTCACAGGGCCACGTTGTGCCCATGATTCGACAGGACTGCCGGTTGGATCGTCGCATGCTTGCTCAGTCCGGCATTGTTCTCGGGACCCAAGGGCTGAAGTGGAAAGTTCGCAGACGAACGGGAGAGTCACCGAGGGCAGCTCGTGACCCGGGGACGCCAGCTATTACTGCAGACTATGATGAGTTGGCTCCTGATCTGCGTTGGCAGGTCGCAGAGATAGAGCGACAACTGGAGCATGAGTTACACATATCCGAGCTTTGGCGGCAGGAGGTCAGCTCCGAGTTCCAGTCGTTTGATCGCCGTGTTAATGCCTTAGCATCTGGTGTCTCTGAGATGAGCGCATTCCAGGACAGATGGTATGAAGAATGGTATCATCATACGTTCCCTGAGGGTGCATCCCCTAGTGATCCTTCACCCAGGGATATCATTTATATTGATGATTCTGATGACAATTGATCTTAACTGTGTTGTATGACTTTTGGGCTGTATGCCCTCTGACTTTGTTGGTGTGACCTTGAGTCACACACAATTTGCTACTTGTTTGGATGCTTTCATGCCTTGATCTATATATTTTTATCTGCCATGCTTATCTACTATTGTTGATGCCATTGTTGGTGCAGAATGCACCCAAGTCAAACCTGTGTTTTGATAATGGCAACATAGGTCAAAAGTTAAGTTATACTTGTTTTCTAACAAGCTAATCTAGTGTGCAGGAAAAGCCCTAGCGAAGGACTGCTAGGCACTGGCGAAGGAATGCCAGAGTCAAAAGCCCTAGCGAAGGAATGCTAGGCACTGGCGAAGGAATGCCAGAGTCAAAAGCCCTAGCGAAGGAATGCTAGGCACTGGCGAAGGAGTGTCAGAGTCAAAAGCCCTAGCGAAGGACTGCTAGGCACCGGGCAAAGGACAGCTCGGCATCCAAGACCTGACAAAGGACCGTCAGGCAAAAGTCCAACCAAAGGAGCGGTTGGCATCAGGTAAATTCTCCCGAGAGGAGTAGGTGAGGATGCGTTCCCCGTCGAGGGAACAGTAGGCGTCGGTTCGACCTAGGGCTCCATTTTGGAGACCAAAGTCAGAACCAAGACAGCTAAGGCTGTATAAACTAATAATTAATTATTTTATTGTGTTTTGGACTAACCCTGGATGCAGGACCAAAGGAACGTGTGTCTGCAACTCAGAGAGCCTCAAAGGAGTGAGGCAGCAGCTGAGCAGGGCGCCCTGAGTATCCAGGGCGCCCCCAAGGTGAACCAGAACCAAGTGAAGCAAAAAGGGCTTCGGCTGCTTACTGGGCAGGGCGCCCTCAGCAGCCAGGGCGCCCCGGGCCCAAGTCTGCGAAGCTTCATCTTTATCCACAGCCGAGATTTCTGCGCGGAAGAAGTCAACCAAGGTGCCCTCTGCGACCAGGGCGCCCCCAGAGTCAAAGTTATCCCTATTCGGGTGGGATAATGTTTGACCGAGCTAAATCCGGATCGGACGACACGTGGCAGGGCTCCCCCGACGTCCAGGGCGCCCCGGGGTGCTATAAATAGCACCCAACGCCCAAGCCTTCACAACAACTTCGTTCCAAAGCTTCCATACTCTTCTGTGCTCACGCCTTGCTCCAGAAACTGCCCAACTCGAGCGATGACGTCCTGCTGCTCCGGAAAGTCAACCTACAACCGGACGTCGGTAACAGAAGAAATTTCTTTTAAAAGTTTATAGTGCTATACTTGTAAATCTCTTTCTGTAAACTGATTTTGCGTTCATATAGAATTGCCCAAAGTAAACGATCAACGATCGTGGGCCTTGGAGTAGGAGTCGACCTAGGCTCCGAACCAAGTAAAAAATACTGTGTTCGCGTGTTGTGTTTATTTCCGCTGTGCAAATTACTCTCTCCATAAATTCGAAAAGTTTTTGTTGATATTCACCCCCCTCTATCGACTCTATCGATCCAACAAGTGGTATCAGAGCGGGGTTATTCAAACTTGGTGCAACCACCAGTTTGAAAATTTCTTTTCAGATTTTCGAGTTTTTTTTTATTTTTTCCCATTCGATTTTTTTTAATCGAGGTTGGTGCAACACCCCTCGATATTTTATTTCCTAATCCAGCACTACTAATCCAAGACCTAGTCTTGGAAATTTTTTTTTAGTTTTCTTTATTACAGAACAAATGTCTATGCAAGAGGGATTCAGCACCGCTAGACCTCCACTCTTCAGTGGAGAAGACTTTTCCTACTGGAAAAGTCGCATGGAGGTCCACCTGAAAACTCAGGTGGACATGTGGATCATTATCCAGTCCGGTCTGGAGATCCCCCGAAATGCGGAAGGACTTCCACAAAGCTACTCGGAGTGGGACAACACTCTAAAGCGCAAGATAGAAGCCGACGCAAAAGCAACGCAAACCCTACAATGCGGGCTGACAAAGGAAGAGCTGAACCGAGTGGGCCCCTTCAACAGTGCAAAAGAGCTATGGACAAAACTGATCGAGCTGCACGAAGGGACTTCGGACACCAGGATCAGCAAAAGGGATCTGCTACTGAATAAACTCTACACTATCAAGATGGTCGACAACGAATCTGCAGCCCAACTACACGCACGGATCCAAGAGGTAATGAACGGTCTTCACACAATAGGTCACAAGGTTGAAAACCGTGACCTAATAAGGTATGCTCTAAACGCCTTCCCTAGAAACACCTTGTGGGCATCTATGGTAGATGCATACAAGGTCTCTAGGGATCTTTCTAAAATAAAATTAGACGAATTATTTTCTGAACTAGAACTGCACGAACAAACTAACACCAATATGGTTGAGAAAGGTATTGCTTTTCTTGCAGGCAAGACTGGAAAAACAACGAAGAAGAAGCCCGAACCTGAAACCGAATCTAACTCAGACTCAGATTCAGAAGAAGAAGGAGAACAAACTAAGCTGGTCCGGCTCGCTCGAAGCTACTACAAGGAGCTGAAGAACCGAACCAACAAAAGGAAAACCGGCCGAAGAAAGGACGAACCAACTGAACCAGCAAGCAAGCCCAATGTGACCTGCTACGAGTGCAAGAAAAAGAGCCACTACAAGTCAGAGTGCCCTAACCTAAAGGAGACTAAAAAGACGAGAAGAGGAAGAAGAAGAGTCTTCCTCAGAAGAAGAAGAAGAGGCACCCCAATCCAACCTCCTAGCTCTGACCGCCTCAGATAAAGTCGAGATTGAGTAAGAAACAGAACAAGAGGACGGCGAGCTAACCTTCACAGAAGATGGAGAAATTAAGGTAACTAGTTTTAATAGATTACAATTAACTGAGTTAATTTCGTTTCTTTCTCGAGATTTGGCTAAAGCTAAACTCCGAGTCGAGTCCCTCCGACAGGAAGTAAAAATCCTGAAAGAGGGAGCTGACTCTAAACCCTTAACCGAGAAGGTTCAGGAAGGAACTCCTACTCAAGTTGAAAAACTTGAAAAGGAAAACTCCTCCCTGAAAACTCAAATTAAGGATCTTAGATCAGCTTTAGAACGATTTATATCTGGTTCCAAGGGTCTTGACATGATCCTTGGAAAATAGAAATCAGTTCTAAATCGATCCAGACTTGGCTACCGAACCAAATCCCGACAAAGATCATATTTGACTGTACTGAATCAGTCCAGAGGAAAAATTCAGGCATGGGTACCTAAACTGTGCCTGAACCAACCTACTGGATCAAATCAGTATTGGATCCCCAAGGACAAGATTCACATCTTGCCTAACCATCACCGTGGCTTTAGTCCAGGGGGAGCCAAACTGAAAACTATTTTTATTATTAGATAAACTTGTAATTCTTGATTTAAATTGCTTGATTGATTGGTTATTTAATTTTTGCAATTTACCATGCTTAGACTTAGGCTAGCTTAAGGACTGAACAAACTTAGCTGAAATTTGACAACATAGTATTGGGTGGAGGTGAGATGATAGTACGTTAGGGAAGCCAATTTGGCGGAACTAGCCGAAGCTACCGATCCAAAACTCAAACTAGTTAGACCAGAAATTTTTCAAAGAATAATTTTGAAAATGAAATTTCATTAAAAGACTTTGTCAAGGAAAGGGTGGATGATCCCATAAGGCTTCGGCCAAAGAAGACCTAGTGCCTCGCCAAGACCTGGAAGCCAATTTTTGAAATTCAAATTCAAATTAATTTTTGTCAAATTCGAATCTAACACAAAATTTCAGCTAAGTATAGATTTAAACATCTCTTCAAAAATTTCAAAATTAATTAATTAAGTTTTCAAAATTTAATTATCCTTCAAAATTAATCAAAATTTTCAAAACTATCAAAACCTGTCTCACAAAACCTATAAGGTTAACGTGATTGAAAACCCTAGATTTGGGTGAGACAGACTAGGCAGTGAAATTCAATTTAAGCTATTCCTGATTCTAATTGGTCCAAATCAAGAAAATTTTTTATGCGTAGGAACATAAAGATTTGGACCAATGGATGTTGGATAGCGGTTGCTCCAGACACATGACTGGAGACAAATTGAAGTTCACCAAGCTCAAACTAAAAAACCTAGGCTCAGTGGCATTTGGCAATAATGCTACACTCAAGGTAATTGGGTCAGGTAATATTGAGCTTAAATCTGATTTCATTATTAAGAAAGTTCTATTGGTTGAAAACTTTAATTTTAACTTGCTTAGCATAAGTCAGTTATGTGATTCTGTTTATATAGTTACCTTCAACAATTCCAATTGCCTGATTAGAAATGAACAAGACTCAGAAATCATACTTAAGGGCACTAGGAAAAATAATGTATACACCATAAATCTTCCCCTTATACCCAAATGTATGTTAACACAATTAGAACAATCAAACCTCTGGCATAGGAGATTAGGTCATACCAATTTGAGAACTATCTCAAAAATTACCCAACTTGGCTTAATCAAAGGTATCCCCAAAATCAAAAACAATGAAAACCTAATATGTGAATCATGTAATCAAGGTAAACAAACCAAATCCAATCACAAACTAATCCAGTCTGACTTAACTCAAACCACACTTGAGCTCCTGCACCTTGACCTATTTGATTCGCATGGAGCCAAGTCACTAAGCGGGAACCGATACTGCTTAGTAATAGTTGATGATTACTCTAGGTTTACCTGAGTTAGGTTTTAAAAACCAAAGATGAAACCCTAAACCTATTTATTGAACTCTGTAAACTAATTGAAAATCAAAATGACACTAAAATTAAAAGACTTAGGAGTGATCACGGGGGAGAATTTGAGAATCAACGGTTTCAGGAATTCTGTAAAATAAATGGGTATTTACATGAATTTTCATGTCCTAGAACCCCCCAACAAAATGGGATAGTCGAGCGAAGGAATAGAACATTACAAGAAGCCGCTAGGGCTATGCTCAACGAATTTAAACTAGCAAACCAATTTTGGGCAGAAGCAACTAGTACAGCCTGTTATATCCAAAATAGGGTTTTGATTAACAAACGACACAACAAAACCCCCTATGAACTGTACTACCATAGACTCCCAAACCTACATTACCTAAGGGTCTTTGGGTGCAAAGTTCATATCCTAAACACCAAAGACTATTTAGGAAAATTTCAATCCAAGTCAAACCCAGGTATTTTCCTAGGGTATTCAACCACAAGTAGAGCCTATAGAGCTTACAACAAACAAACTAAGAAAATTGAAGAAACAACAAACTTAATTTTCGATGAAGAAATCAATTCAAATAATCCAGACCCAATTTCATCAAACTCTGACCAAGAAAATAATGAACAAATTATTGAACCATTAATTGAACCCTTACACGAACTAACTATTGAACCAATAAATGAATTAACTGAACCAAGAATCGAACCAACAAATGTACCAGCCCAAAGAGTCGAATCAAATAGTGAACCAAACCGATCAGCTGGACCTGAGGCTGAACCAATCTCTAGAAGAGCAAAGAAACCCAGACTTAGTCACCCAACCGATCAAATTGTGGGTGATCCAACTCTAGGAGTCAGGACTAGGTCCTCCTATAGAAACCTTAGCCAAATAGCTATGATATCAAAGATTGAACCCAAAACTATAGAGGAAGCCCTACCTGATCCTGATTGGATCATAGCAATGCAAGAAGAACTAGCTCAATTCGAGAGAAACCAAGTCTGGGAATTAGTACCTAAACCTGAGGGCAAATCCATCATTGACACTAAGTGGGTCTTTAGGAATAAACTGAATGATCAAGGGGAAATAGTCAGAAATAAAGCCCGCTTAGTAGCAAAAGGTTTCAGCCAAGTAGAGGGATTAGACTACGATGAAACATATGCCCCAGTAGCTAGACTTTAGTCCATTAGAATGTTGTTAGCCTTTGCATCCCATAAAGGATTTAAATTATATCAAATGGATGTAAAGTCAGCCTTCTTAAATGGATTCATCAAAGAAGAAGTTTATGTAGGACAACCCCCAGGGTTTGAAGACTTAGATAAACCTAACCACGTTTACAAACTAACTAAAGCCTTATATGGGTTAAAACAAGCACCTAGGGCCTGGTATGAACGTTTATCAACCTACTTAACTTCTAAAGAATTCAAACAAGGCCAAATTGACTCAACTCTATTTATTAAAACCTTAGGAAAAGATATATTCATTGCCCAAATTTACGTAGATGACATAATTTTTGGATCCACCAACACAAACTTCCTAAAAGAGTTTGTCAAAATAATAGAAAATGAATTTGAAATGAGCTTAATTGGTGAGCTTAACTTTTTCCTAGGCTTACAAATCAAACAAACTAGGGATGGTAACTATGTTCATCAATTCAAATATGCTAAAGAGTTAATAAAGAAATTTAAAATGGATAACTCTAAAAGCATAAGTACCCCCATGGCCACTAATATAAAAATAAATAGTGACCTTGATGGTAAACCAGTAGACCTTAAACTCTATAGGAGTATGATAGGTAGCCTACTGTACCTTACAGCCAGTAGACCTGATATTCTCTTTGCTGTAGGGATGTGTGCTAGATACCAAACCTGTGCTAAGGAAACGCACTTAGCAGCCCTAAAAAGAATACTGAGATATGTAAAGGGCACCCTAAATGTAGGGATTTGGTATCCTAGGACCTCAACTTTTGCTTTAACCGGATACTCAGATTCTGACTATGCTGGCTGTAAGTTAGATAGAAAGAGCACAAGTGGAAGCTGCCAATTGTTAGGTCAGAGTCTAGTTAGTTGGTGCAGCAGAAAACAACACTGTGTAGCTCTATTCACAACTAAAGCTGAGTATGTGGCATTAGGAGAATGTGTGGCTCAACTTTTATGGATGATGCACACACTTAAGGACTTTCAGCTCAACTACACCCAAACTCAAGTATTTATTGACAATATAAGCTCAATTAATTTAACTAAAAACCCAATCCAACACTCCAGAACCAAACATATAGAAGTCAAACATCATTTTGTAAGAGACCATGTAACCAGGGGTGAAATAGTACTCAAGTATATTGACTCTAAATCCAACCTAGCTGATATATTCACAAAGCCCTTACCTGAGTCTGAGTTCAGCTCACTAAGAAGGCAGTTAGGATTATGCTTTGTAGAATAGAGTATCTCGATTTTTTTACTCTACTTCAAAAATCAGTTTTCTAAAAATAGAATTTGAAAAATTGCTTTACTTAATTTCAAAATCAGTTTTCACTTGCGACTTAGTTTTATTTTTATTTCAAAATTACCCCTTTTTCAAAACTAGGGCTTTTTCGAAAATGGACTTAGCCTAGGCCCTAACCCTAGAACTGCATGCACCTATAGACTTAGAAGCCAGCATCTCACAAGCACCTTAGGGTACTTATAATTGATAACCTAGAAAGGGTTGAGATGCTTAGGTCTTTGCCTTAATTCAAGATGCTTTAAGGTAGTGCATCTGCAGTAATTGGGGCACTAAATACAACTTATACAGCAATCAAGTTAAGTGTCAAGCTTAGAAAATCTAACTTGAACAAAAACACTTAACTTGACTAACCCTAGCAAAAACTACTGTTTATAACAGTTAGTAAGTAGCTAATTGGGTTAGACAGGTCCCTACAGACAAAAATTGATTGATTTAGTGTAAATCTAACTGGTTCAGTACAGCAAATTATTATTTATTTTCTTTATTCATGCTATATTTATCTGTTTTGATATATGGCAAAGGGGGAGATAGAGATAGGAAAGAGAAAAATTATTTTTTTCTAAATTTTTCCTTTATTCAAAAAGGTTCAAAAACATACTCATCCTTTATTCAAAAGCTTAAACTTTTTGAAAAAGTACTTAAGTTCTTAAAGCTTTCAAAATTTTGCTAAGAAATTTTTTTTTCAAGCTTTCAAATTTTGCAAAGTACTCTAGCCTTTCAAAAGGTTCTTACTTAAGCTTGTCAAAAATTATTTTTACTCTAAAGCTTAATGTTTTTCAAAATTGTTAAGTACTAAATTGTTTCAAGCTTGTTATATCCTACCAAATACTTAAGCTAACATTTTGAGTACTTTAAAGCCTGTCAAAAATTATTTTTACCCTAAAGCTTAAAGTTTTTCAAAATTGTTAAGTACTAAAGTGTTTCAAGCTTGTTATATCCTACCAAATACTTAAGCTAACATTTTGAGTACTTTAAAACTTAAGACTTTAAAATTTCCTAAGTACTCTGATTATGCTTTAAAACTTACTATGTATTTTTAAGTTACTTCTAAGTACCTAAAACTTAAGTACAAGTAAAGTTTTTAAAACCCCACGAATTTTTGAAAAATCTAGGGGGAGATTCCTTCCAGGGGGAGGGAACAAAAGATAAAACCTTTTCATGTCTTGCTTAACTTAACTTTTTGAACTAGGGTTGCCATAAATCAAAAAGAGGGAGATTGTTGGTGCAGAATGCACCCAAGTCAAACCTGTGTTTTGATAATGGCAACATAGGTCAAAAGTTAAGTCATACTTGTTTTCTAACAAGCTAATCTAGTGTGCAGGAAAAGCCCTAGCGAAGGACTGCTAGGCACTGGCGAAGGAATGCCAGAGTCAAAAGCCCTAGCGAAGGAATGCTAGGCACTGGCGAAGGAATGCCAGAGTCAAAAGCCCTAGCGAAGGACTGCTAGGCACCGGGCAAAGGATAGCTCGGCATCCAAGACCTGACAAAGGACCGTCAGGAAAAAGTCCAACCAAAGGAGCGGTTGGCATCAGATAAATTCTCCCGAGAGGAGTAGGTGAGGACGCGTTCCCCGTCGAGGGAACAGTAGGCGTCGGTTCGACCTAGGGCTCCATTTTAGAGACCAAAGTCAGAACCAAGACAGCTAAGGCTGTATAAATTAATAATTAATTGTTTTATTGTGTTTTGGACTAACCCTGGATGCAGGACCAAAGGAACGTGTGTCTGCAACTCAGAGAGCCTCAAAGGAGTGAGGCAGCAGCTGAGCAGGGCGCCCTGAGTGTCCAGGGCGCCCCCAAGGTGAACCAGAACCAAGTAAAGCAAAAAGGGCTTTGGCTGCTTACTGGGCAGGGCGCCCTCAGCAGCCAGGGCACCCCGGGCCCAAGTCTGCGAAGCTTCATCTTTATCCACAGTCGAGATTTCTGCACGGAAGAAGTCAGCCAAGGTGCCCTCTGCGACCATGGCGCCCCCAGAGTCAAAGTTATCCCTATTCGGGTGGGATAATGTTTGACCGAGCTAAATCCGGATTGGACGACACGTGGCAGGGCGCCCCCGACGTCCAGGGCGCCCCGGGGTGCTATAAATAGCACCCAACGCCCAAGCCTTCACAACAACTTCGTTCCAAAGCTTCCATACTCTTCTGTGCTCACGCCTTGCTCCAGAAACTGCCCAACTCGAGCGACGACGTCCTGCTGCTCCGAAAAGTCAACCTACAACCGGACGTCGGTAACAGAAGAAATTTCTTTTAAAAGTTTATAGTGCTATACTTGTAAATCTCTTTCTGTAAACTGATTTTGCGTTCATATAGAATTGCCTAAAGTAAACGATCAACGATCGTGGGCCTTGGAGTAGGAGTCGACCTAGGCTCCGAACCAAGTAAAAAATACTATGTTCGCGTGTTGTGTTTATTTCCGCTGTGCAAATTACTCTCTCCATAAATTCGAAAAGTTTTTGTCGATATTCACCCCCCTATATCGACTCTATCGATCCAACAGCCATGACTGATTATATACCTACTATCTGCATGATTGTTCGATTGTCATATTCATGCTTACTTTGCCATGTTTAGTTGACACTTATGAATATTATGGCATGCTTTGGGCGTCTATATTTCATACTCATATGACACATGTGATTGCTATGTCTTGCTATAATTTTTCACATGTGTTCGTATGCCAATTCCACAAACTATCACATTTTTGATGAGTTGGGATACCTCTAGGATTGAGGGGGAGTTCATCTTAATCTTGACAGTCCCTCTTGTCCCTTTTCGATGTTCGACAAAGGGGGAGAGTGTGGATTGGTTAAGTTTAGCATGATCATGTTGTAGGGGGAGGATCTGGATTCCCCTATGATTCTAAAGTTGGAATATTGATTGAGAATCCCTAAACTTAAAATCGGGTTGTCAAATAACAAAAAGGGGGAGATTGTTGATGCAGTCTGGCCCTGATTGTTGTTTTGGTGTTGACAACGATTTTAGTTTAGGAGGATGATTATGATATGGAAAATCCTAATCTGTGATGATTATGATGATTATGATTAAGTCCTGATCGATGATTAGGCATGATATGGAAAATCCTAACCTGGGAGGTTAGGTGAGGAAAATCCTAGCTTGGAGGGCTAGGTGTTGGAAAAGTCCTAATTCGGAAGGGTTGGGTGAAAAGTCCTAGCTTCGAGGGCTAGGTGAAAAGTCATAACTTGGAGGGTTAGGTGCAAATTCCCATCCTGGAGAATTAGGTGAAAAAGTCCTGGCTTGGAGGGTTAGGTGCCTAGCTTGGAGGGCTAGGTTGGATGATGTTCTAACTCGGAAGAGTTGTGTGAAAAGTCCTAGCTTGGAGGGCTAGGTGAAAAGTCCTAGCTTGGAGGGCTAGGTGAAAAGTCCTAACTTGGAGGGTTAGGTGCAAATTCCCAACTTGGAGAGTTAGATGGAAAAATCCTTAGCTTGGAGGGCTAAGGTGGATGAATTCCTAGCTTGGAGGGCTAGGGTTGAGTCACTGGATCGGTCTGGTGACCGATCAGGGACATTGGCACGCTACTTCTTAGTGGATCGGTCTGGTGACCGATCCAGCTATGTCTGATCGGATTGGTGACCGATCAGGGAGCGCACAGTGAGATTGGGAATCTACTGTGTGACTCCTGATCGGACCGGTGACCGATCAGGGAGCAGGCTGCTTCCTTGCTGTCTTGCTCTTGATCGGTCTAGTGACCGATCAGGGAGCAAACGGTGAGTGAGTTCCCTTGCTGATCAAAGTCTTGGATCGGTCTGGTGACCGATCAAGGATCTTGGATTTGATTAAAAAGTTACTGGTGCAACGGCGAGCTGAAGACTGGAGCTGAGACTGGATCTTGGCTGAGGAGCTCAGTGAGTCCAGAGATAGCTCAGTAGAGGCTGGCGTTGGCAGATGAGTAGCTGGGAGCTACAGAGATGTGGTCACTTGTCGCTTGGCGGAGAAACAAAAGGGAACGCGAGAAGACGAGTCTGTAGAGTTTTTTTTGCTTGGCAATTCAGTTTGAAAAGTTCTTCGTGTTCTTGCGTTCTGGTGCTACAAGCTTGCTGTTCTTGAGTTCTTCAACCATTCTAAGCAAGCTACAGAGGAGCAATTATCATACTTGAGCGCTTGAAGGAGGAAATAAGAAGCTTGGAGTCCGACAGTGGGAAGACACGAAGCAGACAGGGGTCTGCGTGAGATCCACTGGATGGAGCTCAGGGAAGCTTGCTGTGTTTTGTCCTTGCTAAGAGTTTGAGTAAGATCCTTCTTGTGTTGTTTCATTGTGCTCATTATATATCATTGTGTGAAACACGCTGTGGAGAGGTTTCTCCACCGAGAAGGAGGTTGCTTCATATCCGGTGTTAACTTGTAGCGACCCGCCTTCTCTACCTTAGACGGAACGTTACTTTGTCTACTTCTTGACTCTAATGCACGACTAAAAATGCGGAACTTTCTTATTATTTTTTTTTCCTTCTCTTTTTTTTTCCAAAAAACACAAAACAACTTTCATTTTAACTGCTTTGCCAGGATTTGACCCCTAGACCTCTTAGTTGTAACACTAAAGCACTAACCAGCTGCTCTACACAACTTCTCTTTAATGGTACCAGTCGACTGCTATATAGCAGTCGACTGGTACCAGGCGACTGACCTTTTGGCAGGCGCCTGGTGCATCGAACAGAAGCTACTGTTCGATAGGGCAGGTGACTGGTCCTGTACCAGTCGACTGGCACGCCTAAAAACCTGCATTTCAGACCTGAAACTCATCTCCATTCATTCACAAAACATATACTTTCAAGCCATACAAAGACATAACACCATTTCTATACTCTATACTAGTTTTCTAAACATTTTAGCCAATCAAAACAACTTCATAAACTTGAAATTAGGACTTTTGCGGAAGTAAATAAGTTATGAAAATCTATATGAACTTTAGACTAGAATTTGTACCAAATTTTGTATCTATGCAAGGTTTAATCAATTCTAACCATTTAAACTCATCACACAAGGTTCTATAACATTACTAAAGTATTATGGAATATGAATGCAACTTTTCTAAGCATATTTAAAGCAATAAAACTTAACTCAAAAGGAGACTAACAACATCTTGGCACATGCATCAAATAGCTCCATCAAAGTATCGATATTCAAAACTACTCACGCTCATACTCATCCAATGCAATCATAAGGATATATATACTAAATGGAATGACATGGAATCTTTACTCGTGGTTTTAAGACATGCAAAATATCTAAACGCAAATACTTGGATAAATTCTATGTGATCTAACTTAAACTAAGAATCTGTGACAAATGCACTTTAAGTCTTTTATTCATCTTGTCCCAAGGACCTCTCCAAGGTCAGCCACCACACACACGTCGCTCAGCACCGCCTCGTCGCCTTCCTTCAGAATTGCTTGCCTTTACCTTTACCTGCAGCAAGAGGAAATGCAACTAATAAGCATAAAGCTTAGCAAGTACTATCTAGCTCACAAAATCTCGAAATGTGCAAGCATGCTTTTTAAACAATGTGAAATCACATGAGATACTTTTATGCTTAAAAGAAACACTAAAACCTGTATAACTCAAGACATGCATACTCAAGCATTAATGAGTCTTAATTCACTTTTTCTTGGCTTAACTTGAAACTTTAGCAATTCTTTAACTTTAAATCTTTCTTTAACTTTTAGAAAACTTCCTTAAGCTTTAGAAAAACTTTGCTAAAGCATATACTTGAAAATAATAACTCACTTGGATCCACTTAAGACGTAAGTACCATCTTATGCGCGTTCCCTAAAAGGTTGGGGTAGCGAGCCACCAATCCTAATAGAGCAGACCTTGGTCTACCAGGGCCAAGACCTTGGAATTGGACACCTGGATTTCTTTAACGACGCCCTTGGACGCCGGGTACTGGCCTTAGAAAATAAAATACTTACTTTTTCTTATCTTGAATGCCTTGGCATTTTAACGAGCACCTTGTGTGCCCAAATCCCTAAGTCTTGACTTTTGGGGATTTCTTAAGGCCTTGGCTTTTCTTTTCTTATCTTTATCTTCTCTTTTCTTTTCTCATAACTTTTCTTAGACCCTAACCTCATATAGGGTACTTAATTAAACTTATACAAGCATGGATTAAACTAGGGTTACATGCAAAATCATAAACTAAAGGAAAATTGCATTTTTAACTTTCTAACGGGAAAAACTTGCGGAAAACCGCCTCTTACTGCAGGTGAGCAGTACTTACATTGATTTCTTTGGACTTACAACCAAAATTGACGTCTAGGGCTCGGGAGAAACTTGAGATCTCGATGAACCGTTCGCGCCTACGCGTTCCTCTCGTCGAGACGAACGAAACGCTCCGCACTCCTTGATTCTTCCTTGGCCGGCGCCCCCTTAGAAGAGGAGAGGAGGTCTTGGTGTCGGCGTGCGCCCAAGAGAGGGGAAGAGGGGCGGCGTGCGTGCGGCTTGGGCGAGGAAGAGGGCTTTAGTTGAGAGAAATAAAATTTCTCTCTTTAATTATCTATTTATACTTAGGGTATTTAAGTCCAACTTATAACTTAACTTAATATCTCTCTATTTTCTTTCAGCACACCCCTGCTGGGGCTCCTGGTTAACCCGACCAACTTAAGTCGTTGGTCCCATGGGAGGTCTCGGGTTCAAAACTCGTCCAGGCAACTTTTTTTTTTGCCGAAAACTCTATTCCTTTTAATAAAAATACTAAACGGACTCGGAAAATTCCATAAAAATATTCTAAAAATTCCTAAAAATATCTAGAATATTTCTAAAACATTTTTAAATAGTTCTAAGGACTTTAAGAACCTCAATATGGAAATTTCGGGGCGTTACAATCCCCCATACCTTATAAAAAGTTCGCCCTCGAACTTAAAATAATTCTGGATATTTTTCTCTCATGCTGTCTTCACGTTCCCAAGTAGCTTCCTCATGCTTTTGATTCTGCCAGATGACCTTCACTAGTGGCACTCCTTTATTTCTTAATCTCTTAACTGCTTTGTCCACTATCTGTGTCGGTCTGCTCTCATAGCTAAGATCTTCTTGGATCTGTACTGACTGAGGCTGAATCACTTGGCTAGGATCGTGAATACACTTCTTTAGCATAGAGACATGAAATGTACTGTGGATAGCTGACATATCCTCTGGTAAGTCCAGCTCATATGCTACCTTACCAACCCTCTTTATGATCTTGTAGGGTCCTATGTAGCGGGGACTTAGCTTGCCCTTTTTGCCAAATCTCATCACTCCCTTCATAGGAGCGACCTTGAGGAATACTGAATCTCCAACTTGGAATTCCAGTGGCCTACGGCGTGTGTCAGCATAACTTTTCTGTCTACTCTGGGCAGTCTCAATCCTCTGGCGGATCGTCTGGATAGCCTGAGTGGTCTCATCTACAAGCTCAGTCTGGCTGCCTATTTCTGACTTCGTCTCTTTCTTTTCACCAGCTTCTTGCCAACATATGGGTGATCTGCATTTTCTGCCATACAATGCCTCATAAGGTGCCATCCTGATGGTGGCCTGATAGCTATTGTTGTAGGCAAACTCAGCTAAGCACAGAAATTTGCACCAACTACCTTTAAAGTCCAACGCACAAGCCCTGAGCATGTCTTCTAAAATCTGATTTACTCTCTCTGTTTGTCCATCTGTCTGGGGATGGAAAGCTGTGCTGAACTGAAGTCTGGTGCCTAGGGCGTCCTGAACACACCTCCAAAAATGGGAGATGAACCGCCCATCTCTGTCAGAAACGATCGACTTCGGAACTCCGTGAAGCCTGATCACTTCTTTCACGTACAGCTGTGCTAACTGCTCTACCGAATGCGATAACTTGATGGCTAGGAAGTGGGCAGACTTGGTCAATCTGTCCACTATCACCCATATTGCATCGTGTCCATGGGTGGTCCTTGGGAGACCTGTGATAAAATCCATGGATATCTCTTCCCACTTCCACTCTGGAATGGGAAGAGGCTGCAGAACTCCTCCTGGTCTCTGGTGCTCTGCTTTAACTCTCTGGCAGGTCAAGCAGGTACTGATATATCTGGCCACGTCTCGCTTGAGTCCAGACCACCAGAACCTTTGCTTTAAATCTTGGTACATCTTGGTAGAACCAGGATGCATAGAGTACGGGGTACTGTGGGCTTCTTCTAAAATATTCTTTCTTAGTTCCTCATCATTGGGGACGCAAAGGCGGTCTCCAAGATAGAGGATGCCACTATCTGATACTCGAAACTCTGAATTTTCTGCCTCTTGGATCTCCTGCTTGATCTTCTGGATCTCTGGGTCTTGACTTTGCTTTCTTTGTATATCCACAAGCAGGGTTGACTCTAGAGTCAATGCAGAAAGTTGCCCAATTATTACCTCGACTCCAAAATCCTTTATTTCTTTCTGAAGTGGTAGAGACAGTGATGATAGGGACATCAGTGCTGCACAGGATTTTCTGCTCAGTGCATCTGCCACTTTATTAGCTTTACCTGGGTGGTAGAGGATTTCACAGTCATAATCTTTGACCAACTCTAGCCACCTGCGCTGCCTCATATTCAGATCCTTCTGAGTGAAGAAGTACTTCAAACTCTGATGGTCTGTGAAGATTCTGCACTGCACTCCATACAGGTAGTGTCTCCAGAGCTTCAGTGCAAAAACCACAGCTGCTAGCTCAAGGTCATGAGTAGGGTAATTCTTCTCATAGTCCTTGAGCTGTCTGGAGGCATATGCTATTACTTTACCGTCTTGCATGAGGACAGCTCCAAGGCCCATCTTGGATGCATCACTGTAGATGTCAAAGGTCTTGTCACTCTCTGGAACAGTCAGGATGGGAGCACTAGTTAATCTTTTCTTCAGTTCTAGGAAGCTGTGCTCGCATTTATCTGACCACTCAAACTTCTGATTCTTTCTGGTCAGGGCTGTGAGTGGAGAGGCTATTCTGGAAAAGTCCTCCACAAATTTTCTGTAATATCCTGCCAGGCCTAAGAAGCTTCTGATTTCACTGGCATTCTTGGGTCTACACCAGTTGCTGACTGCTTCTATCTTGGCTGGATCAACTTGAATGCCTTCTTTGGATACAATGTGACCTAGGAAGGTCACCTGATCTAGCCAAAACTCACACTTTGAGAATTTTGCATAGAGCTTCTCCTGCTGAAGGATCTGCAGCACTATCCTCAAGTGTGTAGCATGGTCCTCTGGAGTCTGTGAGTATATGAGAATATCATCAATAAATACAATGACGAATTTATCGAGATACTCCCTGAAGATGTGGTTCATCAGCTCCATGAAGACTGCTGGAGCATTGGTTACTCCAAAAGGCATCACTACAAATTCGTAGTGGCCGTATCTTGTCCTGAAGGCCGTCCTGGGGATGTCACTTTCTTTAACCTTTAGCTGATGATACCCAGAACGCAGATCTATCTTCGAGAACACTGTAGCCCCTTTGAGTTGATCAAATAAATCATCTATTCTAGGAAGGGGGTACTTGTTCTTGATGGTTACCTTGTTCAGAGCTCTGTAGTCTATGCACAGACGCATAGACCCATCCTTCTTCTTGACGAAAAGTACAGGAGCTCCCCAGGGTGAATGACTCGGGCGAATGAAGCCCTTGTCTAGTAGCTCCTGGAGTTGCTCTTGTAATTCCTTCAACTCTGCTGGAGACATACGATATGGGGCCTTCGAGACTGGACCGGTACCTGGTACTAGCTCGATCTCAAATTCCACTTCTCTGTTGGGAGGTAGTCCAGGTAGCTCTTCTGGGAATACTTCTGGATACTCACAGACTACCCGTACATCCTCCTGCTTGCGCTCTTCCTTTGCTTCTATGTCCACTATGCGTGCAAGAAAACCAGCACACCCTTGTTCTAGCATCTGGTGGGCTGCCAAGGCTGAGAGGAATTTCTGAGTCTTCCTCCTTGGGGCTCCTTGAAATTCGAACGGTGGTTCTCCTTCTGGAATGAAAACCACCTTCCTCCGGCGACAGTCCACTGAAGCGCTGTACTTACTGAGGAAATCCATGCCCAGTATGACGTCGAAGTCTTGCATCGCAAGGACTATTAGATCGACATATAGCTCTCGGTCTGAAATCTTGATTGGCACAGCCCGGAGCCACTAGGTGGATTCCATGATTTCCCCTGAAGGGAGAGTTGTCAGGAATCTGGACTCCCAACTCTCTGCAGGCACCTGTAACTTACTAGCAAAAGGTACTGATACGAAAGAATGGGTCGCCCCAGTGTCAAACAGTGTAGTAGCTAAATGCTGAAAAATAACTATTTGACCTGTTACGACCGTGGAGGTGCTGGCAGCTTCTTCCTTCGTGAGGGAAAAGACCCTGGCATTGGTTGAAACTGGTGCTGCTTCCAACCTTCCCTGACTGATCTGAGGTCTCTCCAGTATAGTAGGCATGTAATGTAACTGAGGCTTGCCTCCATACTGTTAGAGATATGAGAGAAGTGTCCTAAGGCAATCGCCTTATGATTGTAAACATTTATTTAATAAATGATAATTCACTATTTGAGTATACATGTTTGTGTATTTGATTGGATCTTAAACTCATCTACTGAATGTCCGCCATACAATTCACAGCATAAGAGAATTTGTGATGGGATCACATCTAGTGATTATCTCTACATGTGCAAATGTGAAGTGTTGGAAATATCCCTAGTCGATGAATTGATAAATACGGACATTATCAATTCTGTTGTGACTAGCATGGGTTATTCTCTATTCAGCTGATTCTCACTGGCTGGTGACATTGGGATGTCCGGAGATAAACATGGATGCTAGTTAAGGGAACTAGTTCATTGGAGTGACTAGTTGTAAGACTTCATATGGGAATCTACATGTAGATATGTCAATGAAGATCTTACTGCGGCTTAAGTGCGATGTTCCTTTGACTTGCGGTGTTCAAGTCATCTTGGTCATGGAGACTTATACTTTGACATCTTAAGCAAGCATCTCCAAGGAGGTGTGGACCCAGGATGATCGGGTATAAGCCGAAGTGCCCGAAGATGTTTGAACAGCCTACAAAGGATTCACCACTCCTTGCGAGGAGATGTATACCCAGGCCTATCGTCGGATTGTTACTCAAAGCCTCTGGCCAGAGCATATCATGTTAAGAGTGCGAGTCTCTTAAATACATGAGAGTAATTAGAAATCCAAAGGACGAGGAAGACACTACTTTGGCTAGGTGTGACGTAGTCAGCCTAGTGGGGACTGACACCATTGACCGTGTCCTGAACCAAGTGGGTATAAGGTGGTGAAGGGAATGGGGCACGACTCATTAGAGCTGCTGAAGGGTTTCAGAATAATTTCTTTTGAGGTCAAACCGTTGATCTTTCGATTAATTGGGGATCATGATGTACTACTAGGTGTCACTCATGATCGTTCTATAATTAGTTAAATTATAGACGGCCAACATAAATCGAAAGCCTATTTAGTCACACGCACTACGAGTAATCCGAGGGATTTAAAACGAGTTGAAAATTGGATTTTCTGATCAAGAGAAATAAGTCGAATCTGAGTCAGTCAGAGGCGCAATGGAAGCTAAAAATGGCTAAGTCTTTTGAAGGCTTTTTGGGCGAATTAAATGAGTTTAATTCACGACGGTTCGGGTTGGTTTTGGCCGACCAAAGAGGGTGTTTACCCTTCTTTGGTGGCCGGCCAAATAAAAGGAGAAAACCAATTTAATTGGTTTAATTAATAAAATAAATCTAGCGCGATTTATTTTATAAATTATGGATAAATAAATTTGTATAAAGAAATTTATATAAATAAAATTTATAGAAATTTATTCTTTTATGGAAGATTAAAATAATCCATGAAATGGTTTATTTTAATTTTATAAAATCAATTATGAATTGATTTTTCCATAATAAGAAAGTTTATAAATTTCTTATAAAATTTATTCCATAATTTAAAGAGAAGAAGAATTAGTTTTTATTATAAATTAGTTTATAATAAAGACTTGGTTTAAACGGAATAACTAATAAGAAAATTTATAGGATAAATTTCTTATAACTAATTCCGTTAATTCCGTTAATTCGATTTAGAGGGAGACTTAGCAAAGGAGTTGCTACTATATAAAGGAACCAAAGGCTAGCCCTTAATTCCTAATCAAGAGATTAATTATTCTCTCCCTCTCTCTCTTCTCTTCTCTCCTCCTTCTCTTCTTCTTTCCTTAGGGCCGGCACACCCTAGGTCCTCTAGGGCCGGCGCACAAAGGAGTTCCACCCTTTGAAGTTGGCGTGAGCAATTAAGAAGAAGGAGAACCCGAACACGAAGAAGAAGAAGCGGATAGCGACTCCTCTTCTCCTTCCTTTCTCCCCACCTAGGGCCAGCGCCCATTGGAGACCTAGGGCCGGCGCCCCTTCCTCCATCTAGGGCCGGCTCAACTCCTCCAAGGCAAGTTGTTGCCGTGAGCTTCAAGGAGAAGAAGAAACCAACCAAGAAGAAGAAGAAGCGGATCACATCTCCCTCTCTCTCTCGGAATTCGATTCCGTTCTTGGTGGTTAGTTTCCTAACTCTTCTCTTGATCTTTCAAGTTTGCCTATAGAGAATCTAGTAGTTCTCGTCGACACAAAACTCGTGACTTGGTGAAGTCATCCCGAAGAGAACTCGGCGTGGACGCGAATAGAGGTGGAGCTTCCAAGGGACGCTACGGTTGGATCTCGTCCCTTCCTTCGAGATACGCGAGGTATAAAAGTAAATTAGTTTACTTTTTGCAAAACTTTATTATATGATTATGTCAACACACCATAGGGTTGCATGCTAGATACGGAGTTAAAAATAATTTAGGAAATTATTTTATGCAAACTCTTCCGTTGCACGTAAAAATTTTGAATTTTACGAACTCGTATCCTTGTCGACATGCACCCGGTCCCAACACATACTGTACGGACTGCTGAGGGAGTACCTTAAACTTGTTTGGGCAGTCTTTGGATCTGTGTCCCTCTTGTCCACATGAGTAGCATCCAGTTACACCCAAAAGGCATGCTCCTGGATGGGTCCTCCCACACTTAGGACAAGGTGGATACCTAGCTTGCTTGTTCTCTGGGTTTCCTTTTTGGCTGTCAGGCCACTGCTTCCTTTTGTGGTTCTTGTTCTTCCAGTTCTGGTTATTTGGCTGAGGCTTCTGGCCTCCTGTTGTCTTGTTCTCAATCAGGACTGGCTTCTGCTGTGTTTGTTGTGCCTTGTTGCTATTCAGATAGTGCCCTGAGATTAGAGCACTACTGACCAACTCCTCGTTGGTCTGGGGTCGGTGCGTCCCGCTATTCACGTTGAGTGCTATTTCAGGGTTCAGCATGCGGAGCATCAGTCTGACTCGCTCCTTCTCTGTGCTGACTAGCTCTGGGCAGAGGCGAGCTAGTCTGTTGAACTTTGCGACTGCTTCTCCCACTAGTAGGTTACCTTGTCTGAACTCCATGAAGTCCTCGTAGTGCTTGTTGGTAACCCGCATGTGGAAGAACTCCTCATAGAACTCTTGCTCGAAATCTGTCCAGCTCATCTGGTTGACTATCCTCTTACTCTTGACCCGCTCCCACCACATACGAGCATCTCCAGTTAGGCAGAAGGAGGCACATTTGACCTTCTCGACTTCTGGCCAGTCAAGAAGCTCCATTGTACTCTCTAAAGTCTTGAACCAAGCCTGGGCATCCCAGGGCCAGTCGTGCCTGAGAAGCTTTCAGGTTTCATCCTCTGCCACTGGACGAGGTATGCTTCTTGTCTTCGGTTCACGGCAGGGGTCTCCTGTGTGACTGGTGGAACTTCAGCCACCACTGGAGTTTCCACTCCTGCTGTGGGTGGTGTAGGGGGCACTGGGTGCTGATTTGCCATCAGTGTGGCGATGGTCTTCTGTTGCTCAGAAATCTGAGCTTGCATTTGAGCAATGACTGTCATCAGGTTTGGCTGTTCTGTGCCAGGCTCATTGTTATCTTGAACTGGAGTTCTGTCCCTTGCATTAGGAGCTTGACCTCTTCTTGCCATCTAATAATGCATAAGGGAACAAGAAATCACTACTACATCTCTAGGTATAAACTTGTCTTCTTACTTAGTAACCTAATATCCATTCTAGGGATTAAACATGATTCCGTGATACTAAGGTATTAAACATGCTTCCTTGTTCTATGCACATATGAGTAAGTACTTAAGCATTTCTGTATACTGCAATTAAATAAAGGAGCAATAGAAAAACTGAAACTTAAAACTTTCTTACTTGAAGGCGGCAAGGTTGATGCTGATGTGTGTGTGATGCTGGAGAATGGGAACTGCTCTGATACCAACTGTAGCGACCCGCCTTCTCTACCTTAGACGGACCGTTACTTGTCTACTTCTTGACTCTAATGCACGACTAAAAATGCGGATCTTTCTTTTTTTTTCCTTCTCTTTTTTTTCCAAAAAACACAAAACAACTTTCATTTTAACTGCTTTGCCAGGATTTGACCCCTAGACCTCTTAGTTGTAACACTAAAGCACTAACCAGCTGCTCTACACAGCTTCTCTTTAATGGTACCAGTCGACTGCTATATAGCAGTCGACTGGTACCAGGCGACTGACCTTTTGGCAGGCGCCTGGTGCATCGAACAGAAGCTACTGTTCGATAGGGCAGGTGACTGGTCCTGTACCAGTCGACTGGCACGCCTGAAAACCTGCATTTCAGACCTGAAACTCATCTCCATTCATCCACAAAACATATACTTTCAAGCCATACAAAGACATAACACCATTTCTATACTCTATACTAGTTTTCTAAACATTTTAGCCAATCAAAACAACTTCATAAACTTGAAATTAGGACTTTTGCGGAAGTAAATAAGTTATGAAAATCTATATGAACTTTAGACTAGAATTTGTACCAAATTTTGTATCTATGCAAGGTTTAAACAATTCTAACCATTTAAACTCATCACACAAGGTTCTATAACATTACTAAAGCATTATGGAATATGAATGCAACTTTTCTAAACATATTTAAAGCAATAAAACTTAACTCAAAAGGAGACTAACAACATCTTGGCACATGCATCAAATAGCTCCATCAAAGTATCGATATTCAAAACTACTCACGCTCATACTCATCCAATGCAATCATAAGGATATATATACTAAATAGAATGACATGGAATCTTTACTCATGGTTTTAAGACATGCAAAATATCTAAACGCAAATACTTGGATAAATTCTATGTGATCTAACTTAAACTAAGAATCTGTGACAAATGCACTTTAAGTCTTTTATTCATCTTGTCCCAAGGACCTCTCCAAGGCCAGCCACCACACACACGTCGCTCAGCACCGCCTCGTCACCTTCCTTCAGAATTGCTTGCCTTTACCTTTACCTGCAGCAAGAGAAAATGCAACTAATAAGCATAAAGCTTAGCAAGTACTATCTAGCTCACAAAATCTCGAAATGTGCAAGCATGCTTTTTAATCAATGTGAAATCACATGAGATACTTTTATGCTTAAAAGAAACACTAAAACCTGTATAACTCAAGACATGCATACTCAAGCATTAATGAGTCTTAATTCACTTTTTCTTGGCTTATCTTGAAACTTTAGCAATTCTTTAACTTTAAATCTTTCTTTAACTTTTAGAAAACTTCCTTAAGCTTTAGAAAAACTTTGCTAAAGCATATACTTGAAAATAATAACTCACTTGGATCCACTTAAGACGTAAGTACCATCTTATGCGCGTTCCCTAAATGGTTGGGATAGCGAGCCACCAATCCTAATAGAGCAGACCTTGGTTTACCAGGGCCAAGACCTTGGAATTGGACACCTGGATTTCTTTAACGACGCCCTTGGACGCCGGGTACTGGCCTTAGAAAATAAAATACTTACTTTTTCTTATCTTGAATGCCTTGGCATTTTAACGAGCACCTTGTGTGCCCAAATCCCTAAGTCTTGACTTTTGGGGATTTCTTAAGGCCTTGGCCTTTTCTTTTCTTATCTTTATCTTCTCTTTTCTTTTCTCATAACTTTTCTTAGACCCTAACCTCATATAGGGTACTTAATTAAACTTATACAAGCATGGATTAAACTAGGGTTTCATGCAAAATCATAAACTAAAGGAAAATTGCATTTTTAACTTTCTAACGGGAAAAACTTGCGGAAAACCGCCTCTTACTGCAGGTGAGCAGTACTTACATTGATTTCTTTGGACTTACAACCAAAATTGACGTATAGGGCTTGGGAGAAACTTGAGATCTCGATGAACCGTTCGCGCCTACGCGTTCATCTCGTCGAGACGAACGAAACGCTCCGCACTCCTTGATTCTTCCTTGGCCGGCGCCCCCTTAGAAGAGGAGAGGAGGTCTTGGTGTCAGCGTGCGCCCAAGAGAGTGGAAGAGGGGCGGCGTGCGTGCGGCTTGGGCGAGGAAGAGGGCTTTAGTTGAGAGAAATAAAATTTCTCTCTTTAATTATCTATTTATACTTAGGGTATTTAAGTCCAACTTATAACTTAACTTAATATCTCTCTATTTTCTTTCTGCACACCCCTGCTGGGGCTCCTGGTTAACCCGACCAACTTAAGTCATCGGTCCCATGGGAGGTCTCGGGTTTAAAACTCGTCCAGGCAACTTTTTTTTTTTGCCGAAAACTCTATTCCTTTTATTAAAAATACTAAACGGACTCGGAAAATTCCATAAAAATATTCTAAAAATTCCTAAAAATATCTAGAATATTTCTATAACATTTTTAAATAGTTCTAAGGACTTTAAGAACCTCAATATGGAAATTTCGGGGCGTTACATAACCGGGGCTTGATCTGCCGACGATCAAGGGATCGCCCACCTCAAGGGCACGCCAAGGAGTAGGGGCAAGTTATGCCCGAACCTTGTAAACCCTCCTTGTTAGCGATCTTGCTAGTTGTGTTTGTTTTGCTTTCGTTTCGTTTTTCTGCATAATCTGTTTTCCACTCTTTCCGCTGTGCTACTGATATTTGAGTTGCAGAAATCGTGATAATTTTTCAAGGGGCAAGCGATTGTCTATATTCACCCCCCCCTCTATAGTCATCTCGTTCCCAACAAGGTTAGGTCCTGTTGTGTTTTGATTCTTCTGTCTAAGTCTGCAAGAGCTTTGGAGCGGAGGAAGTTAAGCGTAAGATGCAGTGGATAAGAAGAATTGCATGGGGAAGTGAGCCAATGGGCTCGGTGCATCTGAGGGATGCGGAAGTTGCGAAAGAGTACATCGGTGGAGCAAGAAGGACGTGTGCGACTTCCGAGGAACGAGAAGCCAGGAGGAAGAACACTCGAGAGGCGAAAGGCCGGAGTCGAGTTCGGGTGAGCCTAACTCCGATTGGTCAGAAATCACCCATGAAGACCCGTTGGAGACTGGTCAGCAAGTTGATGACCAAAAGTCACTCAGGTGCCCGTATGCATACGAGTGCTCGGGCTCTCGGGCGCCCCTATTCATACGGGCGCCCGAGTACTTAGGCGCCCCTATGCTTATAGGCATCCGAGAGCAGATTTTATCCACCCAGCTAGCCATTTGTGAACGTTGCGTATCGGATAACGCACAAGCAACGTGTTAGGTGTAGGATTGAATTAGAGCGATAGAGGGGGGAGTGAATATCACTTTAAGAAAATTCTTCGAATTTCTGAATAATCGAGTACACAGCGGAAGTATTAGAATAAGTGTGGGAGAAGAGACAGTGGAAAATCAAATCACAGCATGTTATCGCAAGTTGGTTTTACTTGTTTCAAAGTCTTGATCAACTCCTACTACAAGTCTCACGATCCTTGGTCGTTTACTTTGGGCAATTCACTAATGATCAGAAGAATGTATAGTTTACAAAACTTAAGTGTGCAAAAAAAACAAGTATACCGACTTCTTTGAATGACTTGAAAATCTTCGCTTGGAGAGTCAGACGGCGTTTCGGCGTTGTCGAAGCTTTGATGTCGCAGAACACAGGAGAACGGAATGAATGCAGAATGTTAATTGTTGTTCGAAGTGCTGCTCTCGACTCCTTTATATAGTAGTCATTCAGGCGCCTGAAAGGCCATTCAAGCGCCCTAATCATAGCGTCTCGGGCTGCAATTCTATCCGCTGCGCAGTCAAATTTTATCTTGGCTCAGGCACCCTAGTCCCTTTCATGCACCTGAGTGTTGATGTGTCTCCTCCACTCAGCACTCGCCATGTAAGCTTGACCGTTGCACCAGCTCAGCCACTCGCTGCCAGCTCCCAGGCTCCTGAGTTCCATTCTTGCGCCCTAGTCCAATTGGTTCAACTTTTTCAACTGCAACAAGGGTTAGTTCCATAATAATATAAATATAATTAAAGTATGTATGGATTACAACCAGTGTTGTCTTGGTCCTGACTTTTAGGTTTCAACTAAAACCCTAGGTTGAACCGACGCCTACTGTTCCCTCTTCGAGGAACGCATCTTCACCTACTCTTCTCAGGAGATTGTACCTGCTACCACTCGGAACCTCCGGTTGGACTTTTTCTTGGCCTCCGGGGACTCGAAACACGATGACATTCGACCTCGAACCTTCTCAACTCCTGTCCGCAATCCCCGCTCGGCAAAGTCTTCGCTCGGTCCCCCAGACCAAGACTTCATGCTCGGCTTCACTCACCTAGTTTTTATTGTCCGATCCCCAACCAGGACTTCTTGCTCAACCCTGCTGGTCAAGACTTCTTGTCTAGCTTACCTAGGACTTTCCTGCAAGCTTCACAAGTTCATTAGTATAAACAAATCAGTGTATCTTGAACCCTTTGCTACTTATCAAAATAAGGTTCGATCTAGTGCTTCCAACACCAATAATCTCCCCCTTTTTGATTATGGTAACCCAGTTCAAAATTTAAGCAAAAAACAAGTTTAAATAAGGAAAAAGGATTTTATCCTAAGCTCTCCCCCTTAATCAGTTATCTCCCCCTTGATAAAATATTTTCAAAAAAAAAACTAGACTTAGTCTTTTTTAAATTTAAGCAATTCAAAGATTAAGTGTATGTTTTTGAAAAATTGAAGAAAAAAACTTCAAGTTTTTTGAAATACTTTAAATTAAGTGCTTTTAAAACACATTTTAGAACTAAGTGTAGACATAAGTTTTCAAAATGCTGATTTTTTTTAAAAAAAAATAGGTTCTAAGTATTTTGAATAAAGCACTTAGTTTTTGAACGAAGGAACACTGAGGAAACATTTTTTAACACTTTGAAAAAAAAATATTTTAACACATTGAAAAAAACATTTTGAAATTTTTTGAAAATTTTCAAGCACTTTAGAATTTTGAAAATTTTCCACCACTTCAGAACTCTTTTCATTCTCTCCCCCTTTGTCATATATCAAAATCATAAAATATAAGGGTAACACATGTATCAGAGCATACTCAATGTCTAAGTATTAAAACAAATTATGTGTATCAAAGCGATTAAGTTTAAGTAAAACAACAAAGAAAATGTTTAAGTTCAAGTCAAACCTAGGCACCTTCATTTTGAGTCTATGTATGAAGAAAAAAAATATTTTAGGAAAGAAAAAAAAACTCCTTTTAGGCACTTGTCTAACTTGTTAACTACTTGCTGACTACAATAAACAACAGTTTTCACTTGGGTCAGTCAAGTCAAGTGTATTTCATAAATCAGTTAAGTTAGCCAGAATACTTGACTTGATTAATTTGAATTGTATTTATAGTGCCCTTAACTTGTTTCGATGCATTGATTTAAAGCATCTTAAGTCTAGGGCAACAGTTCTAAGCATCTCAACTCAGTCTAGATTGTCAATCAAGTTAGTCCTAATGTGCTTGTGAGATGCTGGCTACTAAAGCTATTGGAGCATGCATACTAGGGTTAAGCCTAAGCTAAGTCCGTGTCGAAGAAGGACCCTAGTTTTGAAGGGGTATTTTAAAGAAAAACTATGTTTCGAAAAATATATCGAGTTTTGACGATAAAGTTTTGAAAATTTAAAGTAACGTAATTGAAACCCTTTTAAAAACAGAATTAAACTTAAAAATCTAACAAGATGAATAACCAAAAACACAAACAATAAAAAACCTACTCTATTAAGCACATTTCAAGCTACCTTCTTAATGAATTGAACTCGGACTCAGGTAATGGTTTAGTAAAAATGTCTGCTAGGTTAGATTTGAATTAATATGTTGAAGGACAATTTCACCCCTCGCTACGTGGTCCCTAACAAAATGATGTTTCACCTCTATATGTTTAGCCCTAGAGTGGTTAATTAAATTTTTGGTAAGGTTTATAGAACTGATATTAGATTTCACTCGATTTTTTTAAGTGCTTTTGAATTTTAAATATTCATTCTTCAAAAATTCTACTCAATCAGTATTTGATTTATTTTTCAGCCACAGATAAAATTTTTAAGTCAAAAATATTTGTACAAACTCAAAACTCTATTTCCCATTTGTACAAAAAAATTTCAGATTTTTCTAACATATTTTCGACTTCTATAAATTATTTTTTAAAAATTATCTGTTGACTTTAAAAGAATACTTAGAGATTATTTCATTCATATTTTCTTTTTTTTTTCTTTCCCTAACTTTTGATGTGCCCCATTTTTTTGTTGTGATTAAAGGGAGAGAGTAGCTTAAGTTCAATGGGAAGTAATGATGTTTTAATTTGCAAACATTTCTTTCATGCTTAGTGTTATTTATTTTTGTTTAACCCTAACTGAACTTAGGTTGATACACATCAAAAAGGGGGAGATTGTTAGTGCCCTGGTTAGTTTTGATGTGATCAACCAAGTTAAGTTAGGTCATGTTGATTTTTGATCACTCTGTCTAAGTGTGCAAGAACTTAGGAGTGGAGGAAGTCGAACGTAAAATGCAGTAAATGAGAAGATTGCACGGGGAAGTGAGCTGACGGGCTCAGTGCATCCAAGGGATGCGGAAGCTATAGAAAAGTACACCAGTGGAGCGAAAAGGACGTGCGCGACGTCCGAGAGACGAGAAGTCCGAAGGAAGGAGGACGCTTGAGTGACGAAAGGTCGGAGTCGGGTTTGGGTGAGCCTAACTCTGGGTAGCTAGAAATCACCCAAAGAAGACCCATTGAAATTTGGTCAGCGAGTTGCTGACTAAAGGCTTCTTGGGCGCCCGTATGGATATGAGTGCCCGGGATCTCGGGCGACTGAGCACTCGGGCGCCTCAGTGCATACAGGCGCCCGAGAGTCCATAGTTATCAGCCAATTTACCATTTGCGACCATTGCGTTGCGGATAACTCTCAAGTAACGTGTCAAGCACCCTAAAGTACTCGGGCACCCCAGTACTGCCATGTCAGCAAACGGATAAGTTTGACCGGGGCTATAAATAGGCTCTGAGAGCTCAGTTTCAATTCATCGATTAACAATATACAATTCATTTCTTAGTTTTCTTCTTTCTTGTTCTTTAAAGTCTGTAAAAGGCTTCTCCGCCAGAAGGAGATTTTGAGAGTGAGCTTCAGTCGTCTTGGATTAGCAACCACCTAGATTGCAACCAAGTAAATTTCTATGTTTGAGATTTTTTCTAGTTTAATTTGTTTATGTTTATTTTAACTAATTATTGTAACTAATCTGAATTATTTGTGAGATCACACAAAAAATTTAGTTTTATTTTATAGCGACAATTCACCCCCCCCTCTTGTCGGTCCACCTCGACCTAACAATAAAGTCTCATGACAGGTCAATCTAATGAACTAGTTACCATAATTAGCATCCACGTTTAACTTTTAATATCCCAATTTCTCCAGCCATTAAGGAATAGTTACTTGGTTAGACCAAGAAGTAAAACTCTTGTTAGTCATACATAATCAATCATGTCCATATACATCAATTTGTCAACTAGGAAAGCTTCAAATACATTCATAATTACACATGTAGAGATGCTATTAGTTGTGATTCAATCACAAGTTCTCTCATACTATGAATCATATTGTGAACATTCAATAAATGAGTTTAAAATCCAATTGCATGCATTAAATATGTACACTCAAATAGTGAATCTTTATTTATCAAATAAATAATGCATATCATAAGGTTATTGCCTTAGAATATTTCTTAAATATAACAACCAGACACTTGGTGAAAATATCTCAAAGAGTCACGGATGACTATATGTTGGGCAAAAGAACCCTAAACTCAGGTTCTAAGTGTTAGGGTTAGGCAATCGTTTAGCCCAAAGAAATTGATTAGGATAATTGATTGAGAGAGTTTTTGCGAGGGCACAGAAGGTGTCAAAATTGATTGGGCAGTTGATTACGACAATGCTAATTGATTAGGGAAATCGATTAGGCCATATTTCTCTCGTGAGCAAAAAGCCTTATAATCGATTGGGATAATCAATTAAGGCTAAGTCATATTGTGATCATAGAAAAGGTGCTAAATTGATTAGATAACTTTTCTCTTGCGAATAGAAGCTTCAAAATTGATTAGCTTAATCGATTAGAAGATATCAATTGATTGATATGACTCATCGATCGAATGGTAGGATAAAAAAGAGTCATTCTGCAAGTTTTAAATAGTTAAGCTAACATGACAAAGGATTAGGGTAAGGTCAATCAATTAGGGTAAGGTCAATCAATTAGGGGATGTCAAAAGAGTCCTAGAACAATTTTTTCTCGAAGATTGGTAGCACGTTAATTTCACGCCAGTTCTTGAGTATTTAGAGAAGAAGTGTTGCTACATTTTTCACCACCAAGTGGTAATCCAAAATAAGAAAAGAGCAATCAAAGCAAGGTTCATGTTGCAAAGTCATTTTCGATATCCTTTGTAATTTAGTTTGCATTTTTTGTTTGTATTTCTTATGTTCAAGATTGTACAAGGTTTCTACACCTCAGAAAAGTTTCTGAGAAGGAGGTTTCCTTAGTGAATACTGTGAGAAAGAGTCAGACCCTTAGATTAGTCATCTCAAGGAGGTGAATACCAAGTAAATCGAAGTGTTAGTATTGCTTCAAATTTTTCATTACATTCAAGTTCAAAGAAGTGAAACGTGAGTTATTCACCCACATTCAAGTTAAATTGTAATTTAATTTAATTTAATTTAATTTTATTTTTATTTTTATTTAAAATTTGATTTTTTTTAATCATCTCACCCGATCTAAATTTTCAACTAAGGTAATTTTATAGTTTTGTGAGATGAGATTAATAATTTATCTGAGTTTGTTTTAACTTGTGTTGAAATTAAGTGTAGTTTGGATCCATCGAGAAGGCTTCCTCAAATAAGCTTTCATATTATGGTGAGTCACTTAGACATCTTTAGAAGTAACTACGTGCCTAAAACAACACTTTTCGACTAGTCTTGCCCAAGGGACATAATACTCAACTTTGGTCTTAACAAGTTAGAACTATCCCTGATTTATCTAGATCTAGTTGCCCATGTGAGTAGGTTATGTTTTTAAGATTCTAATTAATTTGGCGCTTCCTCCTGAATCATATACTTTATTTTATGTTTATGTAATGATTTTCACTTTTAGTTATACAATATTGATTTTATCCTACTTACTTTGTTAGAAAGCTTTCAGAACCCATGCTTTGATTTGTTTCTTGTTTTAACTGATAAGTGAAATGAAAGTTTTATTAGTTGAGTTAGATTTGTATCCGAATTCGGAGTTGTTGTATATGACTATTTGGGATCTAAGTAACATATGTAGGAACTTGGATCTCGAGGTGAACTTTTTCTAAAGTCCTCTAAATTTCTCAACTTCACGTTTTAGGATGGAATTCTCATCCTTAAATTTTACAACTTGAGTTGAGTTTTCATGTTGAACTTATTTAGTTGAGGAATTCAAGTTAAGTTGTTCCTTAAAATCTTGATTTTTTAAAGGAGCAATTTAATTTATTCTTCAGATTTTGTTAATGTTTTATTTAAGCATGCAATTTAAAAAAAATCAGTTAAATTAAATTTTACCTTTTTAGAACCTTCTGAACCGAATACAGATCCGTGGCTTTACTCATACTCAGACTCATCTTCTTAGTCGGATTCGTTTTCCAACTTGGGTTCGTTTGCCATCAGCACCAGGTAGTTTACTTGCTTTGGTTTTTCTACATATATCTGATTCTTCTAAAGAGGACTGGTGCCTGGTAACTTCGAGTGTCTTCTTTCTTTTTGTCTTCTTAGACTTGTCTTCTTTCAGATTTGGACACTTGGGCTTGAAGTGACCCTTCATGTTGCATCCATAACAGGTGATATTCTCATTTGTGTTAGATGTGAACTCGATCATCTTTTATGGATCCTTCTTAGTAAAATTTTATTTCTTTCTAGTGAATATTTTCCTTACTATGTTCACTAGTTTTTTTCATCTGATTCTAAGTCGGACTCATCCTCTAACTCGGGTTTGGTTTGGAGTTTTGGGTTTGCTTCCTTGGTAGACCTTGCAAGAAAAATTATACTTTTCTTAACTTATTTTGAGTTAATTTGTTCATGTAATTCTAATTCACAGAAAAAAGCTCGTCAAAATTTAACTTTAAAAGATTCTTTAAAACTTTATAAACATCTATTATAAATGACCACAGTACATTTCGAGAATTTAAGATATACCTTATTAT
Organism: Boesenbergia rotunda; assembly: GCA_024364735.1. Taxonomy (NCBI): domain Eukaryota; kingdom Viridiplantae; phylum Streptophyta; class Magnoliopsida; order Zingiberales; family Zingiberaceae; genus Boesenbergia; species Boesenbergia rotunda. The sequence continues at coordinate 89,531 of JAGFNQ010000983.1, read as the reverse complement.
GTCTCTGTTGTCTAGTTGATGACCAATCAAGTAGAGTCCGTTGAGGATGTCCTTGAACCTTGTGTAGAGTTGACTTGCTGTTTCTCTGTCTTGCATTTTTTATGCTAAATAAATTATTAAATAACAAGTCCCATTTAGTTACTCGGGAGTTTTTTGTGCCTTTATGTAGCTCAATTAGCTTGTCCAAAGCTCCTTTAAATTGTCAAAAGGTCTAATCCGGTTAAGTTCCTCGTTCGTCATACCACATTAGAGGATATTTAATGCCTTCAAGCCAACTTGAGCCTTTCTTTTCATTTCTGGGTTTCATTTTTCTAGATCAAGGATCTCGCCAGATTTGTCCATCTGCAGTGTGTATCCTCATCGAACATTGAACTACTTGTCGATGTTAGTCTTGAAGTAAACCTTCATTCTCTTTTTCGAGTATGGAAAGTCATCTCCGTTAAAAAGTTGGGGGGGGGGGGGGGGGGACGAGCGGTATTGTATCCTTGGCCATTTAGTTTTTGCAAGGAAAAAGACACAAAAAAATTTCAATACTAGGTCTTGGGATAAGTAGTGTGGTATAAGGATAAAGGGATAAAGATTAAGAAATTAAAAAATAAAAAAGAAAACTTTTTGCTCAAGTTTATGATTGTACATAAATTTAGCACTCTCATTTTGATACCACTTTTAGAATCAAAGAAGCGGTAGGGGGGAGGGGTGAATAACACGTTTCACTTTTTCATGGTTTTCGAAAAGTATGCAATGGAATAAGACAAAGCATAGAAGACACGTTTCTTTTTTACTTGATTTACAGCCTGATGACTGCTAGTTCAAGACCCACGATCGTTGATCGCTTTTGATGGGAAATCCACTATTAATTCATCGTTTACAAAAGATAAAGGAAGGTAACACATTTACCGTTTCCTTTTTAAAACTGAATACAAACAGACGAATTATGAAAAAAATTATACCAACACCGAAATGTAGAGGATGAAGAATAACGTCATCGTTGGAGCAGTGTTTAGGCATCGTAATGACGTTTCTGAAGCATAGAGCACTTAGAAGAAGAGTAGCAAAATGATAATCATAAGCTGCTAGTCAAAAACTGCTTTTATAATGTATTCGAGATGCCTCGAATGAAGCTCATTCGATCTAATGCAATTGCACATTATCATCTTGATAACTTTTCTGGTCTAAGGCACCTTAAATTGACCCAAAGCGTCCTAGTTCGAGGTGCCTCCAAACAACCCAGGGTGTCCTGGTTCCAAGTGCCTCCAAACAATCCAGGATGCCCTGGATTCTTCTCTAAGCATCTGGCTACCTATTGTTGGGATCTATGCGTACCGCTAAAGAGGGAATGAATAGTCGATCACCCACTTCAATTGTCGGTTCTTCCTACACGTGTTAGTGTGCAATGGAATACAATATAAACTAAAACTAACAAGGAAGAACACAAACCAATTTAACGTGGTTCGGAGATAAAGCTCTTACTCCACGGTTGTCTGTAAGGTGGACGATCCCGATCCGTCGGTGGATGACTCCCCGGAAAGCCTCTAGCTAGCTCGCGTCGCTCCTTGTGGGTGGAGAAACCTCACCACAACCTTGCCACAATGTTTGAGCACTTGTAGATTACTAATAAACATTACCCAAGCTTATTTTGTCAACCTTTGCCCAGCCAAACCGAGCTCTCTTAAATAGAGCTCGACACTGTTCCTACCATTACCAGTCGACTAGTGCCAACATCAGTCGACTGGTTCACTCAGATTCGAACATTACAGTCCAACGTTCGAATTCCAGCCAACATCAGTCGACTGCATAGAGGATCAGTCGACTGATCTTTCTGTACCCTACACCAGTCGACTGCTACATGCCGCAGTCGACTGCTCAAACCCTAAACCTAGGGTTTTAACCCTGAGTACAGTCACTCATCACTCGTCCTCGCCCAACCTAAACCTAGCCTTCTAATCTTCTCCATCAGCCTTGCGTCCCTCAGATGCCTCTCCATCCTTCACGCCTTGCCTTCTGGAGCTTCCTTCGACCTCGGTCCTTGTTGTCGGATCTTCCTTTGCCAAGATGTCACTTGGACTTTTCTCCTTTGTTGTACCTATATCCTACATACTTACAATGCATATCAAATACAACAATAATCCTAACTTAAACCTTTGCCCAAATATCAAAACCTAAGATATCTAGATTGCTCCAACAATCTCCCTTTTTTTGATGTTTGGCAACCCGTTTAAGTTAGGAAAATAACAACAAAGTAAATAAATCATGGAACATAACCTTAGGCTCCCCCTTTACCAAAACTCCCCCTTGAGTAGGTTTTTCTTGCAAAGGTACTTCTCCCCTTTTGCAAACAAATGTTTCCCCTTCACCTAAGCTCCCCCTTGAGCTTGGATTTCTTGCAACGGTGTGTTGGTTTCTCACTTAAATCCAACACTTCTCCCCCTTTGCCATACATAAAAAAGAACTCTAACAATATCCTAATTATTAAATTCTTTAATCTCTAATGATCATAAACAGAGTGTATTAACCCCCATAAGATTATACACTTGTTTTACATCAGTATGACACTTTTCGACTGCTCAAAAATAGTTTTAGCATGTATCAGTCGACTGAGACAGTTACCAGTTGACTGAACTAGTTGAAAATCCCAATTCACAGAATTATCAGTCGACTAACCCCTACATCAGTCGACTAATACCTTGATATCAATCAATTTCTACATTTCTGACCCAATTTTAGAAATGCACCAGAAATTTCACAAGTCTCCAAAAATTCTCAAATTTTATGGTGAGATTTGTGGTACCCGTGTCTACTTGGGAAAAATATATTTAAAAATGTATATATCTCATATTTCATGATTGGCACAGAATCCAAAACTATTTAAATGGTTTAATAGAACCTTGACCTAAAGTCCTAGTTTTGGTCTCCTCTTGATGTATCTGCCCATACCAAACCACAATGCGTCCCTAGCATTGGTTTATATGAAATCTACATATCAAAAATCAATTTTCATGCAATATGACCCCGGTGCCATATTTTCATGCATGAAACATAAACTCAAAGTGCCAAAACCTAATGATTGAGACTCAAATCCATCTCCAAACTCTTTGGCACAACCCATGGTTCATCTAGATTTTCGGGAGAAATCCTCCCGAGATCCATTTATCATGGGTCCCAATTTGACTCCTAGAGCTCCTCCTTGAGCTCTTAACCTTAGAAACCTCCCTAGGTGACTCATCCAAGGTTACTAAGCCACACCGGTGTACTTTCGGTGATCCTTGGCTCTCAACCGTTACCTTCTTAATCTTAGACATCTTGTCCTTGATTGCTCCTCCCTTACTAATGTCTTGTGCTCTTCTAGCATTTGACATTCTTTTGGTTTTGGAGGTACTCAATTTGACATTTTTGGGTTTTTGAACACCCAAACACATGTCAAGTCCCCTAGGTCCAATAATAAACCTATCTAGAACTCTCTCTATTTCTTCAAGACTTGCCCTTAAGATTTGATTTTCTAATTCTAGGGCTCTAACCCTAGAGTCAACATGTCCACCTTGGACACTCCTAGACCTATTCACTTTTCTAGGCATATGTCTTTCCTTCTTGGGATTAATGTCTTGTTGATTTACTATCTTCCTTCCCTTAGGCATGTTAGTTTTAGTCTTATCAGGTTTAGTCTTGGGTAATGGTTTTCTAGAGTTATCTATCATGTTAACCCTATTCCTATCATTATACCTAAATCTATGATTATGCTTGGGTAAATAATCTATATTATTTTTAACAAGCATATAGGAATTTGAGATTGGATTAAATTTTAAATAAGGGATTACCTTCCCTTTTACCTTTGAAGCTCCCCCTTGATTTGAGCTACTCTTCTTCTCCAATTTCTTCAAATGTCCTAGCTTCTTGAGCTCTCCTTTCCTTGGGCATTTTGTGTGATAGTGACCCCGCTCACCACACGTGAAGCAAATTATATGCTTCTTATCCTTCTTTGCTTCATCCCTACAACTCATGTTAGTTTTCAAATTATTTGAATTTAGGGTTTACCTCCTTTTTACCTAATGGGCACTTGTCCTTATAGTGTCCCTTCTCATTGCAACCAAGTAAATGATGTGATCCTTTGACTTTGCTTTGGTGGAGGTGGAGGCTTCTTCTTGCTCCGGTATTGAGGATGGTCTCTCCTCCCCCTCAATCCTTGAAGTGGAGACTGTTTCTATTTCTTCCTCACTTGAGGATATGGACGATTCCACTTCCTCCTCCTCTTCAAATATTGAACTTGATTCAATTTCCGATTGATCCTTCTCTTTCTCTTTGACCAATGAGCTCTTATCCTTAGACTCCTCCACTCCATGTTCTTGTGTAGAATTTTCATGTAGAGCTATCACCTTTCTCCATAGCTCATAGGCATTCTTGTAATCACCTACACGAGACATAATATAAGAAGGTAATAAGTTTAAAACAATTCTCGTTACCTCCTTATCCACCTCCGCTTCCTCCTTTTGATCCTTGGTCCAATACCGAGGTCAGAGGCGTTTCCTCTTCTTATACATTGGAACTTCGAATGGAACTTCCAATGCAGTCCAATGGTCCCAATCCATTTGAACCAAGTCTCCAGCCGCTTCCTCCAATAATCAAAATCGTCTCGATTATATGGAGGTAGGATTCGAGTATCCCATCCTAGCGGACCTTCCGAGCCCATCTTCCTCTAGCGCCTTTGCTCTCCCGAAGGTTAGTTCGTAGACGAGCGACCCCGGCTCTGATACTACTTGTTGGGATATATGCGTACGACTAGAGGGGGTAAATAGCCGATCACCCATTTCAATTGCTGGTTCTTCCTACATGTGTTAGTGCGCAACGGAATACAATACAAACTAAAACTAACAAGGAAGAACACAAACCAATTTAATGTTGTTCAGAGATAAAACTCCTACTCCACGGCTATCCGTAAGGTGGACGATCCCGATCCGTCGGTGGATGACTCCCTGAAAAGCTTCTAGCTAGCTCGCGTCGCTCCTTATGGGTGGAGAAACCTTGCCACAATGCCTGAGCACTTGCAAACTACTAATAAGCTTTACCTAAGCTTATTTCATCAACCTTTGCCTAGTCAAACCGAGCTCTCTTAAATAGAGCTCGGTACTATTCCTACCGTTACCAGTCGATTGGTGCCAACACCAGTCGACAGGTTCACTCAGATTCGAACGTTACAGTCCAACATTCGAATTCCAGCCGACGCCAGTCGACTGTACAGAGGATCAGTCGACTGATCTTTCTGTGTCCTACACCAGTCGACTGCTATATGTCGCAGTCGACTGCTCAAACTCTAAACATAGGATTTTAACTCCGAGTACAGTCACTTAGCACTGGCCCTCGCCCGACCAACCTAGACCAAGCCTTCTAGCCTCCTCCATCAGCCTTGCATCCCTCGGATGCCTCTTCATCCTTTACGCCTTGCCTTCTGGAGCTTCTTTCGGCCTTGGTCCCTGTTGTCGGATCTTCCTTTGCCAAGATGTCACTTGAACTTTTCTCCTTTGTTGTACCCATATCTTGCATACTCACAATGCATATCAAATACAACAATAATCTTAACTTAAACCTTTGCCCAAACATCAAAACCTAAGGTACCTAGATTGCTCCAACACCTATATCACAAAGTTAGCACACATGTATAATATAAAAGTAGACATAAGATAATTTTGACAGTTTTAGAACTGTGTGGTCATGACTTTCAAATTTCTAATGAAACCCTAGGTCGGACCGACGTCTATTGTTTCCTTCAAGCGAAGACGCCCTCACTAGATCTCTCTCCTCCAATTGCTTATCTAATTTATCATTTACAGAATCACTTGACTTCTAATCTCCTGACGTCTTCTTACTAGATGCCCCATTTAGATTTCAACCAGTTGTCTGGTCCTGCTGACTCAATTGGATTTCCTTCCAAATATTTGATCGTCTCTGGCCTATCTAGGTTTCCTGTCAATTATCCGGTCCTCTGAATCTAATTGGACTTCAGTCTGGTGTCTGGTCCTCTAAACCTGTCAAGTCTTTTAATCTGCACACTTAGTTAACACACTAGATCACAACAAAATTTAACTTTGAACCTTTGATAATATCAAAATCTAAGTTTGATTCTGGTGCTCCCTGCACCATCAATGACTTCTCAGTCGGGCTTCTCCATAATTTCTCTATAAAAAAATCTCTAATAATTCTTGGTTGGGAACCCTTCAATGGCTTCTCGATCGGATCACCTAATGACTTCTCCATCGGACTCCCTGATTTGTTCGTCAAATTCCAAGGACTCAGTTGGGATTCTCCATTGTCGGCTCCTCATTCGAATTTTCCTTTATGTTTTTCAAACATTCAGTACCAACAGTCCAATTAGTCAGACTCACACCTCTTTCGACTAAACTTGAGGAGAGACTTGTGATGTAGGGAGTATGAGAAGTCTCCATGTATACCAAGGAGGTCAATAGCTTTGTTGAGATGGAGATAAAAAAAAATGGATCCATAAGATCATCTCCACTCGCCCCTGTTGAAAGATGACACTCTTCCCGCCCGAGCCACCACTCATTCTAGCTGAGCTGAGCCACCACTTATTCAGTCACTCATTCAGCCCTTTTCGATCAATCCGATTGACAAACTTTCCAATCTAGTCTTCCCGACTGATTAGCATCAGGCGGAGCCCATGTGGGTTGTCGGAATACGTGGGTTCTTAGAGCACATGGAGTAGTAGGGTTGTCAAGCATGATCCCACACTATCTATTAAAGTGCAGAATATGAATGACACGACTCTTTGATATGGTGATATAACATCTTTCTTATTGGGGTATGACAAAAGTCTTATATTCATTAATATTGGAAGAGAGAGGCATCCTGTGACATAATATAAAAGGAGCTCATTACCACAGGATGAGGTATGCTTTTGATGCTTGCCTCTTTCACTCATCTACACATACATAATGCATCTATTATTTATCTTTTCATTTTCATATCACGGGAGACTAACTTGAGCATTTAAGTAAATGAATTGGGGTATTCCCCATCCTCCATTCTAACCTCTCCCTTGTGCATTTATCCCTCGCAGGTCCTCCAAATGACTTGGCTGTGTTTGCCATTATTGGATATAGTGTGAATGGAAAGGGAGGAAAGATGCTCCATTGTAAATAGGACTTTAGTCCCACATTAGGAGTTTCTAATGAACGGAAAGGAGGTGGAGAATAAAGAGACTCCATTGTGAATGAGACTTTAGTGCCACATTGGGAGTCTTAAGGCATAATTATTGGTTTATATGTTTCACAAGCATGTTAGTTGTGAACAAATGCAAGGGGAGAGACTCTCTCTCACGCGTGGGTACGCAGGGGGGGTGTAAATCCAGGGCTCGGATTTGTACTGAACCAAGTGGACTCGTGTGTGTACACGACCTGCGCGCATCGAATGCCAGACCAGTCGGGGTAAATTTTATCCAAGCGGATGAACCAACGTTTTGTCAAATTTTTTGCTCAAATATAACTGATGCGTTAACTATTGATTAATGCAAAATCAGTAACCCTCAGACGTTTAGATCTGGACGGTTAATTGTCAGTAAATGATAATTAATTCGGTCATTGATTACTGCGAGGGTTTGAGCCTATATAAAGAGGATGTGACCGAGAGCAAAAGATACAGAGGAGAGATTGTCTTCCACCTCGTTCCTAACTCCCTGGTAGCGTTCGAGTACTTCTTCAGTTCGCCACGAGCAACGAGTGCTCTGTTGTGCCGTAGTCCCGCTGTTGTATCCTGAGAGACAGATGTCCATTGGAACCTCGAAGCACCGTCGGAAGAGGACAAATCTATTTCAAGGAAATTGAATTATGCAGGCCTCAGTAACTCTCCAATTCCTAGTCGGGAGATACTGCTCGGGAAGGCCCTGGTCGAGAGATACTGCTCGGGAGACCCTGGTTGGGAGATACTGCTCGGGAGACCCTGATCGGGAGGTTCTGCTCGGGAGATCCTGGTCGAGAGATTTTAGCTCGGGAATTCCAGCTCGGAAAACTACATTCTGCATAAAAGGCAACTCAGGCCATTCAATAGCTAAGTTGAAATTTCTATAATTTCAATTTAATTATTGTTAACTCTCTGAAAAGGAGTATACCCTCCAACAATCTTGAAACAAAATTGATTTTGTTGAGATGGCCACAGAAAGTGTTGAGGTGAAACAAACTCATCACCAGGCCCTCCGCCCTGGTTGGGAATGCCCAATCAACCATGGGAAAAAACCAAAGAAGTTCACTGGGTTGAACTTCAAGAGGTGGCAGTAGAAGATGCTCTTCTACCTGACCATGCTCAATCTGGCTTGGTTCTTGATCGAGGACCCTCCCAAGCATGCTGAGGTTGCTAAGGTGGAGGCTTGGACTCATTCTGAGTACCTATGCCGAAACTACATCCTCAACTGCCTAGCCGACTCACTGTATGTTGTATACAACACAAAATGAACGGCTAAGGAGTTGTGGGAATTCTTGGACAAAAATACAAAATGGAGAATGCAAGGGCCAAGAAATTCATTGTGAGTTGATTCCTGGGCTACAAGATGGTTGACTCCAAGACAGTGATCAGCCAAGTCCAGGAGCTTCAGGTGATCCTACATGAGATCCACTCAGAAGATATGGTTTTGAGTGAAACCTTCCAGGTAGCAGCAATCATTGATAAGTCGCCTCCCGGCTGGAAGGATTTCAAGAATACCTGAAGCACAAGTGGAAGGAGATGAATGTGAAGGAACTCGTTGTTAGACTTCGCATCGAAGAAGACAATAAGGGTTTAGAGAGATATATGTTCTCTCAGGCTATTGTAAAAGCCAACATGGTCGAGCATGGACAAAGCTCGAAACGGAAGAATTTTAAATCTTCCAAGATGGAACCCAGAGGAGGCATCACCAAGAAGTTCTCTGGGAAGTGCTACAACTATGGCCGAGTTGTTCATAAATCTTCGGAATGCAAGAAACCGAAGAAGAAGCAGGAGACCAACCTGAAACGAGGGACCAGAAATGGAAGACATCTATGCTGTGGTCTCCGAATTGAACCTGATGGGTTCAAACTCGCAGCAATGGCGGATCGATACTAGAGCCACTAGACATGTGTGCTGCAATAAGGAACTGCTCCACAATTTTGAAGAAATTAGTGGAGACAAGCTGTTCATGGGGGACTCGACAACCTTGGACATCATGGGCCAAGGAAAAGTGGTACTAAAGATGACCTCGGACAAGGACCTCACTCTAACCAATGTGTTGTATGTTCCGGAGATTCGAAAGAATCTAGTGTCCGGTTCATTATTAAGCAAGTATGACTTTCGCATTGTGTTTGAGCCAGACAGAGTTGTACTGTCCAAAAATGAAATGTTTGTGGGAAAGGGTTATGTATCTGATGGGCTATTTAAGCTCAGTGTAATGACATTAGGCCTAAGATAAATAAAATTGAGAGCTCTTCTACTTATATGCTTGAGTCTTCATGTTTATGACATGGTAGACTAGGACATGTGAATTACGATGTGATACGTAGATTAATAAACATGCAAAGCATACCGACATTCCACCTTAACAAAAAACACAAGTGTGAGACTTGTGTTGAAGCGAAGTTGACAAGGTCATCCTTTCAACACGTTGAAAGAAGCAAAAAATCACTCGACCTAATTCACATCAACGTGTGTGACCTAAAAGGTACACCGACACATGGTGAGAATAGGTACTTCATTACTTTTGTAGATGATAACACAAAATACTATTATGTGTATCTTCTCAAAAGCAAGGATGAAGCTATAGAGAAATTCGTTCTCTATAAGATTGAGGTTGAAAACCAACTTAATACGAAGATTAAGGTGGTTCGAAGTGACTGAGGTGGTGAATATGTATCACCATTCGCTGAGTTGTGTGCTGAACATGGGATCAAACACGAAACAACAGCTCCTTATACCCCTCAGCAAAATGGGGTTGCTAAGCGAAAGAATCGAACTCTTAAGGAGATGATGAATGCTCTTCTATTAAGCTCTGGACTACCAGACTCCATGTGGGGGGAGCTGTGTTAACAGCTAATTACCTTTTAAATAAGGTCCTTCGGAAGAAAATAGATAAGAGCCCTTATGAGTTGTGGAATGGAATATGACCATCCTACAAATACTTGCGAGTGTGGGGGTATCTTGCCAAAGTTTTGGTGCCTGATCCGAAGAGGATTAAGATATGACCAAAAATTATTGTTTGCATATTTATCGGATATGCACATAATAGCAGTGCATATCTGTTTTGTGTATATGAGTCACAATTACCGGATATACATAAGAACTCGATAATAGAATCGAGAAATGCCTCATTCTTCGAGCATATATTTCCATATAAGACCCGAGAGGATGCTAGCTCCTCAAAACGGGTGGAAGAAAGAAGAAGAAGAGGATGATGAACCAGTTGAGGCTGCACCTAGGCGGAGTAAGAGAGCTCGGGTGAAAAAATCTTATGGAACAAATTTTATCACTTTCATACTGGAAGGTGAGCCCCAAAGCTACTCAGAAGCTGTGAACTCTTCTGAGGGACATCAGTGGAAAGAGACAATTACATCTGAGATAGAATTTATTTGCAAAATCACACTTGGGAACTTGTGGACATTCCTCCGGGGAGTAAACCATTAGGTTGCAAGTGGATCTTCAAAAAAAAGATAAAATCCGATGGTACAATTGACAAGTATAAGGTCAGATTGGTAATTAAAGGTTACCGACAATGAGAAGACCTTGATTACTTTGACACGTATTCTCCGGTGTTGAGAATAACTTCCATTAGAGTGTGTTGGCTATTGCTACTCTATGGAACCTGGAAATAGATCATATGGATGTAAAGACGACCTTTCTAAACGGAGATATAGAAGAGGAAATTTACATGGAACAACCTGAGAGGTTTTCTATGCCAGGACAGAATAACCAGGTTTGCAAATTGGTAAAGTCTTTATACGACTTGAAACAAGCTCGAAAGCAGTGATATGAGAAATTTGATAATGTCATGCGAGAAGGTGGATTCAAACTCAATGAATGTGATAAATGTGTCTACACGAAAGCCACAGAAGATGACTTTGTCATCTTGTGCTTATATGTAGATGACATACTTATCATTGGGAGTAATGATAAGATGATCAAATCCACTAAAGACATGTTGAACTCAAGATTTGACATGAAAGACATGGGTCTAGCTGATGTGATTCTAGGAATAAAAATTCTTAGAACAATTGAATGACTTGTTCTTAGTCAGTCTCATTACGTGGACAAGATTCTTGAGAAATTCACCAATGGTGATACTGCGTTGGCACGAACGTCGATAGACACAAGCCAACATCTATCAAAAAACCGAGGAGAAAGTATCTCTCAGGTAGAGTACGCTCGGGTGATTGGAAGTCTGATGTACTTGATGAATTGTACTAGACCAGACTTAGCCTACGCAGTAAGCAAACTGAGTAGATACACAAGTAATCCCGGTGTTGAGCACTAGAAAGGGATAATAAGAGTGCTGAGGTACTTGAGATATACTCGTGAAAATGGACTGCAGTATATCAGATATCCTGTTGTTATCGAAGGATACATCGATGCGAGTTGGATATCTGACATAAAAGACTCGAAGTCTACGAGTGGATATGTGTTCACTCTAGAAAGTGCAGCCATTTCATGAAATTTTCTAAGCAAACCGTAATAACCAGATTCACGATGGAGTCTGAGTTTTTAGCTATTGACAAATGTGGTGAAGAGGCTGAATGACTACGACAGTTCTTAGAAGATATACCGAGATGACCGAAACTCGTGTCGGTAATCTGCATACATTGTGATAGTCTAGACATATACATCGGAGACACAATACCATTAGACAACTACTCTCAACTGGAGTTATCACTGTTGACTATGTGAAGTCAAAGAATAACTTAGCGGATTCGCTAACTAAGGGGTTAAATCGAGAGTTAGTTGCAAGCTCATTAAGAAGGATGAGTTTGATGCCGATAGAAAATATTGATGCAAAGGAAACCCAACCTATGCATACTGGAAATCCCAAGAACTAGATTCAAAGGGACAACCTAACTGCACTGACAAAGTTGTTCACTGTGAGGGAATGACCCTTTGAAACAATGAAGGATGGAGGTTAAGCATACGACTTTTAATGATTCGATAGAGTTATGTGGAAAACTCTTAAGAGATCACCTATGTGAGAAAGAAGTGGGGTCGCTTCGAAAAGAATTGAAGACACAATTCTTAAAACTTCTCGTAGAATCAAGCGTGTTCATGGCCAAGAACGAACACACTCATGAGAATTGAGGTGTATCAGGGAGAGTCCTGGGTGAGATATGTCAATGTTTACACAAACGGCAGCACAGTTCAAGGACATCATGTCTACTGTCAACTAGGAAGCAAACAAATCTTCACAAGGGAAGGTTCAAAGGGTGAAACCTACCTGTCCTATACTGGACTCAATGCTGAATGCTATCACATACCCTGTTTCCATTCATGTGGGGATTATTGGATATAGTATGAATAGAAAGGGAGGAAAGATGATCCATTGTGAATGGACTTTAGTCCCACATTGAGAGTTTCTAATGAATGGAAAGGGAGATGGAGAATAAAGAGACTCCATTGTAAATGAGACTTTAGTCCTACATTGGGAGTCTTGAGGCATAATTGTTGGTTTATATTGTTTCACAAGCATGTTAGTTGTGAACAAATGCAAGGAGAGAAACTTTCTCTCACGCGTGGGTGTACAGTGGGGTACAAATTCAGGGCCCGGTTTGTACTGAACCAAGTGGACTTGTATGCGTGTACGACCTGCGCGCGTTAAATGCCCCATCGGTCGAGGCAAAATTTGTCCAAGCGGATGAACCAACGTTTTATCAAATTTTTTGCTCAAATATAACTAATGCATTAACTATTGATTAATGCAAAATCAGTAACCCTCAGACATTTGGATCTGGACGGTTAGTTAGCAGTAAATGACGATTAATTCGCTTATTGATTACTGCGGGGGTTTGAGCCTATATAAAGAGGTTGTGACCGAGAGCAAAAGATATAGAGGAGAGATTGTCTTCCACTTCGTTCCTAACTCTCTAGTAACGTTTGGGTACTTCTTCAGTTCGCCACGAGCAACGAGTGCTCCGTTGTGCCTGTGGTCCCGCTGTTGTATCCTGAGAGACAGACATCCATCGGAACCTTAAAGTACCATCGGAGGAGGACAAATCTGTTTCAAAGAAACTGCGTTACGCAGGCCTCGATAACTCTCCAATTCCTGGTCGGGAGATACTGCTCGAGAGATACTGTTCGGGAAGACCCTGGTCGGGACATATTGCTCGGGAGACCTTGGTCGGGAGGTTCTACTCAGGAGATCCTGATCAGGAGATTTCAGCTCGGGAATTCCAGTTCGAGAGACTACATTCTACATAAAAGGCAGTTCGAACCACTCAACAACTAAGTTGAAATTTTTGTAATTATAATTTAATTACTGTTAACTCTCCGAAAAAGAATATATCCTCCAATAACCATAACTGGTGACTCCGCTTCCTTCCAACTCATAGCGACTCCGTCAACCTTCGCAATATGTTATCGGTAGCTCACCTGTTAGGCAATTTCAAACTTGAATCTTTGAAACTAAAATTAAAGTAATTTTAACTAAAAGTATTTAAAATAGTTTGATTTTATTTTATAACGATCTTAATTAAATTTGTTAATATGAGATGTTGTTTTGATAATAATAAAAATAACGAACGTACTTTTTTACGAAACCCGACTGAATGAAATTGGACAAGGGAAAAACTTTAATAAAATAGGATTTTATTCAGTAAATTTCTCTGAAATGAAAGTAAATGAAAGGGAACCTCATCAACACTTGATATCCGCATGAACTACACGTCAGCTAGAGGAACCCGTCGATTTGAAACCCAAAGGCGGACGCGAACCCGTCTCAGTAAATCCGATTGCATAGACCGGACGGATAACGTCAGGCGTCAGGTCTGGCATTCAGTCGTTAAACCAGACTCTTTCTTTCTCCTCTCCCTGTCCCTCTCTCGAGCCTGGACACTTTCCCGGCCTCGAAAACCCTAGATTCGCCGGGGCGCTGAATCGCCGACGAACAAAGGAGACGATAAATTATTGTTCAAAGGTACGATTCGAAACGAATATCCTCTTCATGATCTTTTTGGCGACGACCTTGACGCTACGATCTATTTCCTTTATTTAACCTGATGCTCCTAGGGTATTGATTTCTTGGATATTCTTGGAGATCGACGAATCCTGGATCTGAAGCTCTGAGCAATGACAACCAAGGAGAATGAGCTGGAGGATCAGCTCCGGGAGGTTGGAAGCAGGCTTTTGTCTCCTCCATCTGCTGTCGATGAACTTCTTTCCATTCTGGATGTAAGCCTCAGCAAATATTTACTGAGTCCTTGCCCGCTAGTTGCTAAAGGAAGGATATTTTATTTGTTTGAATTATGGTTTGTTTTACGTTGAATTACTTAAACTTGTATTGTCTGCTGCGTGAGTTTAGACTGTTCTCCCCTGAAAATAATTTCTTATTATAAGAGTAATTTGAGCATAGATCCCAGAAGATATGTGCTCAATGCTCAGGTCCGTCAGAGTTTATTGATGTTGTTGGTAGTTTTATTTTTCTTGTTTGCGCTATAGGGTTTTTGACATTGTTGGCTACACATTCATCAGTCGTATCAAAGCAATGTTTATGCTACTTGCTCAACGTGGTTTCAATATTATCATAGTAAAATGTCCTTTTTTTGGATGTTATATGGTTTGATATAGCCCCTTTCATAGTTCTATTTACTAGGGCATTCTGATTTGTTGTCCAGTTATTCTCATACTACTTCTGTGATTCTTGCTTATTGTTAATGGCCAAGAAATCTATTCTGGTGACCTTCATTGTTGAAGTTTCACAAAGTGCATGCCGATGCTGCCAATATTCCTTGTGTATGCCTCTGTTCCAAATCTCACACCAACATTCCACCTCTGCATTATGCAAATTACGCTGCATCCTTCATGGCCAGTAGAGTACCCATCATCAATCATGTAGCTTTTCACATAGCGCAGCTTCTCTCTCTCTCTCTTCCCCTCTATTCCTTTTCCTTTTTTTTGGAGTTGAACTGAGTGAGATTTAATGAGACACCTAAATCTTGTTGATTTCCTGCTAAATCTATCCGATTTTTGTTAGTTTCACATATCTTTTGATGGTTCTTTTGGATGATTCAATAGGCCTTTTTCAGATAAAATCAGATTTGCCAATGCCAATCATGATCCACTTGGTAAATGTGGATAGGGATAAGTTAATTTTTAAAAGTTTATGTTTAACCCACTCGATATAAGCCATTTAGATAGGACTCAATTAGTTATTTTTGTTTGTTCTGCTAGGAAACTCTATTTTTTATCTGAAATTATTTCCTATCAGCTCCTTGATTTCCTGGTGATATATTGAAATCAGTGTATGATTGGTAATCTAAGTAATTCTTTCATTCTTTAATTTTGTTTGTTTGTGTGTTTTTAAGTGAAAAATTCATTGCTAGTTGCATTGTTTCACTTTGATCTGTCATTTCCCAGCAAACTGAGAGCTTGTTATCAAAAGTGGAGCAATCCCCAGCACAATCAATGTCAAATGTACTTAAGCCCTTGATTAGATCATTTGTGGCGAAGGAGCTGTTGAGACATTCAGATGTAGATGTTAAAGTGGCTGTTGCAGCATGCTTTAGTGAAATCACAAGAATAACAGCACCTGAAGCTCCATATGATGATGATCTAATGAAGGTTAGTAAAGCTGTATTTATGTAGATATCCTTTAGATAATCATTGCGTCTTTTAGTTTCAGTTTTAGTGACATTTTCAAACTTGGAATTTTCAGGAAGTATTTCAGTTGATTGTCCAAGCATTTGAAAATTTGGATGATATGTCAAGTCGCTCATTTCCCAAGAGAGTTTCAATGCTGGAAACTGTTGCAAAAGTTAGGTCATGTGTTCTGATGTTGGATCTTGAATGTGACGCTTTGATTCTAGAAATGTTTTCCCATTTTCTAAAGACGATAAGGTAATAAGTAAGTTTGATTTTTATTTTTTTTTGATATTTCCCTGTTTTTGATACACTACATTTTAATCAATAAGAATTTATTGGAAACTCATTCATAGACTTCATGCCTTATGAATGGAGAAGCTAATCTGATCGTAGAATCTGGGGACTACATTGGATTCTAAATATACACAAATCTGAACACTTTATTTGTTGGAGGGCATGATAAACTTGGAATAAAAATCTTGGCAACATTTCCAGTATTTGATACAATCTGACAAAGATCAGAAATGGATCAAGGATTCTAAAGAGACAAAAGCATGTTCCTTCTCTAAGGTTTGATGTTTTGGGTTGTACATATAATGGTTCCTTAAATCCTATATTAAGTTTAGACTGTTACTTTGGTCAATACAACTTGAATGTGAATGTGGAAGATGATAGAGGAGATCCTTGCCTGAGGCAATCTTAGGAAGTGAAGATTAGCCACAGTTAGTAGTTAACTTTATTACTAAGGATTCATAAGATGTAAGGGATCCAAATTATATGCCAAACAAGCTCATTTTCTACTGTCATAGTATGCTGCTACGCAAGAGTGATTTATAGATAGAAGTGCCTCTATGCCGGTATTAGGGATTCACCAAAAATTAAGATCAAAAGCTTTGTTTGGAAAGATTTCAAAGTTTTGGTAATGTAGTCAAACTGATGCTGTTAACGTACTCTGCAAATTATAAGTACAGGTTTATGTTGATGATCTGATTCATCTTTCCACATCTGAAGCATCCACATTAATTTTTTTCTTGTTAGTAGGTGGTTAGTATAGCGTGTGTCTTTCTTTTACTTGTTGATTCAGCTGATTTTATAACTTATTAGAACACTTGTAAGCTAATTTTTGTTTTATTTTTCAGGCCAAACCATTCTGAGGTGGTCTTATCTTCAATGGAGATGATTATGACACTGGTTATTGAGGAAAGTGAAGATATTTCCTCGGAGTTAATATCATGTCTGCTGGATACTGTTAAAAATTATGATAAAGTAAATGTTTGCCTTTCAACATTTATTGTCTCATTTAATGAAATTATTATCTAATCTAACTTTTTTTTGTCCTCAGGAAATTTTGCCTGCTGTACGCAAACTAGGGGAAAAAGTTATCAGGAATTGTGCTGGGAAATTAAAACCATATTTTTTGGAATTATCACAATCTGTTGGCTCGTTTTCTAATGATTATGGTAAACTTGTAGACTCCATATGCCAAGAAAGATATGGTGGAATAAAGCAAAATGACAGGAATACATCAGGTGAAATTATGGTGCGTATGCATTTTTATTTCTCATTAATTTCGGATTTTTTTTGCAATTCCAAAGTTGGACATGCATGATCGAACTGTGGGAGATATCAAAATGAGATTCATTCCACAACATGGAGAATGGATGTGTGCTTGTGATGTAGTCAACTTATCTAAAATATTGATGCTATTTTCTATAAGTAACAATTAATCTTGGAGATTAAGTAACATATACATAGATGAATATGTGGGGTTACTTGAAAAGTAATTAAAAATTACTACAATCCTGAAGTAATTATGTGTTGTTGTAATAGAAAATAAAAAGAAAGAAATAAATTGATGCAATTATGTTCAAAGACAAACAAGTGTATAGTTGGACAAGTTAAATCAATTAGAATTGTAGGTGCAAAGGATAGAGGAGAATCTGTATTAATGCTGTTATAAATTAGGTAAAAGATCAAAATAATACTAATGATATATCTTTGCCTAGGGAATAATACTAATTATATATCTTTGCCTAGGGTTCAAATGAAGGTATGAGATCTGTCTCTGGTCAAAAATGATGAGATTAAACAGAATTTTATGATCATCGTCTATTAATTTATATTTCACTCATTCTTTCTCGCCGACTTCATGTCATCACATTTCTGTATTTTTTTTAGCTTTTTGTATCTATTATTACAAATGAGTGTGTTTGTTTTTCTCAACATGCCCCTTGGGTCCCACATATTTGCCATAAGGGTGTTATCTGTGTTTACTAATTTTAATGCCTATCTCTCTTTGATAGATTTGTTAGATAATTCATCATTTGTTTTTGTTTTTCATCATTTGATTACCCACTCATTAGTCTTTCAGGCAGATGACAACTGTCTGAAATGGCTGTTTCTGATAGGTTTCTTCAGGTGCATGAATGGATGTTGATTCCTTCTATTTCAGGAATCTGCAAAGGCGGAAGTAACAGTACTTTGTCCTGAAGAAGGTACTGCTCCTGAGAAATCGCTTCACTCAGTAAAGAGTAATAATATTAGTGAATCAACACTCAGAGCCTCTTATCCAGAGCACAAGCCTGAATCTTCTATTCTGGCTGATCAATCCAAAACAGCTGCTGCAGCTGACAAAGATGTTTCAGGCAAGATGGGACCAAAAGATGTAAAGCTAGATTCTGTTTTGGATCTTGAATCCCACAAAACTGATGGTAAGTATGCTGCTGCTCTGCCTTTTTTTTTTTTTTGAGATGGTACTGATTTTTTTAATACATCTCATACTAAAGATCATAGAACCATAAAATATACATGACCTACCTCTGCTTGTGCAGCTGACGTTGCTGCTGATATAGATTCATCTGCAGCCCAAATGAAAATTCCTAATGCAACCAAACGAAAACGAGGTCGATTTGGTTCAAATTTATCTGCATCAAAACAATCTGTGTCTGCTTTGCAAGAGAAAGTATCTAAGGTGGTTGACAAAAGTCTCTCTCTGAAAGATACTGAGTTGAAAGAATTAGATGATGAGGATCATGCTAATATCAAACGAGCAACTGTCGCAATAGATCTGGTGGAGAAATCTCAAAGAAGAAGAGGAAGAAAGGGTTCAACGAGCAAGACTAATGATGAAGTTACATTACAAAAACTACGGAAATCCAAAATTAAGCAGCATGACAATCTCAAGGCTCAAGATGATACAACCGCGGAACCAGTTGTAAAGGTGTTGTTTTCAACCAATAACTTGGACTATTGTAGGATTTCATATGTTCATCTCAGTAATAATTATTGGAGAGCTGTTACAAACTGGTATAACATTAACCAATTTATCTTTTTTTTCGTATGTTATTCTTTTTCTTTTTCTATATATATTTGTAAGATCGTCCACTCTGTGTCAATGTGAGGAAGATGATTCATTGTCGTCCCATAGTGCTGGTTAGCAGGTTGAATGAGATGTTTCAGAATAGTTTCACTCCTCTTTACTACCGTGCTTCAAGATATCTATTATTGTGTTTTCTAGACATCTGTTATCATAGACTCTAAGTATCATGTACAATTATAGGCCTTTCCCTTCTGGCTGGATAATGCATATTGGAGCCCATCCATGGTTCTATTTCTTGATTTTTCCCTAAATGTCTGCTAATTTAACTTCGAATTTTTCTTTAGTTGGCACTAGTATAGTTATGGTTATATTGCATCTTATAACATCTGAATTGTAAAAGTTTGGTTGGGTATATAGATAGTTCGACAAGTGTGCTTGTTAAAGCCTTGGGTTTGTGAACTAAAGGATTGCTTGCTTTTATTCAGTGATTTTACTATACTGTTTCTTAATGTACAGTGTTTTTTATGAGAGTTCAGACTGACAAGTATGCTTGTTAGAGCCTAAGGATTATTATCCCAAGGTTTACTTGCTTTCATTCTGTGACTTTACAATTTTGTTGCTTCATGTATAGTGTTTTCTATGTTCCTGTACAACATCTATATTTGGTAAATTGTACACACTTGCAATGTACCAGTATTCCATATACCTACATGCTTTTTAAAATGTCCACTCCAAGGTTTTAAGTTTCGACCCGTGCCGATGTTTCGGTCCCAGACCGGAACGATATGGTTTCGATATCGTATCGTTTCGTGCCGATATGGTTTCGGTATTTTTTATTTATATATAATAATTATTAGATAAATATATATTTATTGTGTATAATTTAAAAATAAGTTGTATGTTGATTTGATATAAGTTTTCAATTATTGAACAACTTAATATTGTTAAGAAAACAATTAAATATAACTTTCTTTAAAGAAAATTGATCTATCAATAACTCGAAATAAAATTGATGCATTACAATATGTTACCTAACTAATACCAAAGGAGTGACGTGAATCAGATGAAGACATTGGTTCTTGTAGCATTCTGCTTAGATCAATTCCATAGTTCTGTAACGCCCAAATTAAATAAGCATCCCATGACATGGAATATTGATACTGATTTCTCCACATGTCCATCAGCGTATCTCGATTCATCACTGGAAGTTGGACTTGAACTGGCACCATTGAAATCGGAACAGGCACAGGATAAGGATAAGGATAAACATATGCCTCTGAACTGTGGTATGATGGACCACCATATGATGCATCAGAGCTATAATAAGAAGGCTGAGAGTATGATGAACTTCGATCAGAATCAATGTCAGCTAAACTCTGTCGCATATCTTGATAATTGTGAGCTTTCTTTTGTTTGCCATCCTTATTTCGACGTTGATATTGAATAGGTCTAGCTCCATGATCATCATCTTGAGTTGCATGTGTGTAATCTACCTCACATGTCCATGGCTCCAGTGCTTGAGTAGGGGGATCATAATTTTGACCACCAGATGCATCGCCACTATCATCACTTGCATGAGTGCTTGCACTGCTATTAACTTCTCGTCGGACTACAATATCAGAAGGTGATGATGTTTCATCACTGTCATCATGTTCTTGCTCATCAATTGCATCAAGTGGATTTTCTCTAATTCTCAATTGACCCCTTCCTGTAAAAGCAGGAGGCTTGACTTTTTCTTTCTTTTTAGTAAAAACTGCAGGAGCTTTACCTTTATCTTTGAACTTTGGTTGGGGTTGGGATGTTTCAGAATGTCTTGATCGAGATCCAGAAAATCGAAATTCTTGATCAAAAGCTTCATCATAATCTTCTCCCTCCCTGATATCTCCTGTAGTTTGTATTGTTTCAATCTGTTGAGTAAGAAATTGAGATGGTCGTGGTGGGTCTCCTGCTTCATCAAGTAATGGATTTTCAGCCTCAACAGCGCTCCACCAATCCATCATTGGATCATTCTCATTTTGGACAAATCCAATATCAAATGGGTCTACATCACCAGCCTCTTGTTCTTCATTTTCTTCTGTTATTGCTCTTAATTGAAGACGCATATTATAATGAACATAGACCATCTTCTCCAATCGACGATAAGAAAGACGATTTCTTACTTTTGTATGAATGAGGGAGAAAGTTGACCAATTTCTTTCACAACCACTTGAAGATGTTGTCTGTGAGAGAATTCGTACTGCAATCTTTTTCAAATTTGGAGCTGATCCTCCATATTGTAACCACCATTCAGCTGTAAGATAAATAAGAACAAAATTAAAATAATATTTTTATTTGCTGACAATAAATAATAATAATTTTTACTATATTTACCTGCATCCATTTTATATATGCATGACACTGCAATAGGATCACTAAAAGAACCATATGCCTCTCGAAATAATCGGCTTTCATTAATAGTCTCAGCAATTGATTCTCTATTTGTTTGTAGTCTTGATATCACATGTCTGAGGGCTTGTAATAAATCATCGTTTGTGCCAAGAATATAACGGTATTGATATGTCGGATTGAGATAATAACCTGCAATAATTAAACATATATAAAAATAATTATTAATAACATTATTAGAAACTCTTTATTAAAAAATACATACCTGCTAAATGAATATATTTTCCCATTTGATCGTCCCATCTTGTATTGATTATATCAATGTAATGTTGATATTTGGTTGGTGATTGAAGACGTCTCTTAATTTCCTCTTTTGCTTCATGAATTAGATGGTAAACGTTGCCCATTTGTGGCTTCCTGTCCATATCGACTTTACGTAGAACAACGTACAAAGGTTCTATTGCTAGAAGAATATCTGCAATATAGTCCCAAAATCTAACAGATATAATAGTTTTTTGCACCTCTTTACCTTCGGCTGTGCTAGAATATCGAGAGGCTTCCCAATCCTCAGAAGAGAACATGGCTTTCAATCCAACTTTTTTTTGATTCAACGATTTTAACAGGAGAAAGTGAGTGGCAAACCTAGTCGCTCCTGGTCGTAGAATCTCACCATTGATAAATTTCCTCATTAATCCATGAACCCAATGATGATTATAGAGGAATTTTGTTAAAGATTGACCTTTTTTTACTACCTTCTTCACTATATCGAGTTTACCAATATCTCCCATCATCAAATCGATACAGTGTGCTGCGCATGGTGTCCAAAATAATATTTGATATTTTTGCTCCAATAATTCTCCAGCCCTCTTAAAGTTGACACCATTATCTGTAATTACCTGCACTATATAATCTACACCTATCTCCTGAACTACACTATCCATCAAATGATATATGTAGGGTGCATCATGAAAATCTGTAGTTGCATCAATAGATTTATGAAATATCACCTTTCTATTGCAGTATAGTAGAAAGTTGATAATACTCATCCGTGTAGGTCCTGTCCAGCCATCACACATCAACGTAACCCCATATAAGCTCCATTGCTTTTTGCATGATAGGATCCAAGTTTTGATCTCCTCCACTTGTTCATCTAAATATGAATCAGCAATTTCATATGCAGTCGGAGGCTGAATACCAGGACTAGATTTTTGGATGTTGGACACCATGCTACGGTAGTATGTGTTGTTTGCTGCATTAGGAGGAATATGATTAAAATGAAAAAATTTTGCAATGCTTTTACCGATTGATTTCTTCTTCTCTTTTGTGTATGCATCATCAATCCTAGTCTGTTTGCTAGCTTGGTCTGGAAATGCCAGTGGATCAATATCAGCAATATCAACTGCACGTCTTCGTCCCATAGAAGAAAAAAACCGACCAATACCACTTTGTGTTGAAGTACTACGAAAACTTGCACTCCTTCCTAATGTCGGTGCAGTAGTTGAGCCACTTCTACTAGTACCAGCTGAGTCACTTCTATGTCGCATATTTTGCTCATAGTCATATTGAGTTCGTGAGGCATTGATAGCTGCTAAAAAATCTCCATCGTTTGGAACATCACCACGATCTTCAAATTCATCATAAATTGGCTCTCTAGATATTCGACTATCAAGAAGATCACGTTCTCGTTGTTGTTTAGACTTTATTACTTTGTAACTTTCAAGTTCTTCTTTCATTGCACGACGAACTTCTTGAGAAACTTTTGGACAATTCGAAACATCTGAATATCCACCAGCAAGATGTTGCTTTAGCCGTGTGACCCCACCACCTCGTCCAATCATATCGCAATGTAAACATTGCCAATGGAATCGATTCTCTAATCGGCGTGCGTGTCTCCAAGCTGGATCAGATTGATGTTTGGGTGCCATTACCTATGTCTTATAAAAAATTAAGAATAATTCACATTGTTAGCTCAAATAATAGTCATCATTGTCAAGAACAATTTTATCATTATAAACAAATAAATTAAATATATAAAACTATAAAAGACAACTTCATTAAAGTAATTTACTACAACACATTTTTATCAAGTAAACTTGGAACAATAATTTTAATTATTTAAATAATATATATTTAAAATGATAAAAATATTAAAATATTAATTAAATATAAAATAATAAATATAATAAATAATTATCAGATTATAAAATAATTTTTTGAAATTTTTTAGATTTTATTTAGGGTTTTTAAATTTTTTTTAGAATTTTTAAATAATATTTAAAATAGAAAAATAAATTCAGAAAATTCCTTAAATAAATCTATTTAATTTTTTGAATTAAAAAAGGAAATGCTGAATTTAAATAAATACTTTTATTTATTTTTTTTAAAATCAGATTTTCAGAGAAAATCGGGAATTTCTTTCCTGATTTTCCCGAATCCGCCGCCTAGCCTTCGCCTGTGCGCGGAGATTTGCCGGAGAACTCGCTGGAGCCGCCCGTCCGACGGCTCCAGCAGCCTCCGGCGAAGGTTCCGGCGACGCCGGAGGCTTCCGACGACGTCGCCGGAGGCCCGCAGCGTCTCCGACCCGCGTGTCCAGCGTCTCCTCTATCTGCCGAAGATGGAGGAGCCGCGGTCCAGCTCCACCACCGTCTGGCGAGGCTTCCGGCGACGCCGGGAGTCCCGCAATGCCTCCGGCGAAGCTGCAGAGATGGTTTGATCATACCTGTCGCCGCCGCCGCCGAGCTTCGTTGCTGTCTCCGCCTCCACGCTGCGCTTCGCTCACTGCTCTCTTTGCTGCTGCTCACCACCGGCGATCCACCGTCGTTTTATAGCAAAAAAAGGCAGCGAGACAGGCTGGCGCACCGACGGAGTCGATTCCTTCTGTCGCGCGTGCCATGCGTTCACTGTTGCGCGATTCGGTCTGTCGCGAGCCGCGAATCACGCGGTCGCCACTCGCCGCTGTCGCCGCTCGCGCGTGCGTGACGTTGACGCTTGCGTCGAAACAGTCTTCCTCCTCGAGCCGGTTTCGGCGCTCAGGCGGAACGAGACCGTTTCGCCTGTTTCGGGCGAAACGGATCGGCACCGCAATCCTTGGTCCACTCATAGTACTATTGATTTATTTCAATGGATAAAAGTAAATAGACAGGAATTAATTCTAACTCCCACATCATTAAAAAAAAGTAAAACATCTCGAGAAGAAAATGGCCCTATTTGACCGCTATACATTGCTAGCATGAGAAAATAGAACAATTGTGAATTTTCAGTAAGTAGCCAAACTACTAAAGTAGCTAAACTCACCTGTCAGTAAAATGGGTCCTATGGAAAGTCCATCGATTCTCCGTCTCCGATGAAAATCAAAAATATCTATTCATTTAAAATTTTCTTCCAATTGGATTAATGGATCTTCCAATTGGAAATGATGACTGAAAACGTGGATCATTAAAAGGAGTTCTAACAAGCAAATGCCTATAGCATTCCACCTGAACATCTTTTTTCCTCTATAAGGAAGAAAAAAAATGCAATTTAATATAAGTTGTTATGCATGATGCTTCTAATTTTTTTTTACCCTTTATCCTTTATACACAATGGTGCAACGGTAAAGTTGTTGCCATGTGACCGAGAGGCTACGGGTTCGAGTTTCAGAAAACAACCTCTTGCAAAGTAGGATAAGGTTGCGTACAATAGACCCTTTCCTAAGATCCCGCATTGACGGGAGCTTTGTGCATCGGGCTGCCCTTTATCCTTTGTACACAATGTCCATTAGCTATCAGATAGTCATCTAAGTAGCATAATATTGGCTTAACTAAATTAAAAAATTTGAGAAGTTTATATTATGGACTAAAGTTGAGATTTTATTTTGTAACTATTTTCTTGTAAATTAGGATGATTTGGAATCACTTTTATTTTCTTTAGACTATAATTATTATATAGTTTAGACATTTATGTTTCTTTTTTTTGGTCTTCTACTGTGTATTGCTATTATTTATTTACCCTCTTATGGTTCATAAATATGAGGTTTGATTTGTGAGCACTTGTATTCATGTAGCTTTTTGGAATAAGAACTCGCAAGAAAGAAGTGGGTGAGGACCTTGTTGGTTCCAAAATTAGTGTATGGTGGCCAATGGATAAGAAGTGAGTATAATTTTTTTTATGTATGAAATCTGCTCTGGTTTTCTGTTGGCCTATGTGATTTCACTGTTAGAAACATTTTCACTCGAAGCCAAATGGCTGTTTGTTGCAAATTCTGAAAAATCACTTCCTGGTTGGGTTTACAGAAGGAAAGATTCCTTGTCAACAGAATAGTATGGATGTACTGCATGTGCTGTGTGCACTATAATTTTGTTGTATGCCTCCTATAACTTTATTTATGTTAAATGTATTCCTTTAACATGATTCTTTTATTTGTTTTCCTTTCTTAGATTTTATATTCTCCCATCATTATCTATAACTTAACCATTTATTTGGTTTCCATCTGCATTACTTTTGGATATTCTCTCATACATCTAGGAATGCTCTCCTCAATCAGCAAAAATATCAATCATATGCATATCTCATTTCTCTACATATCTACTTCCAAACCCACAACTATAGTTGATGAACCCTTTGGTTTTGTCCATTGTTTTCTTACTCAGTTAACGGTTTTCAATCTACATCTAGTAGATGGACATGAATTAAGTGACTTGGCTAAAGTGGAGTGTGCATTACTATGTTTCTCTTACTGCCATTGATATTTAGTAATTTGTATCAATGGTGTCTCCTAGCTTGTCCTTTTCTAAGGTTTCTTGATATTACTTAACTATTATGTTATTTAGTTGACAATTGTTATTTTGCGTTAATGATTTTTCTTCTCTCAGGTTTTATGATGGTGTTGTTGATTCTTATGACAATGTTTCTAGAAAGCACAAGGTAAAATAATGTCAGCTTTTGGAGCAAAAAATAAATAATGTCAGCTTCTGCCTGTAGCTTTTGTTGGTTCTGCAATCTAGTATGACATGTGACTTTTATTTTTTGTACAACATTTCAATGCTGTTCAGATTACCTATATTGATGGTGAGGTAGAAATACTATTGTTGAATAAAGAACGTTGGAAATTGATAAAGGATGGCAGCGAACATGATACGGTCTGTGAATTATTCCAAATCTCTTTTTATATGTGCATGTTGTTTTTGTACTAATTTCCACTGATTTGGCCTTGCAGGAACAAATAAAAGACTTCAAAATTCGTGATGCTTCTTCTGAAGAGTATGTTCTGTTACCATTTCACGTAACTAAAAACTGTTCTGAATTTTATTCTGCTTTTATGGATTTCTGGTGTAAGCCTTACATTTCAACAATTTATTTTCCGCAGGTTTGTTGTAAAGCATAATTAATTATTCATATTAATTCTTAATATTTGCTCAGGGAATTATGCTAAATGAAATTTGTTATCCTTTCTCTATGTATTTCTGATGGGTTCTGAACTTCGCCTCAGATTTTGATTGCAAACAAAATCCTTTTCTATACTTTCGACTTGAATTTCCTTATTCAGGCTGAATCAAAACGTCAACAACTTTTGAAATAGCATAATATTAAATTTCAGTGCAAAGAACAATTGTCACTGCATAGTTCACACCAAAACATTTGGTTTACTTTTGGTTTTATAAATAATCATTAAA
The DNA here is from genome assembly GCA_024364735.1 of Boesenbergia rotunda. Classification (NCBI taxonomy): domain Eukaryota; kingdom Viridiplantae; phylum Streptophyta; class Magnoliopsida; order Zingiberales; family Zingiberaceae; genus Boesenbergia; species Boesenbergia rotunda. The sequence goes on along the minus strand of JAGFNQ010000983.1, from coordinate 62,396 downwards.
ATGACTTCGTATTTTTCCAACCAGTTTGGTTAATTTCGAGTTGGGATGATTGGAGTTAAAACTGCATTGTAAATAGAAGAATTGTGGATATTACTCAGCCATATGGTAGTTATGATTTGAAACATCTTGAAAAATTACTAAACAACATTGCTCTGCTTAAGGTTTTTAATATGGCTCTATACTCTTAGGATTTTACATGAATGCAGAACCCCATGAAAATTTCAGATTGCAGTTCACTACTATTTTGGATTCTCATTTATATCTGTAGTTGTTTTTTCCATACCATTATGAAATTATAATATTTTTTATTCAGAAACAAACATTTCTGCTGCTTAACCTGATATTTTTCAATTGTTTGCATCTATATTCCTCAACTTGGAATATTTTTTATAATAAGCATTAATTTATATTTTGAGCAACAAGACCTTTCAGAGATTGCATGTCTGAAGCTAGTCCCCTAGATTAATTGAATTGTAAAAAGTTAGGACATCACCTTGCAAAATTCTAACATGAATTAACATGAATTTGGTGTTTCAGTTAGTAGAGTACAGTTACTTTTTGGATAAAGGTTCTTTTATTTATGTCAAAATATTTTTCTGTTTGATGTTTGTTATTTTCAATTGAATTAGACCAAGAAGGAAACGCACGAAATTAACATCAACTTCCATCTCAAAGGAAACCGATAAAGAGCCAACTACAAAAAGGTTGATAAGAACTATACTTGAATCCTTATTTGTTACCTGATTTATTGAGGTGTAATATTTTATCTTTGATACCAGTAACACAGCGTCTGGTTCTGGTCATCGCCGCAAAGGTAGACCATCTAAAGCTGCCTCTTCAAACCTTCATGATACCACCAACTCTTCCATTAAAATAACAGAGAGAGCTGCAAGTAAATCGAAAGATGGCAGCACTGAGCCTGACAATAAGCTTAAGAAGGAACTTACGAGGGCCAAGGATGGCAGTTTGAAGGTTGATCAATCTACCGATATAGCTGGAACTGAGGTGAAAGATAACGTTTACAAATATGGCAGGAAATCTATTGATGGCTCTCGTAAGTCTGTTGGTAGGAAGGTCAGAAGGGATTCCCTGAAAGGCAAACTAAGTGATAATTCAAACTCTGTGTTGAAAATAAAGGATGACATCACTTCGGAATCAGGCACTGAAACAATGGCGAATATTGCTTCCGGAAAGGGGAGAGTCAAGCTTAGAGGATCTGAGGAACCAGGAAAGGTGCAGTTGAATACAACGCATGAGACCTCAGTGAGTGATCCTCCCAGTCGGAAGAAAAGGAAGAGAAAAAGACGGAGCTGAGTGTCTATCAATTAACTCATTCTAATACCTGAATTTCATCAGGCCCAGTATCACTGTATTTTGCCATTTGGGTATTACCCAATGTGGGTGCTGATATCCCGACTGGAGAATTGTGGGTACAAACCTTGCAATCTGTGACTCTATTGTAGTTTCCCACTATATGGATGGAAAAACAAACCAATTTCTGAAAATGTTAAGGTAGCTAAGTTCTACGTAGTCTATTTGTATAGTTAAAATTACCTACAGTTCTGACTTGGCCATTGTGAAGACTGAATGCCTTAACCATGGCGTTGTAGACTTGTAGTTGCCGTCGTGGTCATGTTGTGTACTCACTTGTGTTTCTACATGTCGCTAGCATGTTAGGTTTTCAGGTGTAAGTAACATCAATGGTACAAAGTATTATAGCTGCAATTTTCTCGGTTTTCTCTGCGACCAAAATAATATTTGTCCCTGTGCTATATATCTTTAATTGTTTAGTTTTATAATGCTACTTTTTTAATCTTGTGATCCTTCAATTGTTTAGTATGTACGATGATGACATTTTTGATATTCAATCTTCTAAGTGCAGTTTCTGCAACCCACGGCCATGAATCACTGGCTATGCTTCTTCCATTGAGCAGCAATAAAGTGTTCAACAAATATATTACATGATCGAGTTCATGGTGACTTCTTCCTCTCTAGCTACTTTTTAATCCTTAGTTTTTTGAATTAACTGGTAGGTGTAAGTTGACACTTGATATATATATTAAAAAAAATAGTTGTGTAAAATGAATCAGCACTGGTCATCATACAATCGATTTCATTTTCACTTTTATTGCATTTCTTTTCTTTTCATTCTGTTCCATCAAGCATTACTTTAATAGCGTAGTCACTGCGATCGCATGCTCCCAGCCGTTTTTCGGGGAAAATAATCCATTGTTTATTAATCTCCTAATCTCTTGTTAATTTGCTTAACATAAACTGCGGGTTTGATAAATACTCGCCGCTGCAACATCATCATGGCCGTCTTCCAACCCGAGCTTTCTCCTCCTCCAGCGAAACCCTGATCCTAGACTTTAGGTTTTTGGTAGCTGAGGTGAAGATATGGAGCCCAGCAGCAAGGAGATGCAAGGAGTAGCGACGTCCCTCGGCGGAATGGTGCCCTCTGGCCTCGCCGCTCACATCGGCCCTCATGAGCTCCAGAATGGCGGTGGTGGCGGCGGAGGAAGCGACGAGTTCTTCGATCAGATGATGACCGGTTTCGGAACTACCTGGTCGCAGGGGCTCGGGAGGTCGCTCGATAGGGCAGTTAGGTCGCCGGAGGAGCAGGCGACGTATGAAGGCATCCGGTACGCGCCCTACGATGAGTCATCATCGCTTCTTGCTTCACGTATCCGGCAGCAACAGACTTCTGACGCCGAAGAAAGCTCTCCGATGGAGAAGTCGATGCTGCAGCGGATGCTATTCCAGTCGTTAGGGCGAATGCCGGAGGCCGGCGGCGACACGGGGCTCTTTGTCCCGCTTCCACTCTCCCTCGGCAACGGAGGGGCAGGGGATTCGAGTCTGGTCGATAGATCGCCAGAGGTCGATGCGCGCTTCAAAACCCCCAATCCTTTGGTACGCAATTGTTTTACCAATTTCCTCTCGACGAGGGAAAGCAAATCTCCGTCTTTGCTAAAGGTGAGGTTTTAATGATCCGAAGGACGCAGAAGTATTGTACAACGGGAGCTTCCTTGGATCATTCCAGCGCTCCGCTCAAACTCCAAACCAACACCACCATTTCCAGCATCACAATGCTCAGGTCTCTTCTATCTCTTCTAATCGTACAAACCAATACATGTAAAGAATAACAGAGAAATTAGTACATGCTTTGCTTGGGTCAATGAATGTGGCAGAGCTACGGAGGATTATCGTCAGCGGCGACCACCACCGTGGCGGGACAGCCCTCTGCTGCAACGGCGACGGTCTCTTCGATACACACGGGCGGAGGTTCGCAGGCACCTCCAAGACCAAGGATCAGGGCGAGACGAGGGCAAGCTACCGATCCACATAGCATCGCAGAAAGAGTAGGCCATTTACAAAAGAAGCAGAAAGATCTTTTTTTTCTTCTTCTTCTTGCTTTCTAAACTTTCTTATCTGAATCTTAATTGGTTCGAGATCAAATGCTTCTGCTCTCTCTTCCATATTCCCTATTCAGAAATTTTGGATTTGTCTTGCTTGTTTACTTCTTTTAGTCTTTCCTACCAAACTTTTGTCTTTAACCGCTCTCGTTTGTTTCTGTGATTCAGCTACGGAGGGAGAGGATCGCAGAGAGAATGAAAGCCTTGCAGGAGTTGCTGCCCAGCGCAAACAAGGTCTTCTTCCTCACCTGCTCTAAATTTTTTTCCTCGAACTCTCCACTAGGAGTACTATGCTGCAACAACTTACCAAAGCATTGCACATTCTAATTGAATTGTGACTGTTGGTGATGCAGACGGACAAGGCATCGATGCTGGATGAGATCATTGACTACGTTAAATTCCTGCAGCTCCAGGTGAAGGTAAAATTTCACTCTTCCCTCATCTCATCATCTTTAATAAATTAATTTCTTTGTTTTCTTCACACATACGATGCACCAAATCCGGCCGATCCACGTTTGTCCCGATGCGGATAACATCTCTAAGAAGAGCTCCAAATCTTTTAATGGCTTGAAGCTTCATTAATGGCTTCTCTTCACTAGTTCTAGCGTATTATTCCTGGGACCATTTTAACATGGAAATAGATAGTCTCTCTCTGCTTTATTATATTTTATATTGATTTTGCTAGGGTTAATTACAATTGATTAGAGTGTAGTTAAGCTTTGATCAAAGACTAGATGATCAGGCTGTTTACTAATCATCTCCAAATGATGCAGTACAGATCTTGAGCATGAGCAGATTAGGCGGAGCAACTTCGGTGGCACCACTGGCCGGCGATGCGTCGTCAGAGGTACGTACGCACAGGGATCAACAATTATTTCTTGGATCGAATTTAATCAATTATATTGGTAATTGAAGACGATGATTCATTCAAAAATCTGCCCAAAAAAAACCATTTTTTTACATGGCAGAGAGGAGCAGAACGGCCAGGATCCGTCAATGCTGCGGCAGCCGTGGGCAACGACGGCCTGACGACGGCTGAGCGGCAGGTGGCGAAGCTGATGGCGGAGGACATGGGATCGGCCATGCAGTACCTGCAGGGGAAGGGCCTCTGCCTTATGCCCATCTCCGTCGCCTCCGTCCTCTCCTGTCACCCCTCCTCCGCTGCCGCCCAGCTCAGCCGTCGCCCCCCTCTGCCACCTCCGCACGTCGTCGACGCCCCCTCCTCCCCCAGCATGTCCGCGCTCACCGTGCAGTCCACCACCGCCACCGGCGCTGACACCTCGAGACAGTGATGCACGTCGTCGTTTCTCCTCCTCGATTTTTGCGCCTGGAATCGGAACTCGGTTAAATTTTTTGGCTTCCTTTTGCTGTTCGGATGCTTTTCCTCCTTTTTTTCGTTTTGGTTATGTATGATCTTTCCGGGCGATCCACTTTATCTTCTTTGTTGGATTTTTCTATAGCATGCTTTCACGTTCCACGCTTTGTCGTATTACACGACCTTAGTTGGAAGGCTAGCTACTCGATTCCATTACGAGTGCGAGTGCGAGTGCGTGGTGGTGGGGTTGGAGTAGGGTATAGAGAGAGTGGTGGGAATGATGGAGCATCTACTAAACTATGGAAGCAGCTGCAGATAAAAAGGATAAAGTGGCTTGTTAGTGGGGTACTGAGAAGTGAAAGCCTAATTAATTAATGAGCTATACAAGCCCTGATCGAGTTACTTTAATATATTAGTAGAGAATGTAGAGTAGCACAATATCCACTGATCCATGGTTTTTTTCAGTAGGAAGTTCGCTATTGTGTTTCATAGTATTAAATGTGGTTATAAAAATTATGACATCCTTGATAATTAGTATTAGAATTTATTTGTTATCTAATGCTGATAAGACGACTATCTATGATTGGAGTAGATGGCGACTTCTCAAATGATTAGGACTAGTGAGTTTTTAGTGGATAATAATTTGGTGACTGTGAAGTGAACGGTAAGCTTTCGCTTTACTTGCTTGTATTTTATCCTCGAGTCTGTCCCTGTTGCTTAGAAATTATTGTTGCTTCGTTTTGGAACACTTTCAGTGGGGCGCAGACCTTTTTATATGTGTGAGATCCGAAAAAGTATCATTATGTCTCCCATTTTTATAAAGATAAAGAAAGAAAAGGACAAGAAATGCACCTCTAAGAGTAACAATGAACGCAATGAAAGCTGAAACTACAACAACGAATCTAGTGTGTATGCAAATTCTGGATAAGGAGGTCGCATTGTTGTCCTTGTAACAAGTCAAAATTTCAGCATCTCTTCGGAGGAAAAGTGACAAATTTGAGTACCAAAAACTTGTCTTGAACTCTAATCGTTTCATTTGGTTGATAAAAAAAAATGCAGGGGAAAAAAGAAAGGAAAGTTGTGAGTTGCACCTCTATCATGCATAATCAGGCATGGTTTCCTTCAGAAATTGGATGGGGTAGGATTCGTCAGGAGCAATTTCATCAAACGGCACATAATATCGTTCGTGGTCGTATATATGACACACGGTCAGTATTGTCTTCATCAGACGCCAGTTCCAGTTGGCCTCGTTGAGATACTGTCAAAATCAAATGTCCAGAGGATAATACTGTTAATGAAAACGCTAAGCAGTTTAAATCCCAATTCTGATGAAGCTACAGTTTTAGACTCGTATATCAATGAGTAACTCATTCAGTGGGGTGAAAAATTGCCGCGCACCTCGCCCCAGTTCTCTTGGAGCACTTCATGAGCTTCCTGGAGATTGTAACTCGGAATCCTCGAAGAAATATGGTGGGGGATATGAACATTGATATTGTGGCATAAGATCTCAATCCTGCAAAAGAAAAAGGTAACTCCCTTGATCCTTCCACAAAAAAAAAAGGGATAGTAATTTTGATCAATTGATATTCATTACGTCAACAGAACAGGAGAGATGCAAATTTGTCCATTTTTTGAATACCTTTACAATAAAACAAATTATCGATTCTTTGCGCGCATATTGTCCAAGTGTAAAAACATTTTAAACTTCTAAATCTATTCTTCCTTTGGGAAGTACCAAAAAGTAAAGATGAAATGCATTCAGAGTTGAAAGAAAAACCTAAGCAAAAGATAGGCGAGGAATTAACATACCAACGCGGATAATTGCAATGAACTGTTCCATTGAGTTGTGCCTGAGCAGCATTCCATTCGTCTGATGTTTTGAAAGGTATGTGAGGTGCAGTATGATGGACCATTGTGAAGGTACTCATCTAGAAAATTTCAAAGTTAAAGAAGGATACCCAAGGTTGTTCACAGAAACTACTATTCTGGTTACATAGGGAGAATTAGTAATTCTGATATCAATGTATGACTCTTAGTGAAGACAAAATCAGGGTTTGAAAATGGGGGGAAAACATCAAGAATGAAAATAAAGTAAAAAAAAAAAAAGTACCCAAAAGTGATATCCCAACCATGGCATGAGCCAAAACTTTATCCATCCTATGATTCCCGTCTTGTAAATAATCAGTGGCCACCCAATTGCCATAAATGCAAAAACACAGGCCAAGCTAATCTTCACCCTTCCAATTTCTGCAGGCCGGAACTTTTTCAAATCGAAATGCCAAATCAACCTATTAGGAAATTTGATAATTTAGAAACATTAACATCAAAATACTATGATAGTTGCTTGCTATTAAATATCATATAAGCTAAGAAAATCTGGGTCAACGTCTGCAATCAGAACACAAAGTAGCAGCTCATACGTACCAATGACTAATTGACATCCAAGTCTTCAAAGGTCCATAACCATATATTATCGCCTTTCTCATGAGAGGGGAGGACTCGAACTCATCTCTCATTACAGGGTGCCAAGCAGTATCTTCTGATAACCTGACATTTGGGAAAATAATTCAGAAAATCTAGGAAAAGAACAAAATTTTCCAATTGTCCACACATTAAACCATACACGTAATAGTCACTTGACAAAAGAAGTCAACCACAGAAACTGATAGGAAAAGGAAAGAAAATCACTTCTCTTTGAGTGTCTTAGTTGAGAATATTTAACTTATTCAATCATATTGTTACTGTAAGCACTAAGGTAAATACTAGTTGGGATAGTATCTTTCTTAATACAAGAAATCTTGAGTTCAAATTTCTATGAATAGGTTGGGTATGGATAATGAGCAAGAATATAATTTTTGAGGATACTCCCTGTCTCCAAGGTATCTAAGAGTAAAAAAGCAAATATAAGAAAACTAAAATGAAAAGTGTAATAAGAAACTAACATGTTTGTCTTAGCATGATGTCTATCATGCTTAAACCGCCATGGCTCGTAAGGGTATATGAGAGGCAAAAAGGCCAGAGTTCCAACAATATCTTCAACCAATTTGTTCCTTGAGAATGCTTTGTGGGCACAGTCATGACCTATCACAAAGAACTTTAAAATAGAAGTGTTAGCAAGGTAAAGACAAAAAAATCACGTACCAAAATATATATATATATATATATATATATATAAAGTGAACATTATTGCATAGGTAGGAATCAAGTGCAGCATCATCTATAATGAATGAAAGACAAGCATGCCAAGCAGGTGAAGAAACCAACCCCCGTAACTGCTGTGCCAGTCCATGCCCATGCCAGGGGAAGCAAATACCATGGAGCCTTTGCGATCATAAAAATTCCCAATGCGTATGAAGTCACAGATATTAAAACTGACCTCCACGCTTTCATGTCATCAATTTCAAATAGCTTCATTTAAATGTCCCAAAATTAGACAGTTTAACTTTAAAAGAAGACTAAACAAAACTGAGGGAATTAGTACCTTCTTAGGCAATGTATCCATGATGTCCTTCATAGTAATATTATCTGGAAGTGGTTTCCCAATTTGCATAAATCCATACTTTTCAGCCAAGAGCTTTCTTTCTTCTGCATTATCTAGAAACGTGGGTGAAGCTGTCACAGCTGCTGCCTGAACCCTGTAGGACACCTTTCGGGAGAAAGAATGATGACACAAGAAGTTCCTTCTCATTGCTAAGCTGTCTAAACCTGGATGAGGTACCGAAAAATCAAGAAATGTTACAGAGCTATTTGCCATAACTGCCTACTGATCACTTTTTTTTCATGATATCAGAACACTGTTAATGGAGGCATTTCAATTGACCCATCAGAAGGTTTGCCATAATTCTCAAAATTAAATGAACTAATAACACGATGATTCAAAAGAAGACAAATAGTAGCAAATACAGAGAAGTTAAACCTACCTAAGTCCATGGAGAATACAACAACAGCAAGTTGTATTATTCACAACTATGAGTCCTTATTTGAGTATTTGGCAGAATCAGGATATACATGCTAATGATTCAATGAGATAAATCAACAAAGGTTTACACCTCCCACTATTTTTAAAAGCATAACATACTAAGTTGTCACTTTGCTAACAACTCAAACTTTTGGCACAATTGATGATCAAGCAAACAATTTGACATGATATCAGAGAATAAGTCATGTACGTTTGAATCCTGTCCGTGTTTTTATTTTGGAAAAATTATAAGATAGCAAATAACAGGAAACAAAGAAGATTTTGGTAAAGTGGAAATCGATAGGGGAAACTAGTACAATTTGCTTTCCCAAGCATGACTACGTCTACGTGAGGCTCCTGTATAAATAGGAGAATTTGACTTATATAAGAAGTTTTCTCCTTTTTATTTTATTTCACATTGGGTCAGAATATATCTCGTGATTGTGACTAGGATATTTTTAGTCAGATTGTGGCAAAGTTCAACTCCACATCAACAGCACGAATCATCCTGAAATATTTTAACTACTTGCTAACCAATCATAGAATGCAACATGGTCGATCCCCGCGAGAGTTCGAATCTCTCAGACGATCGATTGTTTTACTCCAATTTGTTTGTTTCTTTTTAAAAAATTGTCTCAAACCCTAGAACGTCCCGAGAACTCTAATCCCCGAAAGAAAACAAATAAAATCGAATACGGACAACAGATTCGACACATCATAGCAGAGCTTGAGAAGACTACCTAGACATGACCCCGACCTCACTCTGCACGCTGCTCCGCGAGATTTCACCGCCTAAGTAACATTCATAAGGAAGCCGCAGGCCGTAAAGATCAATCCAAATACAAAGAACCAAGGGCGGCGCGGTGAATGAAATCGGTAGCGATGTACCTCGAGGCGAAAGGTAGGCGCGGAGACTACGCACGCCATCCGCCGGGGAGCAGAGCGGGAAGGAAACTCGCCCGAAGCGGAGGCTAGAGGAGGAGGCGGTGGGTGGCCAACGAATCGAAGCGGACCACGATAGACCAAATGAGCTGTGTGGCTTGTGGCTGGGGCGGTGGATGGCGTCCTCAAACGAAAACGTTTGTGGCTATTGCGGCCCAAAGTTTTGGACGGTTGGAGAGCTGAGCTCTAGTCAACGACGCCATTAACAACTTTTGACTCGCGTCGATGATTCTCACGCCAGCTCGGCCCGGCCCGGCCCGGCCAACGAAAGATAGTAGAAGTCGGACGGCGGCGGTAGGGTTTCTCGGACCTGACCGACTCCGAGGTAGACGCTGAGCCACCGACTTCCATTCTCCTCGATACGAGTTTTCTGCTCACAGTTCGAAACGTGATGCATATGCCACTATTGCCGTCTAGAAATCTGTAAGAAAATCTCCCCTATTACTCAAAGATCGAATCTTGTTTGGTGAAAAGCACGCATGTGATTCACGTTTTCGTGTTTTCCCCCCCTTTTCATGAGTTCCACATGTTTTTGCATTTCAATTTGAATGGAAGTTACGCCTTAAGCTTCTGAAAGTAACTTTGTAATCTATAGCAAACATTGTGTATCATGTTGAACGGAATCCTCTGGTTGTATAGTTTTTTCATGACAGGATATTTGAAAATGCTCTTAGCCTTATCTTTGTAAAACTGATTAGCAAACGTTGTATGAATTGCACTATCAACAAGTAATTTGCAGGTGCTAGTACAACATATGGCCTTCCAGGACCAGCAATGGAAGATTCAAATAGCTCAGCAGTTGCTTCTACTGTCGAAGAAAATAGACGAAACAAGGAGAGTTTATAAAAGCAGTTTGACATCGAACGATTGATGTTTTGGCATATTGAGGACTATTATGATGCACCTGTATCTAGACAACAAGTAGCCAGAGAAGTTGTGTTCATCCAGCTTCCTATTACTGTTTATGTTGGTGGTTGTCGAAACATTTTCTCAGATATCGCAACCGCGATAGCAGCAGTGAAGTCTGGATCTTTTGCCAACGACGCGGCAGTCTGCTCAGCTAGCAACCTCTGCAGGTTTGGCAATTCAAACATTCTCAAAACCAAATCAATCTTATCAGCATGCATGTCTTGTTGGCTCGCATTAAGATCAATCGTTTGGGCAGCAGAAGATTTGGATCCAATGGGAGATGGTTGGGTGCTTGGACTACTGCAGAGTTCATCATCCCTTGAAGGGAGTTGGTGATTGTGTTCGCCTTCGTATGTCGCCACCAAGATTGATCTGTCTTCTGCACTTCGTTGCACCTAATCAAGAATCGACATCACCAAAAAGCATTTAGAAGGTAATTGTTCAGATATATGCACTTTTTAATGTTTCATCTGTGAATTAAATATACCTTCTTCTTAACAGGACATGAAGGAGCCAAGGAGCATCTGAAGTAAGCTCTGGGGAATGGATTGTCTCTGGTCACCTTCTGTCCGTATTTCCTCCAATGGTATCCATCCTTCACCACCTAATGAATTAACAGTATGTAGCAAAGCATAAACCAGTAAGCTTTGTTTGAATTATGCTACCAAGTATCTGAACATGAAATTTATCATTGTATGGATATCGAACTCACCATGCTTGAATCAGTAGGGTTGGTCCGAACACAGATCCTGGAGCTCTTGGCCATGGTGTCCACTCTCAATCTTTTGCATGGATTTTCATCTGATGAATTGCTCTTGAATGTCTCACTGCTAGGATCTTTGCAGAAGTCGATCCTCTTCCCTTTGCACAAGACGGCTTGTTCATTTTCTCTAGGATTGGTATTGCTCGAGAAGGCAAAGGATCCACTATGATTCAAAAGCAAGTCGGTCACCATCTCAGCGAGCCTCCTGTTCTCTTCACTGATCTCACGCAGCTTTACTTCCATGGCATCTCTTCTGGAGAAGCTTTCGTGCACAAAAGAATCAACTCGCGGTTCTCTCTGCAAACATAGTTCAATCAGTACAACACAAGCAAGCTGTTATAAAGCACAACTAGTCGAACTCACCGGAGCTTCATTGCTATCAAGGGAGAGTCGGAGCCCGAGCGGCAACTGACTGGCTGTATCGAAATCCATTAGATTCTCGAGCAGCAATTAGCAAAACTGAATGAAGTCGAGCAAATTAAAGAGGGAGGGAGGAAAGTGTTCCCGTTGAATGGATGAGGAAACCAAGAAGACTAGAAAAAATCAGATTGGAACATTTGCAGAAGTAAACAGGGCAGGGAACTATATGAACTAATAAGCCTGATATGCCACACGCAAGGTGGTCAATGTCGTCTATCTCGTGTCATTGGTTATGTCACAAAAATCGATCGATGAAGTCATTGAAGTGAGGTAAGCTGAAATGTTTTGGTTGGTTGGAAATGAAGCAAGGTCTTGAAATCTGACCAAGTTCTGAATTATTCTTATACAAAGACTTGATTGACTTGTGATATTTTTTGCTGTCAGGATTCGGGATGAGATTAAAAGAATCATCTGCAGGACCAATCGTAACTCAAATAGATTGGAAGAGAGGCATGAGGTCAATGGCTATATGTTGAAAGTTCAAGCAAGCCACAATTGCATTCGTTGATGATGTCCGCATCCACCCACATTAGTTGACAAACAATATTTCAAAGTCAAGAACGTTATTCTCGAGTTGTGCATGATGCAAGCAATCCTTACGTCGACGCCATCGGTCACGATGACGTATGTATGTATACGTAGGCTATCAGATTATGGCAAAAATTAGATGGGCGCCTTAAATTAAGTAAATTATTATAAGGATATTTGAAAAATATATATTAAAACAACGCCCAATAAAAAAAATTTATTCTCAGAATAATTCTTATTTAATAGCTACTATGTATAAAAACTATTTAATAGATATTACAATTATTTTCAAATGATTTTAGGATTCATAGTCTATGTTTTAGGGTGTTAATTTAATATTTTACTATAATTATTTTAAAATAATTTTGATTAATTTAAAATGATTTTGATGAAGTTTAAATAATTATGATCAAATTGGAAAAAGAATTTTGATATAATAGTGATATGTGTGTAGTATTTCGATTAAAGTGAATATTTGATTTTTTTTTTATGTTGTCAGTGGTTTTTACATGTTGAAATAGTTACTAGTAGTTGTAGCTAAATTGTAAATCTTTAATCTTGAACTCTTAACATTATTATATCAAAATATTTTTTTTATTAATTTGATTATAATTATTTAATCTTTATCAAAATTATTTTAAACGGTTGTAATAGCTATTTAGTAACTATTATATGTTATAGTAAATAGGATTAGCTACTATAATAATATTAGAAGTAAGAAATAATATTGTAACAGTTATTCCATAACTTTTATATATTATAGAAAGTAGGATTTTTGATAGGGTGCTCTTTGATTATATTTAGTCACTGAAAACTCATTGCAATTGCACATTGATTAATCTGTGATTAGGTGATAAAAGGTGATTCGTTTGTAGTATCCTCGTCAATTTGTCTTAGGATTAACATGAAAGAGATAAATTACAGGAGTTATTAGTTCGGATATTGTCATTAGTGCATGAAGAGATCAGGTATATCGACTTTGTCAGATTTTGATTGAAGATTTTAAGATAATAATATTATCTATACACTAATTATCAGTCCATCTCACATGAACTGATTAATTTGTGACTAGCTCATGCATGTTATGGTAACATGTATAATTGGGAAAAAAAAATAACCATTATCCAACTGTCTCCTTAGAGTTCGTCTTATAAATATAGAAAGAGATAAATATAGATACAAAATGAAAAAACACATGATTGATTGATCCTGGATCATCCGTTCTTAGGAATCCATCTGTGACAATACGATCAGGAAGTTGCAGCTTCTTTACACGGTTTTTTTTTTGTTTTTCATTCAAATTCCAATCTGTTTACTGTGCGGTTCAGTATGCATGAATTGATTTGTATAAATTAATTATCACCGTCCATAATTCCTTTATGTAATACAATTCTGGTGTTACGTAACAATATTTTTTAGTCCAATATTACAAGTAGGGAGGACTGTAAAAGGACCAGACAGGCCTTTGTATCAGTCTTTTTTTAATATGCCAATAAATGGCTCAAGAGTCAGGCAGAGGGACGAGATTAGGAAAATACAAAATAGATAAATGACAGGAAGCTTCCTTTCAATTTACATGAAAACGAAATATGAATAAATTAAATGAATTGGTAGAACAAAACAATATAAACACAGATCGAGCATGAAGAAATTAAGAAACACAGTCACAGTTGTTCCAAGTCAATGACTACTACCTGCACATTATCATCATCCAATAATTTTATCCTTTTTTTTAAAATAATAATAATAATAATAATAATTTCACACAAAAGTTATCATTTTCAATTATTTTCACAACAAGCCCAATTTTTCGTTTACCTTTTTTTTCTCTTCCTTTTGAAATTAATCTCATACCATTTTTGCGTTAAGAAAAATCTTTTAATTCAAGTAGAAAACTAGAATATATTCAAGAACAATCGAATTAAGTAATCGCATGCATATGCTAAATTGTCACGTAATGAGGAAAAAAAGAGGTCCAATTCGAATTGTCACGTTGACGCGTATGCTGTTCGTTAGAAAACTCTGCTTGACTTGACAATTTAAGGAAGATAATTAAGACTATGATCCATAATTTATCACATTATTTTATGGATTTGGGTTAATTTGTTTTATTACTGATCCTGTCGACAAGCGAAAAAAGTCACCACGTGATGATGCACACGAGTGTTGACCGAAAATCGACTATTAAGTCGTTGATCGATGATCCAGAGGCCCGGCCGGATGGTAGGGAAGCGTCCCAAAATTATATTATATAAAGGAATTATGGACGGTGATAATTAATTTATACAAGTTAGTACATAAATCAATTCATGCATACTGAACCGCAGAGTAAACATATTGGCATTTGAATGAAAAACAAACCCCAACAAAGTCATATAAAGAAGCTGCATGCAACTTCCTTACCGTATTGTTAGAGATCGATTTATTAGAACTGACCATCTATGATTAGTCAATCATGTATTTTTCATCAGTGTATTTATATTTATCTCTTTCTATATTTATAAAGTCGACTTTAAGGGGCTGGATAGCAGTTTCTATATTTCATCAGTGCATTTATATTTATCTCTTTCTATATGTATCTCTTTCTATATTTATTAGAACTGACAATCTATGATTAGTCATGCATCTTTCATCTGTGTATCTATATTTATAAAATCAACTTTAAGGGACCTGCTGGATAGCAGTTTTTTTTTCAATCAGGTTGGGTTTAGTAATCACTTCAAATCTTATACATGTTACCATAGCATGCAATATGCAATTGCAATGAGCTAGTCACAAACTAATCAGTATCGTGATGGTCCTGAGTCTCTTGAGAGTCAAAACAATATAGCCTTTGACTCATTCGAGTCATGAATTATTGCAATATTTCTCGCTCAATTTACTCATATCTCATTTGGATTTGTCGAGACTCTTGAAATTTTTACTCTAATATTGAGAGTCAATTCTTTAAATCTTGATTTTCTTACTCTAAGACTTCTATTCTAATATATGATCCGCTAAGACCACCCCTACATCTATGAGCCATCACACAATCATATACGACTCTCGTCTGGGACCCAAGACCGTAGAGAGTGAAGGTTTTTTTCCTTCCACCGATCACATCATAATATATTTCATTTAACTGGTCGATGGATAGTGTCTATGGCTCATCATCCTTTCTAATAAACTGAAACACTGTGCAATTATTTTAGCCATCATTTCTTCCTATTTAAATAAAAAATATTCATATTAGATATACAATTAGAAATTTTAATCATTATTAATGGTTAAAGATATTCAAGTTTATAGAAAGATCTATCCCTACTCCTGCCTCTAAACATATGCTTACGTCTAATATCGACAATCGACAATCGACAAATGTGTAATCCTTTGTCTTATGTGTCTTGGTAAATGCCTCCCAACAATAAGATGTCGATGTACTTCACCTTCCTTAATATTAAATAATACAATTAAATCAAAATAAATTCATTGATAATTAAATAATTTTTATATAAATTTATTAATGGTAAACACACTAAGTCTATGACATGCTCGATGATCGATCAGGAACTAGTTGTATGCTTTGTGGATTCGATACTAGGGTCAACCAGATCAATGTTTCTGTTGGCTCGAGTTGTCGTTGAATTTATCTGCCATCTGTCTACATCTCAGATGGCTTGTCGTGCATCTCAAATATCCTCTAGTACAATGGATAACCTTATTACCTTTTGTCTACATTTGTATAGCATATCATTATAAAGTTTAACATAAGCATTGTTCCAGGTCGCATAAAATGTCGCCGAGCCTTGGCTCCCAAGTATTTTTTTTATACAACAATAAGTTTACAAATTAGTATAAAAAAGAATAAACTCGATTATGTTATAAAAATTACTTACAAAAAATTCTTTATAATAAAGATCTCTCATCTCTTGGTCTACATGCCTCCATGGTAGTGCCAGATGTGCACACTCATTCTTTAAATTTTGATAATATGTATGCCCCTACCCGATAACCATCTGGGGGTAAAATTGTTGGAGTCAGAAGCACCTGATCGAACTTTGTTTTGATATTGACAAAGAGTTCAAAGTTAAGTATTGTTTGGGATCTAACGTGTTATCATGAGTATGCAGCAAAGTCCTAGTTTACCTAGGCACTAAGTCTTGATCTACAAGATTGGACACTAAGTCCTGACCGAGGACTGGGCAACGAAGACCTAACCGAGGGGTGGGCACGAAGACCCGGTTCGGAAGATTGAGCACGAAGACCTGACCGAGGGTTGAACACCGAAGTCTTGATCTAGAGGATCGAGTAGAAGACTTGGCCCAACGAGGACGACGGGCAGGAGTCGAGATGGGTCAAGGATCGGACATCGTGAGTTTTGAAATTTTCAAATGTTGAGCAAAAATCCAACCGGGGGTTGACAACAATAATCTCTCCTAAGAGGAATAGGTAAGGACACGTTCCCCAGAAGAGGGAACAATAGGCGTCGGTCCGACCTAGGATTTCGGTTGAAACATAAAAGTCAGGACTGGACAACATCGGCTATCAAGAACACAATCATGCATTCTCTATCTGTATTTTCTTTGTGTTCTAACCTTATTTTACAGCTAAGGAAAAGGCTGATTCCCAGAGTTCAGGTACCCGTATGGTGTCAGGTGCCCGGAACTCCGAGCACCCGAGAGTCACTCAGGCGCCCGGGAGGGTTTGGCTCAGCCAAGGTTCAACGGAGCGGGCATACGTTGAGTGGACGATCCACGTTACCAACACAGGCACCAAGGTTAATATAGGAGCCCGAGAGAGGATACAACTTGAGGATCATGTTCTATGATCAACGGCCACGTCAGCGGATTGGGGGCGCTTGGGAGAGCTACACAAGAGTTCGTATGACCCTTTATAAGTGTGTTCGACCAGTGCACTCAACGATCAACACTTCTACGATTTCTTCTCTTGTATGATATGCCCAAAGTTACTCAAAGACGCTGAAATGCTACTCCGATGGCAACGCTGCTTCTTCTTCTACATTTCCAGGTCGTCGATATAACTTGTCTCTGTATTAAACTTAAACTTTGTATTTGTATAATCACTCTGAATCATTATTGGATTGCCTAAAGTAAAAGGTCAAGGATCGTGAGCCTTGGAGAAAGAGTCGTCATAGACTCCGAACCAAGTAAAAAACAAACAGTGTTAGCATTGGTTGTTTTTCAAGTTTATTTTTTTTTGTTGCGTACTCGTTTTCGAAACCGAAAAGTTTTTCGAAAGCGCTATTCACCCCCCCTTCAATCGCTTTACTTGATCCTACAAAAACTGCATTAAAAAATATAAATATTATAAATATGTTATAAATACAAAATAGATGCAATAGAAATTACGTACTATGAACATCAATACTTATCAACCTCTAACAATCTGCAACGTAGTCTGGCCACTCGGTGCTGCTACAAGATCCGACATGTTTATATTTATACAATTACATTATAACAAATACACATTCATAATAATAATCAAATTAGAACAATAATGACTTATAAGATAAAAACTAGTAAAATTTAGATCTAAACAAAAATTTACCTTAACATTAATGGCTTATAGGGTAGAACTAGTAAAATTTACGAATACGAATCATTAACATTTTATAGGTCCTCCTTGTTAGACTCTGTTAATTCAACAAACTCCTCACTGCTGAATTTCTCTCCATCATCTATCTCTTCATACGGTACATTAACATTTATAAGTAATTGAGATGATTGAATCTAGGAATCTACTGAATGTATCTCTACTCCATTGTGATATGCATTATGGTTTTGGGCTATGATGGTGTTTGGTATTTCTATGGTCCAGCGAGGCTGCATTCGACAAACTACTAACCATTCTCTAGCTTTTCTTCTCTTAGTCAGATATTTAAGATAAAAAACTTGACCCGCTTGTACCATGAAAATGAAAGGTTCATACTTGTTGAAGCTTCTATTTGTATTAATCACAACTAAATTAATTGTAAATTAAATGTATTCTAGTACTTGTTTTTGGAGTTGGATCATACCAAGAACATTTAAATAACACATACTTTTTTATGAGTAAGGCAAAATATTAAACCTCTATAATATCTCCAAGTTTCTCGTAATAATCAAACTCATAATTATTGTTGTTGATGGATCCTTTTACGCAAACACTAGAATTGAAGGTTAGTTTGTATAAATCCTGTTGTGCCACATAGAATTTGAAATCATTAACATAATAACCAGAGTACATTATTATCTTACAGAGAGGTTCAGATGCAAGATTGATTATCTTGAAATCTTACACATTTGATATTCTACGATCATTCACTTATAAACGTAGTTACGATATAAATTAGGTGGGAATTTGATAAGAATGTATGAAAAATAAATTATTCTCTAACATACATAGATTTGAAACCATAATATAAATTTCGTCTCTAACTTTTCCGCAACCCCACTTGCACTGATTGATGAATTTTGTAATTGTAGTTGTTATTCATATAAGTTGTCAACGAAGGGTAATTTTAAGACAATTGTGATACTAAACAAATATGAGGATAAGTGTTTGATTATATCAGTCGACTCACCTTATGTCAGGTTTGACCTCGTTATAGTTAGAAGCATGTATGTTCTTCCAGCATGATATTCTTATTGATTTAACTATCTCGAAATAGATACATCCATTGTCTTACCAAGAAATTTGAAAATAAAAAACATTTATGGGTTTATCAACTGAGTATCATCAAAATTTTAAAGACATTTATGATATCTGATTTTCACATTATCAGCAAAATAATATGAGCAAAAAGAATATACTTCTTCAAGCAAATAAATGACATATTAACTCCTCAACTCTAACTTTGCTACAAATATTATTATTTAATTTTCTAAAAACTATTCAAATGGATACATCTATTTGTACTGCACAGAACTAGCTAGTTGTTTCTCATAAGATAGGTAAATTGGTAGATATTCCATTGAATCAAAAAAAATAAGTGGGAATATACGCTTAAGTTTACATAGTATGAGAGGAATGTTTATTTATAGCTAAAGCATATCAACCCTTATAATATATTTTATTATTAAATCTCTTAAAAATAGACTCAATTCTGTATGTGTTTGTCAAAAATTATTAGATACTAGATTTTTTTTTAACTTGGATACATGGACTCTTCATTCCAATTTTTTTTAACCTGTTCATACCCATGTATCAGGCCATATTTGAGAGATACCTATTATTTGAGAGATATCCATTAGAAAATTTGATTTCTTTCAACCAACTATATAAAGCTTGCTTACCTTTTTTGTCGAATGTATAAAAGTCTTTGGCAATTGATTTATTGTTTTATTTTGATATAACTCATGTATGCTAATTAATTTTTTTAATTTCTCACATTATTTTGTAGTGCCTTTAATGTTGAGACCGATGACTCGGCTAGAGGGGGTGAATAGCTTGGTCACCCAAATTTGATCTCTTCCTACAAATATTAGCGTAAGCGGAAATACAAGCTAAGTAATTAGACACAATGCTAACACGTTACCGTTTACGTGGTTCGGAGATAACTTGCTCCTACTCCATGGCGTGTTCGTGAGGTGGACAAACCCTTGATCCCTTGGTGGATCAATCCCTGGCAATCTCCGGCTAGAACTTTCTCCTTCTCAGTCTCACAATCTTCTCTTCCACTTTACAAGATGAAAGCTAGGGTTAGGAGGAAAAGAGTGAACTTGGAAGCTTGAGCACTTGAGCAAGGATGTTTCGTAATAGAACAGCTTATTAGGACCGGTAGGCAAGCTAGAGGGGAGGGTGATTAACTCGGATCATTGCTCGATGAAAATTTATCGTTGCAGAAGACTTGAGCAATACTAACACTTCGATTTACTTGGTATTCACCTCCTTGACGTGACTAATCTAAGGATCCACTCTTCCTCACTCTACCATACACTATGAAAGATTTCCTTCTTGAGGTGGAGAAACCTCTTACAAGCTTCCAAGAAGAAACACTCAAGAAAATACGGCAATTTACCAAAGGGCGTATCCAACTATTCGTAATTACCGAAAGGAGTACCATGGTTTCTATTATACCAAAGGGCGCATCCTATATAGTGAAGTTACTTTTATACCCCTCCCGCCAAAGAATGGCTTTATCAAACACATTTTCGAGACAACCGAACCACTTTATCAATAAAATATTAATTTGTGGTTCGGATGGGTAGCAGTCGAATTTTTCTCAGCCAATATATATATGTGAAATGATTTGCACAAGTCGAATGATCACGAATGTACGTATATATTGCTTCCTTGCACAACTCGATTCATCACCAAAGCACCTGAGGAAAATAGGTTGTCGAAGGAGAAAAAGGAAGCAACAAAATAGGTTGTCGAAGGAGAAAAAGGAAGCAACAGATTGGTAACTAAGAGAAATATGAATGTACGTATGATTGTCATCTTTGATATGGTATCAGATATAGTTTTAATCAAGTTAAACTCTTTGTACTATTTTTATTTTGGAGGAGGCTTAGGGTGATATGCATTGCATGATATCAGGCCCTGAGAGTGCATGATGTCATTAGATTTCAGGCAATAGGAGAGGCTGAAAAATTTTGTTTCAGGCCCTCAGAGGGACTGAAATAAAAGAAATTCAGGCCCTCCCAGGACCTGGCCTGAATTTATTTTATTTCAGGTCCAGGGAGGGGCTGAAATCAAATGATTTCAGGCCCTCCCTGGGCCTGAAATGTAATGATTCAGGCCCGGAGTGGGGCTGAAAGGAAATGATTTCAGGCCCTGCCTGGGCCTGAAATAATTTTATTTCAGGCCCGACCTGGGCCTGAAATAATTTTATTTCAGGCCCGACCTGGGCCTGAAATAAAATGATTTCAGGCCCTGGTAGGGCCTGAAATCAAATCCCTGGGCCTGAATCAAATGATTTCAGGCCCTCAGGGGCTCCTAGGGCCTTTATTATCAATTTCAAAGTTTGATAAAGTTAATTGTAATTTTTTTCAGGGATGATAATGTTGTTGACGAAATTCTCTCTGAGATATGGAATACTCTTGATGATAATGTGGCTACGGGGAAAGGATTAGAAATAACTAGTAATAATATTCCATTATCTTCCCAGTATGGTGATAATAGCATTACAAGGAATTTGGCAATTGATCTAAATGAAGAAGCAAATAATTTAGAAGATGAGGGTTTGAATTCTTCTACAAGAGTAGTTGAAATCTTTCAGCCAACCTGGAGTGGGGAGGAAGAAATTGAAATCCGGAATGCAGAAGAATTTGTACCCAGTACAAGTGTACTAGAATTCCAAGCTGATGATATGCAGATTGAGCAATATGAATTCCCCCCAGATCAGTACAGTGACCTAGAGGAGGAGTTTCCATTAGCTGAAGATCCATATATTTTGAATTCTCGATTGCTTGCTGGGCCAATTCGAGAGCTAGAGGCAAGAGATGAGCATGAATTTTTTGTGGGGCAGATATTTCCATCTAGAGAAGAATTCAAGAATGCACTTGTTAAACATGCGATGGTTAAGCATATGAGATATAACCCAGTTGACACCCGGAAAAACAGAGTTAAAGCAGTGTGTTTTAACCAACCATGTACATGGAGAGTAGTAGGAAGGGGGGAAGTAGAGTTCACTGTTACAAAATATATAAAGGAACACCAATGTCGAAGTGTTAGGGAAAGTGCTGATCATCATGCATGTTCTTCATCATTTGTTGCTTCTTTTGTTGAAGAGCAATTTCTTCATAATGAACAATACAAACCAAGTATGATTATTTCAGATATTAAAGCTAGATTTGGAGTGACGATATCATACAGAAAAGCATACATAGCTAGGGAGAAAGCATTGAAAAAGGTCGTTGGAGATTATGATGAGGCATACAGAGATCTCCCATAATATCTGCGTGAGTTAAGAGCTAGAGATCCTGAAACTTATGTGGCACTATGCACGAATGGTGACAATCAGTTCCAGAGGTATTTTTGGGCTTTTGGTGCTTGCCGAAGGGTGTTCAGGTCTTATTTGCATAGACTTATCGGAATTGATGCGACACACCTAAGAGGAAAGTATCCAGGAGTATTGTTGATTGCAACGGCGATTGATGGTAATGACAATGTTCTCCCAGTTGCCTTTGCAATAGCTGAAGTAGAATGTGGGTCTACTTGGGAGTGGTTTTTGGATCATACAAAGAGGTTTTTTGCTGTTGATGATCACTCACTCACCATAGTATCAGATAGACATCGGGGCATTATATCAGCAGTCAGAAAAGTATTCACAAACGCGCATCATGCTTTTTGTTGCCACCACATGTCTTGTAATATGGTAACTGATACTGGAAGTAGAGCTGGTGTAGGTTTGTTTTGGGCAGCAGCACGAGCCAACACAACACTCCAATATGATATGATAATGCAGACAATGCTCGAAAAACATCCAGATGCTCATAAGTGGCTTCAGAACATTGACCCTAAAAGGTGGGCAAATGCACACTTTACTGGGAGAAGGTACAGAATGCTTACCACGAATTGTGTGGAGAGCTTGAATGCTTTGTTTAAGTCTACACGTGAGCTTCCCATAAATAGGTTAATTGATAATACAAGAAGAAAGGTAGCTCAATGGTTCTATAACCGTAGAGAGGAAGTTTCCAAATGGCATGTTGCTTTGACACCTCATGCTACAAAAGAAATGGTATCAAGAAGAGAGAAAGCTAGAGCTTATAAGGTTCACCCTTACTCTCAATCAGAAATGGAGGTAGAAACATGGGGCACTTCATACATTGTTGATTTGGAAAAAAACTTTTGTCATTGTGGGGAGTTTCAAATTTCAGGACTCCCTTGCTCACATGCTATAGCTGTAATAGTTCACAGGAATATCGATACACTCCGATATTGTGAGCATTATTTTTATTCTGAAACTTGGAAGTGGGTTTACATGGATCGTATTTACCCTTGTAGAAGCAAGCAGTTTTGGCCTAGTGGAGTAAACAACATTACAGTTCGATGTCCCCGTAGCCTTGTGCAGCCTGGTAGACGAAAGAAGGCACGGATTGAGTCAAGACACAATGGCAAGGTGAAACTTAAATGCAGCCGGTGCAAACAACTTGGCCATAATAAAAGGACATGTAGAATGCCGCCAGCCCCAAGGTCTTGAGTTAATTGGTTTATGAATTGCAGAAATTTTCTGATGGAAGTGTTTATTTTGTAAGGAGGATAACTGAATGTATAGTATTCTTTAAAAAAACTAGTTGTTAATGTTGTGACTTATAGAAGTATTTCAATATTATGATACATTTTACCTTGTGTTATAAGCAGAATATATCAGAATCGAAGTCGTATCATTTGTAAACCCAAAATAATGTTATTTCAGGAACTTGAAGTCCTGTGTTTTCTGAAAATCTGTTATTTAACCCCCTCTGATTTTTGTTTTGTTAAATGAGTGTTGTGTGCCAACTGATACTGTATCAACACAGTTTTAGATAATAATTAGGACTTTGTTTGGAGACGAAAAATAGCATATCCTAGCTAAAATACCAATAATTAGGTAAAGTCTGAGAACTGATAATGAGGTTTGAAAAATCCAAATATGCTAGGTCCATCATACAAACCTCCTGATGTGCCAAATTTTGATAATATGAGGTTTTGATGTTAATGGAATTCAATTGTGGTGTGCAATGTGTATTTAGGTACTCTCCTTCTTGTTTATCTTTTAAAAATGTGGTCACAACATGTTCATTTATTTAAAAGATTGGCGTATAAAAATTTAATCATACTGTAAATAATTTTTTTACAACCAGAGGCGTGGGCTTGAAACAATATGTTTCAGGCCCAGCTTGGGCCTGAAATGATAGCATTTCAGGCCCAGTGTGGGCCTGAAATAACTCATTTCAGGCCCAAGCTGGGCCTGAAATAACTCATTTCAGTCCCAGATAGGGCCTGAAATAATATCATTTCAGGCCCTTCTTGGGCCTGAAATACTAGCATTTCAGGCCCAGTGTGAGCCTGAAATAAATCATTTCAGGCCCCCTCTGGGCCTGAAATAATGTCATTTGTTTTTGGCTATTTTTGGTAGATCGTTGAAAGACCATACTTTCAGCAAACAGCATGATGAAGAAAGCACAATCCAACCTGAAACAAGCATTATGAGTCAGTGTTGTTAGCATATAAATTAAAGATGTGACAGAATATTCTATATTTACCTACATGATGTGACAGAATAGATCATTTGACAGACAACAGGGCAGCAACTAGCACACAATAGTGCATTGTCAGTTATTATATCTGTAAGATCGATGCACGTGAGAGGGGGGGTGAATCACGTGACTTTTAAAAAATTAAATCAGAGTGCTTTAAAAAGCGTGCACAGCGGAAATGAAAGAAACGAAAGATGAACACAAAAACACGAACGATTTTTACTTCGTTCGGAGCCTTCGTCGACTCCTACTCGAAGGCCCAGGTCCCTCGGACCTTTCCGTTGGGCAATCCACTAAAACTCTCTATCGGTCAACCCCGATAGAGCAGGCGAGTACAAATGAATTGAAAGTGTGACAATCCCACACTTTCAAGTAATTAAGTGCAACAATATATATATTAAAAAATTAACTTTTTACCGACGTCCGGAGTAGATCGACTCTTTCGGGGCAGCAGGACGTCGTCGGCTCGAAGTGTAGCGTTTCCGGAGCAAGGCGCGAGCGTAGAAGAACTTGAAAGCGTTTGGAAGAAGTGTTGTCCTTTGAAGAGGGTCGAGGCCCTCTTTATATAGGGCAGGGGGCGCCCGACATGCTCGGGGCGCCCCCTCACGTGGCTGTCGATCCGGCGATGCTCCGGTCAAAGCTAATCTCGTCTACTTCGGGATTGCTTTTGACTGGGGCGCCCGACGCGCGTGGGGCGCCCGATTGACCGGTCAAAATCCCATCTTCTGGCTTCGCGAGGGTGAGCTTCGGCAGCTGGTCAGTGAGGTGGCACAGGGGGCGCCCGATCGAAGCGGGGCGCCCCGAATAGCGCTGCTGTCGGGGCGTTTACTTCTCCGCTGACTTTGGGTTGACTCTGGGGCGCCCGACACATCCGGGGCGCCCTGCTCAGCTACGGCCTCACTCCTTTGAGGCTCTCTGAGCTGCAGAAACATAGTCCTTCGGTTCTGCATCCAGGGTTAGTCCAAAACAGCAAATAATAAGATATAATTCTAAGTTAATTAGATCCTGTCTCCCAGACCAGGATCTAACCAGGACTCAACTTAGATCACCTAAATGGGTCTAAGTTGGACTGCGCCTAAAGTCCAAGATTGGACTCGTCCTCACTGGGTCGCTCCTCCAGTGACTTACCTTACTTACCCTATTGTGCAGCTCTACTTGACTTCTTGACCCTACCAGGACTTCCTGCCAAGGCTCAACCACCTTGGTCTTCCTGCCAAGTCTCAACCAACTTGGTCTTCAGCCAGTTGTCAGGTCCCGCGGACCCAACTGGACTTCCCGCCAGGACTCAATCATCCTGGACTTCAGCCTGGTGTCTGGTCCTAAGTCTTTCAACCCTGCACACTTGGTAAAGAGGTTAAACACACACAACCCTAACTTTAACCACTTTGTCATACATCAAAACCCGAGTTTGACCGTTAGTGCAAACTGCACCAACAATCTCCCCCTTTTTGATGTATTGACAACTTAGGTTAAAGTTAGAGAAAAACTGACAGATACATGCAAGTAAATAAAAGATAAGCATGAAAGTACATGGTGCAAAATTAAGTAGGAAATAGAATTTACTAAGCTTTAACCCTACTAAATATAGAATTTTCTAAGCTTTAACCCTATTCTCCCCCTTTGTCATTCATCAAAAAAAACATACGTATTTTAAGTTACGGAGAGTAGGATCCAAAGCTAAGTGATAGGGAAAACTAGTTTTAGGCAAAATAGATTAAGTAAGATAAATAGCCTAAGTAAAAAAAAACTCCCCCTAAATCAATTAACTTGGCTTTCAAAATTAACAAATAGTTTTCGACAACATTATTTGTCAAATGAATTAGAAATATTTTCAAAGTTAAGCTTGACAATCTTTTTTAAAGGAAATATATAAAAATTTCCCAAATAATACATATTTTTCAAAGCCAAAAGGAACTTTGCTACTGAGCTTTAACTTAGAAGAAGGAAGATATTCTAAGAATAAGGTTTAAAAGTTTCAAGACCATTATTCATTTTTAAAACTAATTTTTCAAGAATATGCCTTAGATTCGTTTGAAAATAGTTATACTTTAAAAATAATATCATAGACTTAATCAAACTATTCTTAAAATTAATTTTCCAAGTTAGTTTGAGCTCCCCCTTAACTTGACAAGCCCTTAGAATTCCTTGTCAATTTCAAGGTAAACATTCTATTATGTCCTAGGGATATCCAAACTATAAATAAAAATATTTCAAAAGAATCATTTTTGGAAGTAAATCAACCAAAATATTTTGATACTTTCTAGTATAAGAACAAGCTAATAGTGGATTTTCAAAAAACATAAGTGTTTTTATTTTAAAGTTAATTTGAAAAAGGAGATTTGCAAGACCCAAAAATACGAATTTTTCAATGCTAAATAGGAATTGCAAGGAACTGTTTATAAGCATAATAACTTTTAAAGGAGTAGAAATATATGCTAAGTGTTAGAAAAAAAACTAGTCTTAAATTTATTAACTTAGCTTTTAAAAATTTTTTTTTTGTTTCAGAAAATATAACAAAAAAATTTTAGGGATCAATATTTATCAAAATTTTCAAATGTGTTTTGTTAAAAATGACATTTTGAAAAAGTATTTTGACTTCAGCTCCCCCTGGACCAAGTAATGATTGTGGTCCCTTTTCATATGTCTAACTCTAGTTACTGACTAACTATCTAGATGATAGTAGTGTTCACTGAGTTAGTCAAGTCAAGTAATAAGGTCTAGCTCAGCTTTTAAGGCAAGACTACTTGACTTGATCACTGAAATGTCGGTATTTTACGCCCAGACTTACTGTGATGCACTGACTTAAGCATTCGGAAGTCCAGGCAGAGTCCTATGCATCTCACAACCGTTCTATGTTTTTGCAAACACAAACAAGGTAATCTTAATGTGTTTTGTGAGATGCGGCTACCTAAATCTATAGGTTCATGCAATTCTAGGGGTCAGAGCCTAGGCTAAGTCTGCCAGTTTTGAAAATCAGATTTTGAAAGACAATAAAAGTTTTTTGAAAACCACATTTGAAAAGTCCGTGTTTAAGTTAAGTTTTGAAATATAATAAACTTTGAAAAACAAGTTTGAAAAAGTCCATGTGAAAAAAAAATTAACTTAAGCTTATCAGGTCAGTCCTAGTCTATAACACACATTCCTATTAATCTTCTCAAGTTGCTAAATTCAGATTCAGGAAGTGGTTTGGTAAATATATCAGCTAGGTTAGACTTGGATTCAACATGGTTAAGTTCAATTTCTCCTTTATTTACATGATCTCTGACAAAATGGTGTTTGATTTCTATATGTTTGGTCCTAGAGTGGTGGATTGGGTTTTTGGTTAAATTGATTGAACTTAGGTTATCTATATAAATTTTGACTTTCTTAAAATCTAAGTTAAAATCTTTTAAGGTATGCATCATCCAAAGTAGTTGGGCTACACATTCACCCATTGCTATGTACTCAGCTTCAGTGGTGGATAGGGCAACACAGTGTTGTTTTCTACTAAACCAACTAACTAGTGAGGGTCCTAGAAGTTGGCATCCACCACTGGTACTTTTTCTGTCTAATTTACAGCCAGCATAATCTGAGTCAGAATATCCAATAAGTTCAAACTGGGCTATTCTAGGGTACCAAATTCCTAAACTTTCTGTCCCTTTGAGATACCTAAATATCCTTTTAACTAGGGTTAGATGTGATTCTTTAGCACATGTTTGATACCTAGCACACATACTAAGTGCAAAGAGAATATCAGGTCGACTTGCAGTTAGGTAAAGTAAGCTACCTATAGCACTTCTATAATACTTAAGGTCAACAGGTTTGCCATTTGTGTCACTATCTATAGTTTGATTGGTAGCCATAGGTGTCTTAATTTCTTTAGCACTATCCATTCTAAATTTTCTAAGTAATTCTTTAGTGTATTTTTGTTGATAGACAAAAGTACCTTCACTAGTCTGTTTTATTTGTAACCCCAAAAAGAAAGTTAATTTACCTACTAAACTCATTTCAAATTCAGTTTCCATTATCTTTGTGAAATCTTGTAAAAAGTCAGAGTTGGTTGAGCCAAATACTATATCATCTACATATACTTGGGCTACAAAAATATCATTTTTTAGGGTTTTAACAAATAGTGTTGGGTCAATTTTGCCTTGGTTAAAGCCTTTAGAAACTAAGTAGTTAGACAGTCTTTCATACCAGGCCCTAGGGGCTTGCTTAAGTCCATATAAGGCTTTCTTAAGTCTAAAGACATAGTCAGGGTGTTCTAAGCTTTCAAAACCAGGAGGTTGACCTACATAAACCTCTTCTTTAATTAGGCCATTCAGGAAGGCTGACTTAACATCCATTTGATAAAGCTTAAATCCCTTATGGGCTGCATAACTTAAGAGCATTCTAATGGATTCAAGTCTAATTAATTAAGAATTAAAATTTGATTATGTAAAGAGTTAGATTTTTAATTATATAAAATTTAATTAACGTTAAATTTTAATTTAATTAAAGTTAATTTAAGTAAAGTTTGATTATGCAAATTTTAGTTAAAGTTAAAGTAGAATTTAATTAAGGTTAATTTTTAATTTGTGTTGAAATTTAATTAGATGAATTTTTAATTAAGGATTTAATTAGGTGAAAAATTAAGATTTAGATTAAGTTAAAATATGATTTAATTAAGAATTTTAAAGTTTAATTTTAACATTTAATTTGTATTTGAATTTTAATTTTAATTTTAATTTTAATTTTAATTTTAATTTTAATTTTAATTTTAATTTTAATTTTAATTTTAATTTTAATTTTAATTTGAATTTGAATTTGAATTTTAATTTTAATTTTAATTTTAATTTTAATTTGAATTTGAATTTTAATTTTAATTTTAATTTTAATTTTAATTTGAATTTTAATTTTAATTTGAATTTGAATTTTAATTTTAATTTTAATTTTAATTTTAATTTTAATTTTAATTTTAATTTGAATTTTAATTTTAATTTTAATTTTAATTTTAATTTTAATCTTAATTTTAATTTTAATTTGAATTTTAATTTGAATTTGAATTTTAAATTCGTTAATTTGAATTTTGGATTTAAAAGGTAAGATTTTAAATTCAAGTTTGAGTTTTAAATTATCAATCAATGATTTGAACTTATTATCCTTATTCATCTCACTTGATCTAAGTTATCAAACAAAGGGATCCTATGATTTGTATGAGATGAATTTGAGTTTGATTCATAAAAGAAGTTAATCTGACCTTTTGTTAGATTCGGGTTTGACAAAAAGTAGTTTAAACGTATACTTCGATAATTAGCTTCCAGGCGGGAGGCGAGGCACAGGGGTCTTCTTTGGCCGAAACCTTATTGGAGCAACAACCTCTTTCTAGACAAAGCTGCTTAAGGAAGTTGTACTTTAACCCTACTTGTTGAGACACCCTGGTCTAACTAGTCTAGGATGTGTCGAGATAGTTTCGGCTAGTTCTCCCCGAGAGTCTATCTAGCGTACCGTTATCTCGACCCACCCTAATACTAAGTAGGTCAAGAGTTAGATTAACTTTTAAGACTAGTCCTAAGTGCCCACCTGGGCAAAGGCTGATTTTGAGGTGCCAACTAGTTTGGTGCCTCCCCTTGGATTATAGGTTGAGTGCTTTGGGTTGTTAAAGTGGACTCTTAAATTTTCTTTGAATTTTGAATTAGTTAAATTTTTTAATTTGTCTTTATTAGGAATTTTTGTAATGCTTAAATTATTGTTGGGTTTTAATTTCGAATTACCCAAGTTTGTAATTTTCAGTTTTGAAGAATTGTTAATTAACTTGGGTTTATTTTCAAGTTTAATGGTTTTTGAATTTTCGATTACAATTGAACTATTAACTGAGTTAAAAACTTTATTGAGATAAACATTGATTTTATCGAGGGTTAGATTTTCACAATCTGAATTAACTTGGTCAATGTTTTGTTTAACCAAGTCAGAGTTGAGTT
Source organism: Boesenbergia rotunda (assembly GCA_024364735.1). Lineage (NCBI taxonomy): Eukaryota > Viridiplantae > Streptophyta > Magnoliopsida > Zingiberales > Zingiberaceae > Boesenbergia > Boesenbergia rotunda. The sequence goes on along the minus strand of JAGFNQ010000983.1, from coordinate 32,045 downwards.
TGTTCTGGTCTGAAAAGTCCAAAGTATTGCAAGAGGTTTTTAACAAAATGTGCATTTCGGGAGGATTTATGGAGATATCTAATTTATTACAAGAGCCTTCTACACAGTCAGATATTTCAGAGATTTGCTGAGAATCATGCAAGACATTTGTATTAATAATACTAGGGGTATTCTTGTAATTTACCTCAATCGCATCCCCTAATTTAGTAGGCTTTACCGTTGGTTCAGGCTTGACTTTAGTTGCAAATTGGACTTGATCTTCCATCTTTAAGTTTGGTTCTGTGATTGATTTAGTAGACTCATCTTCAGCTTTAAGCTTAGGCTTATCCAGCTCCTTCAAATTCTCGTGCAATTCATTCAGCCGAGTCCATAGGTCATATGCGTTGTTATACTTTTCCAGTCTGCAGGAAATTTTGTTAGGCAAAACTGCACAAATTAATTTATTTACCTGCTTGTTCAGTTCATCATTTTGAGATTGGTATCTCAGGGCTAGCACGTAGTCGAAGTCTTGACTGCCCAAGAAGATCTCCATTGATCGCCTCCAATAGTCGAAATCTTCTGGATAGTAGTGTGGGGGCTCGTTGACATTTCGCCCTTGCATCTTATTTTGCGCCATTTAGAAATCTTGCACACAAAAAATAGACCAAACAAAGTCCCAAGACTAGGTCTTGGATTAGTAGTGCCGGCAGAGATAAATATATAAAAATAAAATGACCAACTCGAATGGTGTTGCACCAAATTCGTGTAAAATCGATCGAAAAAAAAAACTAATATATAAATATTGATAATAATATCAGATTTAGACTGTGAGCAAAAAAAAATCACAGACAATGATAAAAACTGGATTTCCCCCGGCTCTTACGGTGGTTGCACCGATAGAGAGCGAACCTGGCTCTGATACCACTTGTAAGATCGATGCACGTGAGAGGGGGGGGTGAATCACGTGACTTTTAAAAAATTAAATCAGAGTGCTTTAAAAAGCGTGCACAGCGGAAATGAAAGAAACGAAAGATGAACACAAAAACACGAACGATTTTTACTTCGTTCGGAGCCTTCGTCGACTCCTACTCGAAGGCCCAGGTCCCTCGGACCTTTCCGTTGGGCAATCCACTAAAACTCTCTATCGGTCAACCCCGATAGAGCAGGCGAGTACAAATGAATTGAAAGTGTGACAATCCCACACTTTCAAGTAATTAAGTGCAACAATATATATATTAAAAAATTAACTTTTTACCGACGTCCGGAGTAGATCGACTCTTTCGGGGCAGCAGGACGTCGTCGGCTCGAAGTGTAGCGTTTCCGGAGCAAGGCGCGAGCGTAGAAGAACTTGAAAGCATTTGGAAGAAGTGTTGTCCTTTGAAGAGGGTCGAGGCCCTCTTTATATAGGGCAGGGGGCGCCCGACATGCTCGGGGCGCCCCCTCACGTGGCTGTCGATCCGGCGATGCTCCGGTCAAAGCTAATCTCGTCTACTTCGGGATTGCTTTTGACTGGGGCGCCCGACGCGCGCGGGGCGCCCGATTGACCGGTCAAAATCCCATCTTCTGGCTTCGCGAGGGTGAGCTTCGGCAGCTGGTCAGTGAGGTGGCACAGGGGGCGCCCGATCGAAGCGGGGCGCCCCGAATAGCGCTGCTGTCGGGGCGTTTACTTCTCCGCTGACTTTGGGTTGACTCTGGGGCGCCCGACACATCCGGGGCGCCCTGCTCAGCTACGGCCTCACTCCTTTGAGGCTCTCTGAGCTGCAGAAACACAGTCCTTCGGTTCTGCATCCAGGGTTAGTCCAAAACAGCAAATAATAAGATATAATTCTAAGTTAATTAGATCCTGTCTCCCAGACCAGGATCTAACCAGGACTCAACTTAGATCACCTAAATGGGTCTAAGTTGGACTGCGCCTAAAGTCCAAGATTGGACTCGTCCTCACTGGGTCGCTCCTCCAGTGACTTACCTTACTTACCCTATTGTGCAGCTCTACTTGACTTCTTGACCCTACCAGGACTTCCTGCCAAGGCTCAACCACCTTGGTCTTCCTGCCAAGTCTCAACCAACTTGGTCTTCAGCCAGTTGTCAGGTCCCGCGGACCCAACTGGACTTCCCGCCAGGACTCAATCATCCTGGACTTCAGCCTGGTGTCTGGTCCTAAGTCTTTCAACCCTGCACACTTGGTAAAGAGGTTAAACACACACAACCCTAACTTTAACCACTTTGTCATACATCAAAACCTGAGTTTGACCGTTAGTGCAAACTGCACCAACAATATCTGACCGTATCACTTGGTACACAACAGTGCAGCAACTGGATTTGAATAAACATCACTCAATTGTTTTATTTTTGTTGACAATATATTATATAGAATAACAACATCTACATAGTCATAACAACATCGACATAATGAGATTTTTCCATACAAATGGAGGTCAATCGACAGCAATGGATTTTTACATCACCAATACAGCATTCAGATTATCTCAAGTTTTACAAAACATGTCCCTCAGAATATTAATTGTCAGCTCAAATCTGATTCTACTCATGTCTCCTTGTTTGAAATCCATCTTCACATCGAACTAGTTGTTAATGTTGTGACTTATAGAAGTATTTCAATATTATGATACATTTTACCTTGTGTTATATGCAGAATATATCAGAATTGAAGTTGTATCATTTGTAAACCCAAAATAATGTTATTTCAGGAACTTGAAGTCCTGTGTTTTCTGAAAATCTATTGTTTAACCCCCTCTGATTTTTGCTTTGTTAAATGAGTGTTGTGTGCCAACTGATACTGTATCAACACAGTTTTAGATAATAATTAGGACTTTGTTTGGAGACGAAAAATAGCATATCCTAGCTAAAATAACAATAATTAGGTAAAGTCTGAGAACTGATAATGAGGTTTGAAAAATCCAAATATGCTAGGTCCATCATACAAACCTCCTGATGTGCTAAATTCTGATAATATGAGGTTTTGATGTTAATGGAATTCAATTGTGGTGTGCAATGTGTATTTAGGTACTCTCCTTCTTGTTTATCTTTTAAAAATGTGGTCACAACATGTTCATTTATTTAAAAGATTGGCGTATAAAAATTTAATCATACTGTAAATAATTTTTTTACAACCAGAGGCGTGGGCTTGAAACAATATGTTTCAGGCCCAGCTTGGGCCTGAAATGATAGCATTTCAGGCCCAGTGTGGGCCTGAAATAACTCATTTCAGGCCCAAGCTGGGCCTGAAATAACTCATTTCAGTCCCAGATAGGGCCTGAAATAATATCATTTCAGACCCTTCTTGGGCCTGAAATACTAGCATTTCAGGCCCAGTGTGGGCCTGAAATAAATCATTTCAGGCCCCCTCTGGGCCTGAAATAATGTCATTTCAGGCCCACCGTGGGCCTGAAATCAAAATACTTCCCTAAAAAATTATTGATGTAATTGACAACAATTACTGTTTAAAGATTAGAGATTACAAAAAAACCATGGATCGAAAGAAATGCTCCATTGATTTCAATATCAATTACATACATTATAACTACAAATATACAATGTTTGTCATTACACTTATATATATGGATTGTAGCAACAAAACAAAAAATTACAGAGTTTGCTTCCAGAATTTGTCTCTCATTATTTTGTATCCCACCTGAAAACAATAAGGTTTCATTTGTTTTTGGCTAAAATTGGTAGAGCGTTGAAAGACCAAACTTTCAGCAAATCGCATGATGAAGAAAGCACAATCCAACCTGAAACAAGCATTATGAGTCAGTGTTGTTAGCATATAAATTCAAGCATGAAAGATTAGGTAGTGTTAAACCAAAATACAAAAAACATTAGCTTACGATCTGCTTTGGGTGGGTCCTTGTACTACAATTTGATTAAACTCTTTCCCCGATATTTCTGGCAAACCTTTATTCCAATTCAAATAATATGACCAGTTCAAATTTTTGAAAAATGCCACCTACATAGAAATTACATTAGTCAAAATTCTAGCTCATCACATAGTTTTTGTAAACGTTTATATATCAAATAGAAAACTTACAGTTTTTTCATATTTGGCTGTGTACCCTTCTGTGGCGCCGAGAGAATTATAATGAAGGAAACTACTTTCCTCCAGGTCAATAATCAATAGATGCCAGTGATCATCTGCATTATTTAGAGGACAGAAGATATATCTAATTGGCTTATTTGTATCAGTAGCAATTGTTTGTTCAAATGCTGCAGCATGTATCACCTCAAACAATTCCTATGTTTATTAAAAAGGAAGTGTTAGTTGACTCAATCCTATAAAATAAACATAAACCAAGTTGCTAATTTACTTACCTCAAAACCCACCCCACAGAATATGGAGGGGTGGTAAGGTGAGTTACAGGATTTGGCTTCATTTACAATAATAGTCCAGTAAGTATTTATGCAATCCCCGGAGGTGTAGTCATTCCAATCAAATATTGTAAAAAATGATTGCATATCTAATGTAAAGGTCCCATTGGACCATACTGGTTGCAATTGATACCTACATCAACATAATGTAAGCACCTTATTTAAAAGTGAATGAATAAATTTTATTAATGAATGACAATAACCATCATTGTTTTACAAATAGATGCAACCGCAATAGCAACTAACTCACTTTAATTTACTAAGCTTTAATAATGTTTCTGCAATCTCCGCATCTTTATTCTTCTTAAAAAATGCCTTGGCTTTCTTCAAGATGTTGCTTTTGACCTTTTGGAGTTCTTTCCCTTTAGCAACTTGTTGATCAGATAAATTTGTTTGAGTAGAGGTTGCAGATTGTGTTGTTTGCGATGTAGATTGTGACATTGATTGGGCAGGAGCCTCCTCATCTTCAGCTTCATCCTCTCCCTCATCCTCGTCCTCATCCTGAACAATTTCTTTTTCTTTGCCTTTGTCCTCGTTGGGTGGTCTTACCTGAGTTAATTTTATTTTTTTTGGAAGTGGCTGAGGGTCATCTGAGCCTTTGCTTTCTAATTGTATACTCAGTTGTCGGATTGTCTCGTCAGGCTTATCTTTGATTATATCTTGATCAACTATCATTCTTTTCAACTGATCATCTTTCTCCTTAAGCTGGGAATCCTTATCAGCAATTATTGTCTCCTTCTGAGCAATTATTTCATCTTTTTCTTTGACCAGGGAATCCTTTTCAGCAAGTAGTCTATGGCTCTGAGCATTTATTTGATCCTTGTCCCTGAGGGCTGTTGCCAACTCAATTTTTACATCCTCCAAACTTTTAAGAGCTACATTTAATTGTTGCTGTAAGGTATCAATATGTTCTTGCTTTTGTATACATTCATTGCAGCTTTCCTTCTCTAAGGCCTGTAGTCTATCTTCTGCAGCCTGGCTTCCTTCGGTTGCCTGCTTTAATACCTCACTGTGTACCTCAAGTGGTTCAGTTGGAGGAGAGTAGTGAGGTACTAAATCCAGTTCTATATCAAATGGGATTAAATCAACCAGAATTAAATTTGTTGGCACACGGTCGATCATCCTTTTGATACTCTCTACATGAGCCTTAGGCCAATTCCACCGAAGAATTCTTGGCAATCTATGAGGATGATGAGGAGCAGCAATACTAATATGTTCAGTAACCCAAACCTGCAACATGATTATATTCAGTAATTAGTATCCATCATATCATATATTAGCAGGCAGATGCACTCTAACTTACAGCCAAAATATTTGGAAATCCCTTGAGCAAGGGAGCCTTGGCCGGTTGGCTTGTATCACCTACATGTGTTGTACGCCTCAATGTGACCTCCTTTCCAATGGCTTCCAACTGAGGAGCCATGAAATTGTACAGAGCATTGCACCAATTATAGTTTGGTAGATTGTCAAAATCATCAACGCAATCAATGAGTGACATTGCTGGAATGGGAAGTGTGCTGCTTGTACCACAAAAAAGAACTTGGAAAAAAAATACAGTATATACATCTGACAGTACAGCTTGTCATTGGATGTAGACTTCGTTATCAGTTTCTCCAAATGCTTTGCAGAACAACTGGAATCTTCAAAATATTCCTTGTACAGTGGGCTAGAGGCCTCATTGAAATCAAGTTGGATTACCTCTCCATTGTCAGGTAGCCCTAGAATAAGTGATAGGTCAACCTTTGTGAAATTGAGTTTTTTCCCATGGAACACAAAGCTCTTTTCTTCTTCATCCCAATTATCAAACATATTTTGAACCTGAGGTCTTACACAAGAACTAGTGGGGAGGTCGAGGACCCATGAAAAGGGTGTTTGTCGAAGCAATTGTTCTTGTGCTGGTGTGGGTGGAACAGAATCTATAAAATTTTGGAAATGGCAAAGGCTACTTTTCCAGTTCATTCGTTTAGTTCGACCTCTGTTGGCAAAACTCATATACTGGTTTGGCAATTTGATTTTTCGTTGTGGTTGTTGTTTTTTCCCATGACTTCTCCCAGGACCTTGATGTTTCTTTGAATTTTTAGCAGCAGCTTCCTTTGAAGATGATCTTTTCGGAGCCATCCCGAACTTAGGAACCATCAAACAAAAATTATGCGAAACTGATGCAAAAATGACACTTAGATTTCGTTCGTCAAGGGTATCCTCACATTCGGTCATTGAGTGGCAACAATCGGTAACCCTAGGTCAGAAGCAAAAACTACACTGAAATGAAAAAAACAAAAAATTTTGTTACGTACCTTTCGACTAGTCCGATGAAGAGGATGTCGGCCACCACAACTCCAATGGAGGTAAGCACGCTAACTTCAAAGCTATAGGCAACAAATCACGATCTACGAGACGATTGCTTACCACTAGGGACCCAAGGACCCTATATAGCTCACTAACTGCTGGGCCTGATAATAGAGGATTTCAGGCCCTAAACGGTAACTTTTTTTTACAGTTATTTTACAAATAACTTAGGTATATTTTTTGTATTTCAAATATATAACACATATCAAAATTAAAAGGAAATTTTTAATTCTCAAATATTTATCTGATTTTCCACAAATCAACCTGAAAATTAGAGGGATTAGAGGAATTTGTTTTTTATCAAATATTTCAGGCCCTCGGATGATTTTCACAAATTTACCGAGGACCTGAAATATCTTTATTTCAGGCCCACGTCGGGCCTGAAATAACTTTATTTCAGGCCCGAGGTGGGCCTGAATAAAGATATTTCAGGCCCACGTGGGCCTGAAATATAAGTTAATATTTCAGGCCCAACGTGGGCCTGAAATACATTTATTTCAGGCCCACGGTGGGCCTGAAAGAAGACAATTCAGGCCCAGCGTGGGCCTGAAATAAAAATATTATTTGAGGACCACCCTTAACCATATAATATTTTGACTTCATCCCCCAAGTTGGATTAAATATTTTATCCCTAAACCCTAAAATACTCTCTCCAAACCTCACCCCTAACTACTGATAATGGTTTTGTAGAAATCCAGATATGGGAGGTCAGCAAAACACACTGTTGGAGCTAAACTACACCTATAGCTTTGGACAAAATTATAATTTGAGGTTTAGGACACCTAAAATACTTTCTCCAACCTCAACCCTAACTACTGATAATGGTTTTTCAGAAATCCAGATATGGGAGGTCCATCAGTGGGGTTTGAGCAAAACCCACTGATGGAACTAAACTACACCTATAGGTTTGGAAAAAATATAAATTTGAAATTATGGACACCTAAAATACTTTCTCCAACCTCATCCCTAACTGTTGATAATGGTTTTTCAGAAATCCAGATATGGGAGGTCCATCAGTGGGTTTTGAGCAAAACCCACTGATGGAACTAAACTACACCTATAGGTTTGGAAAAAATTATAATTTGAGGTTTAGGACACCTAAAATACTTTCTCCAACCTCATCCCTAACTGTTGATAATAGTTTTTCAGAAATCCAGATATGGGAGGTCCATCAGTGGGTTTTGCTCAAAACCCACTGATGGACCTCCCATATCTGGATTTCTGTAAATACATTATCAGTAGTTAGGGTTGACGTGCTAGAAACTATTTTAGGTCTCAGAAACCTCAAATTATAAATTTGTCAAAAGCTATAGGGCTAGTTTAGTTCCATCAGTGGGTTTTGAGCAAAACCCACTGATGGACCTCCCATATCTTGATTTGTGAAAAAGCATTTTCAACAGTTAGGGATGAGGTTGGAGAAAGTATTTTAGGTGTCCTAAACCTCAAATTATAATTTTCTCCCAAACTATAGGTGTAGTTTAGTTCCATCAGTGGGTTTTGCTCAAAACCCACTGATGGACCTCCCATATCTAGATTTTTGAAAAACAATTATCAACAGTTAGGGATGAGGTTGGAGAAAGTATTTTAGGTGTCCATAACCTCAAATTTATATTTTTTCCAAACCTATAGGTGTAGTTTAGTTCCATCAGTGGGTTTTGCTCAAAACCCACTGATGGACCTCCCATATCTGGATTTCTGAAAAACTATTATCAACAGTTAGGGATGAGGTTGGAGAAAGTATTTTAGGTATCCTAAACCTCAAATTATAATTTTCTCCAAAACTTTAGGTGTAGTTTAGTTCCATCAGTGGTTTTTGAACAAAACCCACTGATGGACCTCCCATATCTGGATTTCTGAAAATCCATTATCAGTAGTTAGGGTTGAGGTTTTAGAAAGTAGTTTAGGTGTCAGAAACATCAAATTATAATTTTTTCCAAACCTATAGGTGTAGTTTTGTTCAATCTGTGGGTTTTGAGCAAAACCCACTGATGGACCTCCCATATCTGGATTCCTGAAAATCCATTATCAGTAGTTAGGGTTGAGGTTCTAGAAAGTATTTTAGGTGTCGGAAACCTCAAATTATAATTTTTTCCAAACCTATAGGTGTAGTTTAGTTCCATCAGTGGGTTTTGAGCAAAACCCACTGATGGACCTCCCATATCTTGATTTGTGAAAAAGCATTATCAACAGTTAGGGATGAGGTTGGAGAAAGTATTTTAGGTGTCCTAAACCTCAAATTATAATTTTCTCCCAAACTATAGGTGTAGTTTAGTTCCATCAGTGGGTTTTGAGCAAAACCCACTGATGGACCTCCCATATATGGATTTCTGAAAAACCATTATCAGTAGTTAGGGTTCAGGTTGGAGAATGTAGATTAGGTGTCCGAAACCTCAAATTATAATTTTGTTCAAAGTTATAGGTCTAGTTTAGTTCCATCAGTGGGTTTTGCTGACCTCCCATATTTGGATTTCTACAAAACCATTATCAGTAGTTAGGGGTGAGGTTTGGAGAAAGTATTTTAGGCTTTAGGGATAAAATATGTAATCCAACTTGGGGGAAGAGGTCAAAATATTATATGGTTAAGGGTGGTCCTCAAATAATATTTAATTCAGGTCCACGGTGGGCCTGAAATAAATGTATTTCAGGCCCACTATGGGCCTGAAATATCTTTATTTCAGGCCCACCTTGGGCCTGAAATAAAGTTATTTCAGGCCCAACGTGGGCCTGAAATAAAGATATTTCAGGCCCGAGGTGGGCCTGAAATAAAGCTATAGGTTGGAGAAAGTAGGGATGAGGTTGGAGAAAGTATTTTAGGTTGGAGAAAGTATTATCAACAGTTAGGGATGAGGTTGGAGAAAGTATTTTAGATGTCGATAACCTCAAATTTATATTTTTTCCAAAGCTATAGGTGTAGTTTAGTTCCATCAGTGGGTTTTGAGCAAAACCCACTGATGGACCTCCCATATCTGGATTTCTGAAAATCCATTATCAGTAGTTAGGGTTCAGGTTCTAGAAAGTATTTTAGGTGTCAGTAACCTCAAATTATAAATTTTTCCAAAGCTATAGGGCTAGTTTAGTTCCATCAGTGGGTTTTGAGCAAAACCCACTGATGGACCTCCCATATCTTGATTTGTGAAAAAACATTATCAACAGTTAGGGATGAGGTTGGAGAAAGTATTTTAGGTGTCCTAAACCTCAAATTATAATTTTCTCCAAAACTATAGGTGTAGTTTAGTTCCATCAGTGGGTTTTGAGCAAAACCCACTGATGGACCTCCCATATATGGATTTCTGAAAAACCATTATCAGTAGTTAGGGTTCAGGTTGGAGAATGTAGATTAGGTGTCCGAAACCTCAAATTATAATTTTGTTCAAAGTTATAGGTCTAGTTTAGTTCCATCAGTGGGTTTTGTTGACCTCCCATATTTGGATTTCTACAAAACCATTATCAGTAGTTAGGGGTGAGGTTTGGAGAAAGTATTTTAGGCTTTAGGGATAAAATATGTAATCCAACTTGGGGGAAGAGGTCAAAATATTATATGGTTAAGGGTGGTCCTCAAATAATATTTAATTCAGGCCCACTGTGGGCCTGAAATTTTTTTATTTCAGGTCCACGGTGGGCCTGAAATAAATGTATTTCAGGCCCACTATGGGCCTGAAATATCTTTATTTCAGGCCCGAGGTGGGCCTGAAATAAAGATATTTCAGGCCCGAGGTGGGCCTGAAATAAAGCTATAGGTTGGAGAAAGTAGGGATGAGGTTGGAGAAAGTATTTTAGGTTGGAGAAAGTATTATCAACAGTTAGGGATGAGGTTGGAGAAAGTATTTTAGATGTCGATAACCTCAAATTTATATTTTTTCCAAAGTTATAGGTGTAGTTTAGTTCCATCAGTGGGTTTTGAGCAAAACCCACTGATGGACCTCCCATATTTGGATTTCTGAAAATCCATTATCAGTAGTTAGGGTTCAGGTTCTAGAAAGTAGTTTAGGTGTCAGTAACCTCAAATTATAAATTTTTCCAAAGCTATAGGGCTAGTTTAGTTCCATCAGTGGGTTTTGAGCAAAACCCACTGATGGACCTCCCATATCTTGATTTGTGAAAAAACATTATCAACAGTTAGGGATGAGGTTGGAGAAAGTATTTTAGGTGTCCTAAATCTCAAATTATAATTTTCTCCAAAACTATAGGTGTAGTTTAGTTCCATCAGTGGGTTTTGAGCAAAACCCACTGATGGACCTCCCATATCTGGATTTCTGAAAATCCATTATCAGTAGTTAGGGTTCAGGTTCTAGAAAGTAGTTTAGGTGTCAGAAACATCAAATTATAATTTTTTCCAAACCTATAGGTGTAGTTTAGTTCAATCTGTGGGTTTTGAGCAAAACCCACTGATGGACCTCCCATATCTGGATTCCTGAAAATCCATTATCAGTAGTTAGGGTTGAGGTTCTAGAAAGTATTTTAGGTGTCGGAAACCTCAAATTATAATTTTTTTCCAAAGCTATAGGGCTAGTTTAGTTCCATCAGTAGGTTTTGAGCAAAACCCACTGATGGACCTCCCATATCTGGATTTCTGAAAATCCATTATCAGTAGTTAGGGCTCAGGTTCTAGAAAGTATTTTAGGTGTCAGTAACCTCAAATTATAAATTTTTCCAAAGCTATAGGGCTAGTTTAGTTCCGTCAGTGGGTTTTGAGCAAAACCCACCGATGGACCTCCCATATCTTGATTTGTGAAAAAGCATTTTCAACAGTTAGGGATGAGGTTGGAGAAAGTATTTTAGGTGTCCTAAACCTCAAATTATAATTTTTTCCAAACCTATAGGTGTAGTTTAGTTCCATCAGTGGGTTTTGAGCAAAACCCACTGATGGACCTCCCATATCTGGATTTCTGAAAATCCATAATCAGTAGTTAGGGTTCAGGTTCTAGAAAGTAGTTTAGGTGTCAGAAACATCAAATTATAATTTTTTCTAAACCTATAGGTGTAGTTTAGTTCAATCTGTGGGTTTTGAGCAAAACCCACTGATGGACCTCCCATATCTGGATTCCTGAAAATCCATTATCAGTAGTTAGGGTTGAGGTTCTAGAAAGTATATTAGGTGTCGGAAACCTCAAATTATAATATTTTCCAAACCTATAGGTGTAGTTTAGTTCCATCAGTGGGTTTTGAGCAAAACCCACTGATGGACCTCCCACATCTGGATTTCTGAAAAACCATTATCAGTAGTTAGGGTTGAGGTTGGAGAAAGTATTTTAGGTGTCCTAAACCTCAAATGATAATTTTTTTTCAAAGCTATAGGTCTAGTTTATTTCCATCAGTGGGTTTTGCTGAAAACCCACAAATGGACCTCCGATATCTGGATTTCTACAAAACCATTATCAGTATTTAGGGGTGAGGTTGGAGAGAGTATTTTAGGGTTTAGGGATAAAATATGTAATCTAACTTGGGGGATGAAGTCAAAATATTATATGGTTAAGGGTGGTCCTCAAATAATATTTTTATTTCAGGCCCACGCTGGGCCTGAATTGTCTTCTTTCAGGCCCACCGTGGGCCTGAAATAAATGTATTTCATGCCCACGTTGGGCCTGAAATAACTTTATTCAGGCCCACCTTGGGCCTGAAATAAAGTTATTTCAGGCCCAACGTGGGCCTCAAAATTATAATTTGAGGTTTGTAACACCTCAACTCCACTGAAGGACCCATTGATGAGGTTGGAGAAAGTATTTTAGGTGTCGGAAACATCAAATTATAATTTTTTCCAAACCTATAGGTGTAATTTAGTTCCATCAGTGGGTTTTGAGCAAAACCCACTGATGGACATCCCATATCTGGATTAATGAAAAAAAATTATCAACAGTTAGGGATCAGGTTGGAGAAAGTATTTTAGGTGTCGGAAACCTCAAATTATAATTTTCTCCAAAGTATAGGTGTAGTTTAGTTCCATCAGTGGGTTTTGAGCAAAACCCACTGATGGACCTCCCATATCTGGATTTCTGAAAATCCATTATCAGTAGTTAGGGTTGAGGTTCTAGAAAGTATTTTAGGTGTCGGAAACCTCAAATTATAATTTTTTCCAAAGCTATAGGGCTAGTTTAGTTCCATCAGTGGGTTTTGAGCAAAACCCACTGATGGCCCTCCCATATCTGGATTTCTGAAAATCCATTATCAGTAGTTTGGGTTGAGGTTGGAGAATGTAGATTAGGTGTCCGAAACATCAAATTATAATTTTTTCCAAACCTATAGGTTTAGTTTTGCTCAAAACAGTGCATAACCCAACAGTGACAGAATATATCATCCTATAAGTTTTCCTATATCTGATTTATATAATATATATTGTTGATTAGATTATATAATGATTTTTAGAATAATAATCTATATTTACCTACAAGATGTGACAGAATAGATCATTTGGCACACAACAGTTCAGCAACTGGCACACAACAGTGCATTATCAGTTATTATATCTGACCATATCACTTGGCACACAACAGTGCAACAACTGGATTTGAATAAACATCACCCAATTGTTTTGTTTTTGTTGACAATATATTATATAGAATAACAACATCTACATAATCATAACAACATCCACATAAGGAGATTTTTCCATACAAATGGATGTCAATCAACAGCAATGGATTTTTACATCACCAATACAGTTTCCAGATTATCTCAAGTTTTACAAAACATGTCTCTCAGAATATTAACTGTCAGCTCAAATCTGATTCTACTCATGTCTCCTTGTTTGAAATCCATCTTCTCATCATATAGGAGACATCGAACATATTGCATGACAAAGAAGGCACAGTCCACGCTGAAATTAACAAACACTTTTTTAGATTTCAATAAGTGGGTTTATAAAATACTTTCTTATTTTAAAAAATAAGAAAGTTCTTCCTCATTTAGTTACCTATGTTCTTGTTGGGGACATTTTTTTCTGACGGAGGGCCATTTGTCTAAGGGATGATGACTTTGTAGATACGGATGAATAGCCGTAAGTTCCTTGCGAGTATATTGTTTAAGTTCTTTTACCTGTCAAATATATCATGAATTTATTAATCACCATCAATGACATTTTAGAGAAAATGATGACCATATATAAGAATAAAGGAAGGTAGCTCACCGCTGTGTCAAATTCATGCTTATATTTACGACCACTAGCAAGAGAATTAAAATGATTAAAAGTCATGGATTCTGTATCCACCGCCAACAAGTGAAAGTGTGTATTATCACTGCACAAAGGGATTAAAATAAATCTAAACCCTTGTTCAAGCATATCAGTCTTCATCACTTGTTGTAGGGAAATCTTTCTTGACGATCTGATTGATGCCTACAAATATGCATTCACAAAATTAATAATACCCATATCATAATATTAGGTCTTGTACAATATATCTGTTTAATTAATATACATCACTTACTGTGAAGAAGGTTGAACAATATATTGACTTGTTGTATGGCCTACCACATGCGGATGCTCCTCTAAATAAAATTTTACAAAAGGCATCAATGACCTCGCCTTTTGTAAAAACCTCTCCATTGAGGATTTGTAAGAATGAATGCAAATTCAAAGCAAAGGGTGCATCCTCCCAGATAAATTCATTTGCCAACGTGCCATGTAAATTGATATGATTATATATTACATAAGAGAATATATAAAAACTAACCTAAACTATAATATTTTGTAACTTATTTAGATTCTCCAATCTATTTATCAGGTAGACCACTTCTTTATCTTTATTTTTCTTCTTTGTATTCATAAAATGTTTCTTCACAAACTACATCAATAAAATTTATTTAGCCCAAACTAATTATTGACCAAATTCAATACAATTGATGTATTTTAAATGAAATTAACACACTTACATCAATGCCTTGTTGCCTCATTTTGTATAGTTCGGAGGTTCTTCTTGTTTCCTCCTCTATGTCTTCTTCAGACATGACTTCCATTACATCGTAAATGTTTCCTCTTGCATCATCCATATCCTCCTCACTAAGTTTCCTTTTTCCCTTGTCCATAACAATTGATATTTGTTTCCTGTCCCGCTTCCCCTTAGGTAAAAGCTGGTGCCATACTGGACTGTCAATTGGAGTATCCCTGTAATCATACCGAGTTCGGTCACGTCCTCTCCTAGGTGTACAAGATACTGGATCAAAAAGAGGATCGACTACAGGATAGCTTTCTTGACCCTCCATGCCTTTTTTTTCAATAATTGAAAGTAATTCCTTAACCCTTTCATTCAAACATATATTCTCCTCTGTTAGCTCTTTGATTCGGTTGTCCTTAAGAATGCATTCACCACATAGCCTAACATCTCCTTCTGATGTCTCCATTGCCCGTGGTATGTCATCACCGATATCAAGGTTCTCAAACAATGTGTTCTCATGTAGGGTAGGAATTAATTCAACAATAACCTGTCAATTACGAAGTACACAAATGTTACTACCTCTCTATCTAACTCAGATAGATCACATTTAAGAATAATTACCTCTTCGGACGAGAGTCGGTCGACAAGACCCCTCACCCTACTAATATGCGAAGGAATATTCCTCCACTTATTTATTCGGGGCCCTTCAACATTGAATGGTTTTTGAATTGGTACATGCTCCAAAAACCATGCCTACACAAAATTTTGCAGCCAAATACATTAATGATATCAAAATATTATAAAATTTAACAAGCTAATTCTACTCACTGCCAAAAGTCCTGCAAATCCCTTTAGGTAAGGGAGGTTGGTGGTGCTCTCGTTTCCCTGAGTTGATGAAAATAAGTCCCCAATCTTAGGTATTTGTGGAGACAAAAATTGATGGATAGCTTCTACCCAATTGAATCTACCTAGATTGTCATAATCATCTACTATATCTACAAGACCTAGAGGAACCTTATATGTACTAGACGAAAATAAAACACAAACAAATATATACAAAATATAAAATTTACACACTAATAACACATCATCCTCTGATTCAACACTTTTAGAAAAATGTTTAAGTAACTCCTCAAGTCTTGTTCTTGTAGGTTGTTTTCCTTTTGAGAAGTAAGTACGATAGAGGTCACCCGATGCTTTAGTTGAATTAATAGGGACCGAAACACCACGGTCCACTATACCCAGTATCAAAGCAACATCTCGTCTGGAGAACGCAACCGGTACACCTGAAACAATTACAAAATTTAGTTATCATCAAGAATAGAGGCTTGAAATTATTCCACGTTGGGCCTGAAATGATTTCAATTTAGGCCCTACGTGGGCCTGAAATGAATTCAATTCAGGCTCGACGAGGGCCTGAAATGTATTCATTTCAGGCCCAAGGTGGGCCTGAAATGTATTCATTGCAGGCCTACCGAGGGCCTGAACTAAATTAACTTCAGGCCCTCGGTAGGCCTGAAATGATTTTATTTCAGGCCTACCGAGGGCCTGAAGTCATTTTCACTTCAGTCCCTCAGTAGCCCTAAAATGAAATGATTAAACTTTCAAATATAGATACTATAGATATTGTCTACAATTCATAACTAAAACTATTACCTGAGAATTTAAAACCTTGCGAGGTTGAATCCCAACTTTCAAATATATTAACCAAAATTCCACGGATATGCTGCAATTCTTGTATGTCCAGGAAAAAACTGAAAGGCGACCCTTTGATCTTCGCAATGTGTCGATCATTTAAAATGTCAAATTCTTCAAAAAATTGTTTAAAGTGGCCTAAAACACTGCACCAACGTAATTTTTGTCCAATGTCATCTGAATCCTACAGTTTATATACAGTACAAATTTATTCAGCAAAATAATTTTAAACATGTTGACAAACAATGCTGGTTTGACCTAAGCATATCGCTAACATACCTTGGTGGATAATGCCAAGGAAGAAGACGCTGAACCACCTACAGACCTTTTGCCTGACATTATCAAATAAATCCAACGTGCAGAAACCCTAACCCCTTGGTGTATTATGCCGATCAGTCTCCACTTCAACGTTAACACTAAAACCCACCTCAGGATCACACAGAAACGCTTTCGAGCAATGCCTAGGTTTTGGTTGTCCGCAGGGATTCGGGGGATGAGCTCGCGACTATATCACAGCTAGGGCACGTAGGACTGTAAGAAGGCGAGTTCTTGCGCTGAGAGAGGTTGAGAGTGAGCTTTTATCCGAAATGAAGGACTTCCATTTACGTTGTTGCGAAACTGTGTTTGATAAACTGGTTCGGTTGTCTCGAAACTGTGTTTGATAAAGTCATTCTTTGGCGGGAGGGGTATAACAGTAACTTCACTATATGGGATGCGCCCTTTGGTATAATAGAAATCATGGTACTCCTTTCGGTAATTACGAATAGTTGGATACGCCCTTTGGTAAATTGCCGAAGAAAATACAAATACATTCGAAAGAAGTCAAGTTTGGGACTTAGTCCCTAGACCTAAGAAGACCACCATTATTGGAACTAAATGGGTCTTCAAAAATAAATTGAACCATAAGGGAGAAATCATAAGAAACAAGGCACGCTTAGTAGCCAAGGGCTACAGTCAAGTTGAAGGCCTTGATTATGATGAGACCTATGCTCCCGTGACACGATTGGAATCCATCCGATTGATACTTTCATTTGCAGCACATTGAGGTTTCAAGCTTTATCAAATGGATGTCAAATCGGCCTTTCTAAATGGTTTAATAAGAGAAGAGGTCTATGTCGAACAACCTCCGGGGTTTGAGAGTACCGAATTCCCAAACCATGTGTTCAAGCTCAAAAAGGCACTTTATGGCCTTAAACAAGCACCCCGAGCCTGGTATGAGCGGTTGTCGACATTTCTTATTGAAAAAGGTTTTGTGAGAGGACAGATAGACCCTACACTATTTCTACGGAGAGATTGTGACAATATATTTGTAGCCCAAGTATATGTCGATGACATAATTTGTGGCTCAAACAATAAGGGTTATTTCAATGAGTTTATCAGACACATGGAGAGTGAATTTGAATTGAGTCTAGTGGGAGAGTTGACTTTCTTCCTTGGACTCGAAATCAAACAAACTCGAGATGGAATCCATGTGCATCAATCGAAGTACACTCAAGAGATGCTCCGAAAATTTAACATGAGTGATTCGAAGGAAGTTACCACTCCCATGGCTATAAACACAAAATTAGACAAGGATGAGAGTGGTAAACCTGTTGACCTAACTCAATATCGGAGCATGATAGGTAGTCTGCTATACCTCACAGCTAGTCGATCTGATATACTTTTTGCTGTGGGTATGTGCGCTAGGTATCAAGTATGTGCCAAGGAATCTCATTTAATTGCTGTTAAATGAATTCTGAGATACCTTAAGGACACAATTGGAGTTGGTCTTTGGTACCCCCGTACCGAATCATTTGACCTAATTGGCTACACCGATTCCGACTATGCTGAATGCAAGTTGGATCGGAAAAGCACAAGTGAGGGTTGCCAATTCTTAGGTTCATCTCTAGTTAGTTGGTCAAGTCGGAAGCAACATTGTGTTGCTCTCTCCACGACCGAGGTAGAATATATCGCCATGGGAGAGAGTGTATCACAATTATTGTGGATGATTCATACTCTAGAGGACTATGGATTAAGATACAAGGGTGTGCAAGTGTTGTGTGACAACATTAGCACAATTAACCTAACAAAGAATCCAGTCCATCATTCTAGGACAAAGCATATTGAAGTGCGTCACCACTTCATCAGAGATCATATTGCTAGAGGAGATATTGTACTCTCACATGTAGAGTCCAAATCAAACCTAGCGGACATTTTCACTAAATCACTCCCCGAGAATGAGTTTAGTTTCTTACGAAGGGAGTTGGGAATGTGTCGCGCTTCGTAGGAGTGAAATGCATTCAAAACCCTTCATGATCATCTCAAAATTGTTGGGCAACAATTGGGTAACTTGGGGACATCTCACACAAACTATAAGGTTTACCAAAACGTTTTTGTTTGCTAGAAATGGAGTGAGATGCTAGGATTAACTTAATTCCTCAAAATATCAATGCATCCCTTGAGAAATTAGGTTGACGAGACAATAATCACTAAGTTTACCAAGTATGGGGAAAACCAATGCATAACACATGTGTACTTGGCTCCATGATCATACTTGGACATTCCAATCAAGGAAACTTGATTGGAGACCTTATATCGATACAAACTTGTTTGAAATTGAGTGGATGTTTGTTGTTTGAGTTTGACTCCACTTGGGTGGAGCAAAGTGATTTGTCAAAACCATAAGGACTTTTGATTCTTGTTCAGGGATCAATTATAGTCATGGAAACACTTCCAAGATCGATAATATTCATCAGATCTTATCAGGAATCGATAGGGAGTCTGAATCTGAAATTTCAGATCGTATCAGGAAAATTCAGGGAGCCTGATCGGTCACCCGACAGATCAGGACCATGCCAGATCGATCAGGATGGCTCCTGATCGGTCTGGGCGCTCCCAGATCGAACGGTGATCCGTTCGATCACATTAAATTGCGGTTGGTGGACCGATCCACCAACCTATTAACTCCCGTTTTCCCTTACTCCCAAGCCCTAGCCGACCGAAACCCCTCATCTCCTTCATCCTCCTCTTGCGTGTGAGTTCTTCTCCTCTCCTTGTGCATGTGCGTTCTTCTTCCTGCTGTTGGTGTTCTCAGCAGCGAGCTCATGTTCTTGCATGCTCATTCTTCCCTACCTGCGTGAGCACTCAAGGTTCTTCTACTCCTTGCGATCTGAGTCCTCTCGAGCTCTCTAAGAACGTGCGAGTTCTGCAGGTTCCGATCTTCTTCAGTCCATTGCCATGGCACCTAAGTAAGTTTTTGTTTCGTTTTACCTTACAAATTACTTCATCAATCATGTATTTGTGCTAATCAGAATTTTTATCTTGTGGTGTTTGCCGTGACCTTGCCTATGCCGTGACCTAAACTCTATCACATCTTTCTGTCATTTGATTTCTGATCAAATCTTGCCTTACAATTGATTGTGTTGTGATCCATATGATCAAATCATTGTGATTCTTGTCGTGCCCTTGATTTTCTATCTTTCCCTGTGTCATTGATCAAACTTGTGTATTCACTTCTCTGATCAATATCATATTTGTCGCCGTGACCAAATGATTCCACCTTTTTAGAAAGTCAACCAAGGGAAAGGAACCCGCTGAAGGGTCCAAGGGTAAAGGCCCTTCATCTTCTGCCCCTTCACGAAGGCCTCAGCCTTCTTCAAGTTCCAGATTCCCTAATGCTACTTGTGAGCAAGCATTCCAGTCTCGAACCTTCAAGTTGCTTTCTTGTCGGTCAATTGATGGTCCCTTTCTGTCTGAGCATTGTCTCTTCATTATGGAGATAATTACCTTCTACAACCTTGGCTTTCTCCTCTCCCTTGAGCGGACAATTAACTATGATCTCGTGTCCGAATTCTACAATAACTTGCAACAAGGACCTCAAGGGGGATTCGATTTCACGACCCGAGTAGCCAAGAGAAATCTTGACTTCTCGTACGACATCTTGGCGGAGTATCTGGGCGGGCGTCGGTCGCCTAATTTGTATTCTATCTACCCAAAGATTCCTGACCCCTTACTGCCTCATTTTGCGGATGTCACCCCCGACACCATATATCAGCACTTCTTTGGACATCCTCGACCAGCTGGTCTTGATGAGTTAGGGTCTGACTTTCCGACCTTTGCGGCTCTCCGTCTTTCCCCTGTTGATTACATTCTCTTCAAGATAATCACGAACTGCATCTTGCCAATAACTTCAAAGCCCTTGACCGAGATTCGTCCGTACCACTGCTTGATGCTCTATGGCATGCATCGCCGCCTTGACTTTGACATTATGGAGAGTATTTTTCAGTCGATTATTTCCTATCGAGAGCCCAGTCGTCGCACTGTGTATATGCCGTTCGGTCATGTCATCACTGACTGGCTTATGTCAGTAGGTGTTGACGTGACCAAGGGCAGGACAGTGCCCATGGTTAGACAGGATTTCCGGCTGGGCAAACGGGCATTTGCCAAATCTGGTATTGTTGTTGGGCCGGATGATCAGAGTCTTATCTGGAAGGATGAGCGAGGTCTTGGTGAGCTTCCTCGAGGCGCACACGTATAGGTACCCGCAGCTCCGGCTGCGCATCAGGAGGTGCCCGCCGCTGCTGCAGACTACGACTATGAGCCAGATCCAGACCTGCGCTGGCAGATTTCAGAGCTTGATCGGACCATCCAGCATGATCTTCATTTGAGAGAGCTCTGGCGGGAGGAGATCCGGTCGGGGTTTCAGGCTTTCGACCGCAGACTGTTGGCTGTCGAGTCTGACATCTCTGGGGTCCGCTCCAGGCAGGAGACATGGCATGAGGAGTGGCGCAGTTGGGCAGCTGGTCATCCATACCAGCCTTCATCTACTGGGGTTGCGCCCTCCGGCAGTATTGCCCCGGGGTCCCTCATTCCTGATGATACGACTGATGACCCGATGGAGGACGATGACCCCCCCCCCCCCCCCCCCCCCGTCGATGCTTGATTATGGATATGCTCTGTCTTTGCATTTGACTTACTTTGACTATTTGACTGTTTGGAGTGTATGACTTACTTTGATCATGGTTGTATGCCTATGATTTGACTGTTTCTTGATGCGATGTTATGCATCTGACGTTATGATTTTCATGCTTGACTTACTATATTATGCTTATTGTTAGTTTATATGATTGTTCATACGACTGCTATCATCATGTATGCCTATATTATACATTGCTATTGTTATTCTTACTCCATGTTCATATGATTCATATGATTGTTTTGCCATGCTTTATATTTGTCATCTGTTTTTCATATGCCTTCAAATTTTTCATACTCTTTGTTGATTTGGGATAACCCCTAGGATTGAGGGGGAGGTTTTATTTTTAAACTTAACGACCCCTCTAGACCCTTTTCGGTGTTTGACAAAGGGGGAGAGTGTGATTGGTTAAGTTTGGGATAATTATGAGTAGGGGAAGGATCCTGATTCCCCTATGAGTGTGAGATTTGCAATTATTGATTTCAAATCCCTAAACTTAAAATCGGGTTGTCAAACAACAAAAAGGGGGAGATTGTTGATGCAGTCTGACCCTGATTGTTGTTTTGGTGTTGACATCGATTTTAGTTTAGGTTGATGAGATGATTATGATTAAGTCCTGGTCGTGGACTAGGCATACCTAGTGGAACAAGGTTTGATGAAAGCCTGGCTTGGAGGGTCAGGTCCTAGCTTGAGAAGCTAGGTGGATGAAATCCTAACTTGGAGGGTTAGGTGTGAGAAAATCCTAGCTTGGAGAGCTAGGTGTGAAAAGTCCTAACCTGGAGGGTTAGGTGTGGAAAAATCCTAGCTTGGAGGGCTATGTGTAAAAATGTCCTAACCTAGAGGGTTAGGTGTGAAAAACCCTGTCTTGGAGGGTCAGGTCCTAGACTGGAGGGCTAGGTTGATGAAATCCCGGCTTGGAGGGCCAGGTCCTAGCTTAGAGGGCTAGGTTGGATGAAATCCCAGCTTGGAGGGCCAGGTCTTAGTTTGGAGGGCTAGGTTGAAGTCCCAGTGAGTGAGACTAGGCATGAAGTCTTGGTACGAGGGACTGAGCACGAGTCAGGGGAGGCTGGGAGCCAGTTCTCTTGACTTAGAGTGGGTTTGGCCTTGCCTGGATCGGTCTGGTGAACGATCAGGGAAGTTGGCACGGAGTTCCCTCGTGGATTGGTCTGGTGATCGATCCAGCGATGTCTGATCGGTCTGGTGACCGATCAGGGAACATACGGTGACTTTGGCAAACCTACTGATCGACTCCTGATCGGTCTGATGACCGATCAGGGAGCATATAGTGAGTTTTGGGAACCCTACTACTCGGCTCCTAATCGGTCCGGTGACTGATCTGGAACACTGTTCAGATCGTTCTGGTGAACGATCAAATGTCACGAGTTCCTCACTATGACCGATCAAGATGGAACCTGATCGGTCTGAGCATGTCCTGATCGGTCTGGTGATCGATCAAGAGGTTTGGACTGCGAAGCTGGGAAATCACCCTGCAAAGGGGTGGATCGGTCTGGTGACCGATCCATGACTTCGGATCGGTCTGGTGACCGATCCACGACTTCGGATCGGTCTGGTGATCGATCCCGGAGAAGTCGCGATTTCTGATTACGCGTTGGGGACCGATCAGGATGGAGTCTGATCGGTCTGAACCCAGCCTGATCGGTCTGGTGACCGATCAGGAGTCACTCTGATCGGTCCGGTGACCGATCAGTAGCTGGCAGCTTTAATTCAAAAACGCTGTCAGAGCTCTGATTTCGTCTGTTTCTCTGCTGATTCGCTACTGATTTCTGCTCCTAACTACTGATTGTTGATTCTTTGCTTGATTTGCTGTGCTAATGGTCTGATTAAGTGTGCAGGTGATAGGAGTGGATTCAAACACTCATGGAGAGTCAATGGGAGTCTTTCCTTGGAGCAGGTTTGTCCGTTTTCCATCTCAGGTTGCAACGGATGCTGGCGCTGCTGGAGCTGTTGACTGGGGCTCGGCTGAGGGAAGCTCAGGGAGTCCAGAAGAGCTCAGTGGTAGGTGGGCAGTTGTAGGTGAGCAGCTGGAGGCTGCAGTGAGATGGCTGTGACCTAGGATCAGTGAGGAGAGACTTAAGCGCTTGGTGGCGAATAAGTCTCAGTAACTAAGCAATCCAAAGAATTCTTGCGACATCTCTGGTTCTGCTCGTGCGATTCCTGTGATCCATCTCTCGAGCAACTCTACTCTGAATCTTGAAGCAACCGACTGTTACTTGAGCACTTAGGAAGGAGAAACAAGAAGCTTGCCGAGTCCATCAGCGAGAAGACACGAAGAAGAGAGTTCTTGCGTGAGATCTGCGCTGAGTGGAGCTCGATGAGGAGTTTGCTTGTGTTCTTGCGGTTCTTTGTACTCAGTAAGGCTTCTTCTTGTGTTTCCTGTACTTAATACTTCATCATCTTGAAACGCTGTGGAGAGATTACTCCACCGAGAAGGAGGTTGCATTTTATCCAGATTTTTCGGGGCTTGATTTGCCGACGATCAAGGGATCGCCCACCTTAAGGGCACGCCAAGGAGTAGGGGCAAGTTATCCCCGAACCTTGTAAATCCTCTTTGTTAGTGTTCTTGTTCTTGTGCTTAGCTTAGGGTTTAGATTCTGCATATTTTGTTTTTATATTGCTTCCGTGGTGCTACTAACCCTCTGAGTGCAGAAATTCGAAAAGTGCTAAGTTTCAAGTGTCTGACTATATTCACCTCCCCCCTCTAGCCATCCAAGTTCCAACAATAACTTCTTAAAATTAGGGTTTCATTCCTTCTTCTTCCTCTAGCTCTTGCTCTCTTAGCGATGAGTCCAAAGAAGAGTGACCTCGCTCTGATACCACTTGTTAGGATCGGTAGGCGAGCTAAAGGGGGGTGACTAGCTCAGATCTTTGCTCGATGAAGATTTGTCATTGCGGAAGACTTGAGCAATGCTAACACCTCGATTTACTTGATATCCACCTCCATGAGATGACTAATCCAAGAATCTGCTCTTCCTCACTCTCTCATACACTATGAAAGATCTCTTTCTTGTGGTGGAGAAACCTCTAACAAACTTCCACTCAAGAAAATGCAAATACAATGGAAATCTTACAAGATTTACACAAATAAGCTCTCTTCCCTTTTCTTGCTTTCTTCTAGCTTGGAATCTCCTTTAGAACTTTAGAGATGCAGCAGCACCAAGCTCCAAAACATCTCTTGAAATAGTGATGGAAGGAGAAGAAGAAGTGCGGAAGAGTGCCGCTTCAACCTGCGTGAACACCCTATGTACCCGTGACCTAGGGTTCCCTTAATCAATCACCCAATCGATAACCACGTCAGACTTAGTCGTTCAACATCTATTTTTTGAAGCTTAATCGATTAACTAATTGATTAAGACGATCTTAATCAATTATTGAATCGATTCAACACCTCTCTGTGCCTCGCGCAATTCAACTGTAATCGATTGACCAATCGAGTGCCATCCTCTTTAATCGATTGCTCAATCGATTAAGAGGAGGTTGAATCATTGCCTAATAGATTCAGTCTGTTTCTATTCTTGCAACCCAATTCTCCCAATCGATTTATTCCTTCCTTAATCGATCTCTTAATCGACTAAGAGTGCTTCTGTTTACGAGAAATCAATACCAATCGATTGGCCCCAATCCTAACTTGTGTGCATAAGTCTAGGGTTCCCTTGCCTAACCCCGGTCAACGTGACCTGTTAGGACTTCCTCACCAAGTGTCCGATCAAACCTTTGACTGACTTAGATTTTCACTTACCTAGTTCCCAACTAGGACTTAACTTAGTTTCCAACCAGGTTTGCCTAACCCTCGAGTTAGGTCTAGTCACTCGGTAGACTTCCACCTTGCCAACGTGTGATCTCCCCAATCCACATGGCCTTCACCTAGTCGTACTAAGTGTGCCTAGTCCCACTAGGACTTTTCCCGTGCCAGCGTGCGATCTCCCTGATCCACCTGGACTTCACCTAATCCCACTAGGTGTGCCATGTCCCACTAGGACTTTTCTCGTGTCAGCATGTGATCTCCCCGATCCACCTAGACTTCACCTAGTCCCACTAGGTGTGCCTAGTCTCTCTAGGACTTTTTTCGTGTCAACGTGCGATCTCCTCAATCCACCTGGACTTCACCTAGTCCCACTAGGTGTGCCTAATCCCACTAGGACTTTTTCCGGTCAAGTCTCCAGTCAACCTTGATCCACTTGACTCACACAATCTTCAAACATCATTGTTAGACATCGAAACCCAAGCTCACCTGAGCCTAGTTAAACTAGGTCAACCCTGACCTAACGAAGGTTGCGCCAACACTGCTAACCCTTTTCAAGTCTCAAACTCTTCTTTAAATAGAGGAGAGAGATGTTAACAAAACACCTCAGCCTCGACACCAGTCGACTGCCCCCCAAGGCCAGTCGAGTAGTGTCCAGCCAACGGCTAGCCTAACGGTTGGATTTTGAACAGACCAGTCGACTGGTTCACAGATCAGTCGACTGCTACACGCTGTTCAACCTTATAGAAAGATCAGTCGACTGGTTCCCTTACCAGTCGACTGCTACAGTTGCACTCTCAGTGTTGTCAGTTGACTGCTTCCCTTGCCAGTCGATTACTTAGCTTACAAACTCACTCTCAACCTCTCCGGAGTCCATCCTTCACATATGCCTTGAAGTCTACTTTCTCGGCTTGCCCCTTGAAGTTCTCTTCCTTCGACTCCCGTCCCTCGGATGCGCACACAAGCCCGCGACTTGTCTCCATGTCATCCTTCGTGTATGCCTTTGAAGTCTACTTTTTCGGCTTGCCCTTTGAAGTCCTCTTCCTTCGGCTCTCGTCCCTCGGATGCTTCACTCCGTTGTTCCTCATGTGTGGTTCACCAAGTCCTACAAGACTCAACCACCACACACATCAAACCAATATGAAAACCTAACTTAATCATATTGACACATACATCAAAATCCATGATCTACTCGATCAAACTTGGGTCGATTGCACCAACAATCTCCCCTTTTTTGATGGGTGACAATATGTTTAAATTAAGCACAAAGATAGCAATTGAAAATTAGAAGTATAGCATTCTAAGAAGCATAAACATACATCCTCCTCCTTACCTATGCATTATCACATGATTTTCAATTTTTGTACAAACATGAAGAAATAAGTTAAATTCTAACTTAAACCCTTCAATTCTCCCCCTTTGACATCATCAAAAAGATTATACCAAACAATGTTAACCTATGGTATCAAATAAAGATAAAGTTTTAAATTCTGAAAATAAACAGAAATCAGAAAACTCAAGTACTAGTCGATTGGTCTCTTCGAAACTACCCTTTCATAGTGAGATCAGTCGACTGACCCTTGGTACCAATCGACTGATATATTTTTTTTATTCGAATTTCAGCCTTTTGAGCTGAATTTCAGAAATGCACAAAAAATTCCAAAAAATTACAAAATTTTGCAAACATATTTCATTTGATATCCTCTAACAAGGAAAAATATGGTTTCATGAAAACTCAAAATATTTTAAATTTTTGACCAAAACTCAAAAACTTAAAAAACATTTAACTTTGTATCAAAATTAATCCCTAGTTTTAAACTCATATGTTTTTCAAATCTATGCCATGGCAAATAAAACACAGAATTGTTTTCAAAATATTTGAAATATCCAACTATGATATATAAGTAAGATATCCATTAATTAAATATTTATTTTCCCTATAGTTGGTCTATTATTGGTAAAATGATACATTTCATAATCATCAAAATTTTGTAGGCACATGTGAATTTTGAGTATTATCTTATCATCTCATATGCATAAATATAGTCATAAATCAAGTCATTATGAGATGTGATAAAGGTAAACGCTACTTAGCTCATTTAATCATGAATTTTATTTAGGCTAAGTGCTCCCTCTTAAGGTCTCAAGTCAACTTTTTTTCAAAAATTTGAAATTTTAACACACATAGTTGACTAACCCTAAATCCACTAACCTTTGATGATTGATTTTGGCACCCAATAGAGATTCTTTCTAATTGGGTTGACCAAGTACTCCTTAGGGATCCACTTCCTTTCTAGGGTTTTTATTTTAGATTGTCCTCTAGCAAGTAGATAATGATAAGATTTTCATTGTTATATTTTTCAATGCCTAATCCCTCTTTCTTAAAACTTACACTTTGGCTCCTAATAATCATGTTTAGGGTGTTAGAGCCAATTTCGAATTTCCTAAGGGCTTTACTAAGGTTATCCATCTTTTTCCTTAATTCCCTATTTTCCTCTTCTAAAAATGAATCGTTTAAACTAGAAGAAAAGGAAATATGCAAGCTATCCCTAAGTGTCATGAATTCTAGTTTTTCATTTAGCATGCAAATTTAATTTTTCAAACATTTGATTTTCTTTCTAGCTTTAAACAAATCATCATTAGTGTTAAAAATTATTTTAACTAAAGTAGTAGTGGGTATATTGTATACTTCACTTACCGAGATGTCAGAGTCCGAAGTTGAGCCTCCCTCTTCACTTGAGCTCCCTTCATCCTCACTTGAGCTTTTTTCCTTCTTCAACTTCGGATGAAGTGGAGGCAATATCTTCAATTCCCATTAAGGTACAATGACATGGTGTTCCTCCTCTTCCGATGATGATGACTCATCCCATGTTGCCTTTAAGCTTTGGACCTTCTTCCCCTTTTCTTTTGTTTTCTTCTTCTCATCTTTCTTCTTCCCTTCCTTTTTCTTTAAAAGAGAGCATTCATCTCTCATATGTCATTCTCCTTGACAATTGTAACAAATGATTTTTCTTGTCCTACTTTTGCTTCTTGAACTTTTCCTACAATGTGATTTGTTAGTTGAAAAATATTTAAAGAATTTTCTCATTTTCTTACTATGTAGGCTTCCTCATTGTTAGATCGTGGCGCTTGCTAGAGGGGGGGGGGGGGGGTAAATAACACTTTTTCTCAATTTTATCTACAAGATGGTTAGAACAATACAAGCAATATAATGAAATATAGAAAATCCAATGTTAACTCAGAGAATTTACTTGGTATCCACCTCGAAAGGTGACTAATCCAAGGATCCACGCACGAGCACACTCTCTACTATGAAAAGCCTCCTTCAAGGTGGAGAAAACCTTTACAAGGTTGTCTTCTTCCTCTTTACAAGATAGAATAGAAAGTGAGAGGAAGAACTGATGACTTTTTGCACGAACAACACCTTGGTACACTTAAGAACCGTACCTTCCTCGTGCCCAAAAGTCACCCATTAAATAAGAGTAATGGACAACTCCACGAGTTGTCCAGCCTGACACCAGTCGACTGCCCCTGGGGCAGACGACTAGTCTAACCTTAATTGCTAGACAGCGGCTAACCTAACAGCTAATTTTTGGGGTTACCAGTCGACTGCTCCTGGGGCAGTCGACTGATCTAGCCTCAGAAACATTCTGTGAGTTTCTGTTCTTGCTGGTAGTCGACTGTCTTTCTCCCAGTCGACTGTCCAGCTTATACAATCACTCACTTTCACTCCGAAGATCCTCCTTCACGTGTGCCTTCAGGTACACTCCCTTGGCTTGCCCCTTGAAGTCCTCTTCTACCGGTTGTCGTCCCTCGAATGCGCACACAAGTCTTCCCTTGGCTTGCCTCCATGCCACCCTTCACGCGTGCCCTTTGAAGTCCACTTCCCGGCTTGCCCTTGGAGTCCTCCTCCCTCGGCTCTCGTCCCTCGGATAAGTCCTCCATGTGTGATTCTCCAAGTCCTGCAAACTCAATCACACATATCAAATAACAAGATAACACCCTAACCTTAAACATATTGGCACACACACATCAAAACCATGATCTTCCCAATCATCCTTGGGTCGATTGCCCCCAACAATCTCCCCCTTTTTGATGTGTGGCAATATGTTTAAGTTAGGCAGAAAACACCAGTCAACAACAGTAATTGAAACAACAAGACATAGTAAGAAAACAAGAGATAACCTCCCCCTTAACCTATGTTTTCTCCATTTTCAATTTTCATAAACCAAAGTTAAGTTACAAACCTAACTTAAAACACTCATTCTCCCCCTTTGACACCATCAAAATGATTGCCCTAAGCAATACTCACCCATGGCATCAAATGAGAGAATTTCTCATTTCTGAAACTGCCCATAAATCTAAAACCAGACGTGACAGTCGACTACCCTATGGGGCAGTCGACTGATACTCTGTCAGTCAGAATTATAAGTTTCTGAGCCAAATTTCAGAAACTCCCCAAAAATTCTAGAAAATTTCAAAATTATGAAAATTTGCAAGCATATTTCATATGATATACTCTAACAAGAAAAATATTAGTTCATAAAAAATTCAAACATGCTTGACTTTTTGACTAAAGTTCAAATTTCTTGAAAACCACTAATTTTGTATCAAAGTTTCAACCTAGTTTTGCAATCGTACATGTCCCAAGCTTATGGAAAAACACATAAAACATAGAATAATTTTCAAATATTTAAAATGTCCAACCATGATCTTTGGGCAAGATGTCAATTAATTAAACACTTATTTTCCTCATGGTTGGTCTATTTTTCATAATTTGATACATCTAATGATCCAACACTATATCATAAGCACAAGTGAACCATTTGTATCATCCTAATGAATCATGCACCACCTTCCTATTGTATTACTCTAAGGTCCATACTATACCTCTATAAAACACATACCAAGGCCCCTTCTTAAGGATGTGAACTCCGCTTCAGGAAGAGGCTTGGTAAATATATCGGCAATGTTTGACTTTGACTCAACATAGTGCAAATCTATGTCACTCATTGCCACATGATCCCTAATGAAGTGATGCTTCACTTCAATGTGTTTTATTCTAGAATGGTGAACCACATTTTTAGTCAAGTTAATTGTACTTACATTATCACACAAAACCTTGACCTTGGAGTAATGTAACTCATAATCCTCTAAGGTGTGCATGATCCAAAGTAGTTGAGACACACAACCACCCATTGCCACATATTCGGTCTTCGTTGTTGATAGGGCAACACATTGTTGTTTCCTACTACTTCGACTAACTAAGGATGACCCAATAAATTGACATCCTCCACTTGTACTCTTCCAATCTAGTTTACAACCCGCATAGTCCGAATCGATGTATCCAAAAAGTTCAACATTTGGAGTTCTAGGATACCAAAGCCCGACATTAAGAGTACCATTTATATACCGTAAAATTCTCTTTACTACCACTAAATGAGACTCTTTGGCGCATGATTGGTACCTTGCATACATACCTACCGCAAATAATATATCGGGTCTACTAGCGGTTAGATACAATAAACTACCAATCATGCTCCTATATTGTTTTGAGTCTACCATTTTACCTTTAAGATCACTATCCATTTTGACATTTGTTCCTATAGGAGTAGATGCTACCTTAGCATTTTCTAGTACAAATTTCTTAATGATTTCTCTAGCATATTTAGTTTGATACACATGAGTCCCTTCATTTGTTTGTTTAACTTGTAAGCCTAAAAAGAATGTCAACTCTCCCATAAGACTCATCTCAAATTCATTTTCCATACATTTAATGAACTCATGGAGAAATTCACTATTTGTGGATCCAAAGATAATATCATCAACATACACTTGGGTCACGAAGATGTCTTTATCCTTAGATTTTAGGAATAGAGTTGGATCAATTGTACCTCTCCTAAAACCCTTGGATACTAAGAATGATGAAAGTCTTTCATACCAAGCCTGGGGAGCTTGTTTTAATCCATACAAGACTTTTCTTAGTTTAAAGACATGCCTAGTGTAATTTGGGTTTTCAAACTCGGGTGTTGCTCTACATATACCTCTTCCTTAATGACCCCATTAAGAAATGCCGATTTCACATCCATTTGGTGAAGTATGAAACCCATGTGAGCGGCATATGCTAATAAAATTCTAATAGACTCTGATCTAGCTATGGGGGCATATATCTCATCATAGTCAAGGCCCTCTACTTGATTAAACCCCCTAGCAACCAACCTAGCCTTATTTCTAGTTATCTTTCCTTGATCATCTAGCTTGTTCCTAAAGACCCATCTAGTGGTGACAATGGTACAATTATTGGGCCTAGGAACTAACTCTCATACTTCACTCCTTTCAAATTGATTCAACTCCTCTTGCATAGCTAGGACCCAATCCACATCACCTAATGTTTCATCAATAGATTTCGGTTCTAATTGTGAAATCAAGGCAATTTGACTACTTTATTCCCTAAAGTAAGACCTAGTCGTTACCCCTTGAGTGACATCACCCACTATTTGGTCAATGGGGTGATCTTGGTGATGCCTTAAGGGCTTAGAGGTTATGGGTTCATTGGCTACATGATGCTCATCCTCTAGTGCACTTCTCTCCCCCCCCCCCCCTTGATCAAATGCCCCCCAAATGTAGGTTTTGAATTTCTTGGGCAAGGGGTTGACTTTCTTCTATGACCTTATCAATAGAAGATTTCCTAGGATAGCTGTTGGTAGACTCATCGACCTCCACATTGGATGACTCCTCAATTACCTTAGTCCTTTTGTTATATACCCTATATCCCCTACTAGTGGATGAATATGCAACCAAAATCCCCTCATCCGCTTTAGATTCAAACTTCCTCGAATCATCCTTGGTGTTCAAAATGTAAACCTTACACCCAAAAACCCTAAAATAGTGAACTTGTGGAATTCTCCCTTTCCACAACTCAAATGGGGGTTTTCCCAAAAACCTATGGATTAAGACCCAGTTTTGGATGTAACAAGCGGTATTTACCGCTTCGGCCCAAAAGTAGCTAGGAAGTGAATATGCATTAAACATAGTCCTAGCGGCCTCTGTAGGGCTCTAT